>CM052807.1:13391085-13447868 GCA_028533885.1 Nasua narica
TACAGAGAAAGGTGCATTTGATCCAGACATTAAAGAACAGGTCTGATACAGGAAGCCAAAAGAGGGTGAGGAAGAGGAAGAGGCAGAGAAGGGGGGGAAAGGTAGGGACAAGAGGTGAGGACCAAGGAAGAGGGGCAGGAGGGTGGGAAAAGGGGAATCCAAAAGAATCGAACTTCCGAAGACAAAAAAATGGAAAAACCTGGAGCCTAGTGAAAAACAAGTGATAGGAAAGAGTTTTAACCGCAAGGTAGTTAGAGACAAGTAAAGGAACAGGTCATAAGGAAGGATAGGTTGGTTGGCTAAAAGGCTAAAGGTTGGTTAAAACAGTTTCTCTTTCATTTGCCTACTTTCTTCTTCCAGCCCTATTTGTTCTCACCCCATTTTAGAGCTCTCATAAACTACTGATTTTATTTGCTTACTTCGCTGACTCTCTTCCCCAGACCAGGAGCTCCCTGAGATTGAGACTCTTCCTCTGTGCAGCCACAAAGCCCACCGTGGAGCTTGGCACAAGGGTGCCGGTGGGATGAGTGAATGCCACGTGGTAGGAACCATCTTTGTGAGGGAGCAGTCTGGTTGTGTTTGAGATTTTGCGGTGAAGGATGATGTCTCATCGTTCACAAGGGCGTAACACTGGGCAGGAGCTCAGCATGCCTTCTGGGCAGCCAGGCAGACCTGGGTTGGAGTCCACTCGGCCATTCTTTCCACCTGAGTGAGACTCTCCAAGAATATTTCCCTAATGAACACGCCAGACTCTTACCTATAAAATGATCATCATAGCACTTACCCCACAGGGTTGCCGGGAGGATTAAATCAGCTAGTGTTTGCTGGACCCCGAGCATGTTGCCTGGGCTATAGCAAGTTTTTTATTCATGTAAGTTATCTTATTAACATTAAATCAAGCTTACCAATGACAGTTGGAAGGCTGCTCAAGATGTCAGCGTCACATTGGCTTTATGTTTCAAAGCAAAGAGGCTGAATAATAACTTCTTTTTTGGAGTCTAAAATAAGACCAACACGATTCTCTTTCTAAGGTGGGTACATATATATACATATTTTTTTGACATACGACACACATCCAGAAGAATGCAAAAACATTCAAATATACAGTGTAATGTATGCGTATGTAGGAAATATGCTGGCAACCAATGTCCAAGATATAAAATGAAATATTGGTTGCTCCTCTGAAGTTCACAGGGTGTCCCTTCCTAGTTGAAACCCTCTTTCTCTTTTTAGAGGTAACCACTGCCCTGATTCTTATGGTGATTCCATCTTATATTTTATAATATAATATATATTTCATCCCCTCTGAAGAGCGGTTTTTATAATTTCGTCCCATCTGAAGTGTGGTTTTTTTGTATATCAGTTAAGACTATACTGTATGCATTCTTCTGCACTCTGCTTCTTTTGATCAATATAGTGTTGTTTGTAAGATACTTCCCCCAAAACAAGCTCTAATTTTTTACATTGTTGTAAGAATTTCAGTGTACTAATGTACATACCACAATTTATTCATCCACTTAATGCTTATGGCTATTTTACTGTTAATGGATATTGGGTTCATTTACAGTTTATTATCAAAATTCTGCTTAGAATATTTTGTACATGTCTTCTGATATACAAATGCATGTATTTCTCTAGGGATATACCCAGGAGAGGGATTGCTGTATCATGAGTTATGTGTAGCTCCAATTTAATTAGAAAATGCAAACTGTATTCCAAAGTAATTATACTAATTTCTGCCCCTACCACTAGTACATGAGAACTCTCATTCCTCCACATCCCAGCCAACACTTGTTTTTATCAGATTTTTTATTTTGCCATTCTTGGTGTGTGTGACATTGGCTTTCTGCTTATGATTTAGCTGGTACTTCCAGATAATTAGTGGACTTAAACATCTTTGCTTATTCTTATTGGTTTTTGGATTTCCTTTTGATGATGTGCTTATTCAAATCTTTTTTTTTCTGATTGACTTGTGGATACAAGCTCTTTGTGAATTACGTGTTGCAAATATCATCTCATTCTGTGGCTTGTATATTCACACTCTTTAAAATAGTGTTTTTTCATGAGTTCAATTACCTTAATATTATTATACTTTTTTCTTTTCCTATATTCTAAAATACTTCCCAATGTCCTGAAGATATTTATAAATACATAAACACTTCAAATTTTCTTCTTTCACATTTAAGTTTACAACCCACTTGGAGTTGATTTTTGTATATGGTGTGAGGAAGGGGTCCAGTTTCATTCTGTTCTCACTTAGATACCTAGTTATCTTGGCATCATTTAATAAGACAGTCATTTCCCCAATTGTTTTAGAACATTTCCTTTGTCATATATCATATCCATACAAACATGAATCTGTCTTAGGTATCCCTATTCTCTTCCCTGTGTCTATTTATTTACCTGTAACAATACCACACGTCATGATTGCTGTAGCTTCACAGGTTTTAATATTTGGCAGAATAAATTCTCCCTCCTTGTTACTCTACTCCAAGACTGTCTTGAACATTCTTGGGATTTTTTTATTTCTTTATAAAATTTAATATCAGCTGGTCAATATGAAAATCAGTCTATTGAGATTTTTATCAGAAGTGCATTGAATATGTAGTTTGATTTGGGAAAGGTTCAAATCCTTAGTATATTAACCCTTGTAATCCATATACATGGCATACCACCACATTGATTTAGATCTCCCTTAGTTTCTTCCAATAAAGTTTTATAATTTTTATAAGCATTTGTGCATTCTTTCCTAGATTTTTTCACTAATGTGAAACCTTTTTTTTCCCTCTTTATGTGGTCAGTGAATTATGTGAATTATGAAGTCAGTTATAATATCTTCCATTTATTGAGCCTAGCTGCTTTTCAGATATCATATTAGCCACTTCAAATGTACTATGTTGTAATCCTCACAACAACCTTATTAGGAACTTCTATTGTTATACTCATTTCACTTATGAACACACTGATGTTCATAAATACTTCGCCTAAGTTCTTACAGTTAATAATTACCCAAGCCAGAATTTGAAGCCAGGCCCATCTGATTCCCAAATCATGTTATGCTACCTCAGTGGGAGACTTGCTCTCAAAGAAGTGAATGAAATACTTTGGTGGGGATGAGGCAGGAAAGATTGGTGATGTGGGACACTGGCCAAGAAGCGTAAAAGGCAGGGAGGGATCCTAAGCATTCAGGAAACTGAAGCGAGATATTGAGGTGAGCAATGATGGAAAATCACATGAAGTAGGGAGGTGCTGAAAACAAACATCCCCCCAGTGACCATTTTTCTTAAGGCAAAGAGGAGTCAGTCAGATAGCCTGGGAGCTATTAGGTGTCAGGTTTGCTTTAGTGATGTCACTCCTGGACACACAGAGGCCATTTTATGAGCTTATGTTCCTCGCTTACTCTTTCTAAACTGAGTTTTATTACCCAATTTCCCAGTCTCTTTCAACTGGTACCTTTCATTTGGATTTTAACCTCCACATATTTCCTCTAATGCTTATGGCTGTTTGCTCAAGCCGATTTTGAGGCTAATTTTGGGAAATCACATCTATTTTGAGTACACAGGACATATGAGAACATTCTTTACTCATACAGAAAATTTTATGAACAAAAGTCATTTGACATAGTTCCTAACCATTGATCGGCATTGTTAAATAGAGTTAAGAGTGCAACTGGCCAAGAACTCTAAGAAGCAGGGTAATAGTACAGATGGTCCAAGATTCTTAATGTCTGCCACTAGAGTTCACAATTATGAACTGCCTCTTGAATTCCTCAGAAAATGCATGTTGTTGGGGCGCCTGGGTGGCTTAGCAGGTTAAGCCTCCGCCTTCGGCTCAGGTCATGATCTCAGGGTCCTGGGATTGAGCCCCACATCTGGCTCTCTGCTCAGCAGAGAGCCTGCTTCTCTCTCTCCCTCTGCCTGCCTCTCTGCCTGCTTGTGATCTCTCTCTTCTCTGTCAAGTAAATAAATAAAAAACCTTAAAAAAAAAAAAAAAGGAAGAAAATGCATGTTGTGTTGCAGTGGATTTTGAAGAGAGATATCTGTGCTAGGTGAGCAGCCATTAAGTGCAACTTTGGAATAATTGGCCTTCCTCCATTGTTCAGTTTATAATAGCTGCAATAACTCAGACTGCTAAAATAGATCCAATTATGTAGAAAAATATTAAAGAAACAGCAAGCATGTCCTTAGCTATCATACCTTGCCTAGAATGTAAGCAAGGATTTTTTTTCCTTTTAGTTTGTGACCATACAGAAATTAAAGGCCCAATAAAAAATACAGAAGTCCAGATATAAAAATGCAAAAGAAAATCCCACTTAGCATGAGTTCAGACATTACTGAAAATGACCAAAGCTAGAGTATAGTGGGATAATGCAAGACTATAAAAGGTAGGGGGCTTGATCTATTTTATTAATTTAAAAAATTGGACACAGTATTTAGCACAATATAAATTTGCTTCAGAAAATAATTGTGCTACACATTTATATATGTGTCTAGTGCAAATATATAAAATTTCAAATGAAAATAAATTAGTGGGGCACCTGGGTGGCTCAGTCAGTTAAGCATCTGACTCTTGATTTCAGCGCAGGTCATGATCTCAGGGTCATGAGATCAAGCCCCACGTCAGGCTCAGCACTGAGCATGGAGCCTCCTTAAGTTTCTTTCTCTCTCTCTCCCTCTGCTCCTCCCCTATTCGCATGTGTGCTCTCTCTCTCTCAAAAAAAAAAAAATATTGAGGTGAGCAATGATTTTTCTCTCAAAATAAAGGAAAAGAAATTAGTAAAATGAATTCATATATGTGCATTTTATCTTGTGGTGAATGCATGTTATCTGAGATAAAGACTAGTAAACAATGCAGTACATTTGAGCATTAATGTATTTTGTAAATCACTTAATTGTTTCAAAGTAAAACGAGATTTTTCTCCTCCATTTTGGTCAATTTTAGTATCTCCTTTCGTGAGTCATTTCTAATCTCATCTGTCATTTGTTCCATTCCTATTGGGGAAAATTTATTAGATTCTCTTGATTTCCATAGCTCTTTAACTTTAAGCTAACCCCATCTTATGATATTTTGCTAAAAATGTTGTAAAAAATAAATTTTTAGGAAATTGGGAAGATACTTTTTTTTTTAAAAGATTTTATTTATTTATTTGAGAGAGAGAGAGAGAGAGAATGAGAGAGTATGAAAGGGGAAAGGTCAGAGGGAGAGGCAGACTCCCCATGGAGCTGGGAGCCTGATGCGGGACTTGATCCTGGGACTCCAGAATCATGACCTGAGCCGAAGGCAGTGGCCCAACCAATTGAGCCACCCAGGCGCCCGGGAAGATACTTTTTTTAGAGAAATTTTGTTGTTTATGGTTGTTAGGTCCTCAAGACAGATCATTATAAAACAACCAACGAGCCAACCAAACAACCTATTTCTCACAAACTATTGCTGGAGTTTAGCTCCAGTAAAATTTAAGAGTCTATGTGCCATTTTTTACAGTTATATCATGGGAAATAAGTTCTGTTTCAAGCTGAGGTGTCAGAAATGCGTTTTATTCCCATGCTGAGGTAAAATGTAAACATCCTCTTCATCTGTCCCTTCTCCCGTCTGAGGTCAGCCTGTGGTGAGAACTTCTCCAACCCAGAACACTTCCGGGCTTCTGTAGGCTCATGTAGGGGCTCGAGTGGGCAGGACTAATGAAGAGACTGGCAGGAAATGAGGCAGTGAGGCAATGCCTAGGATAGAAGTTTGGGAGAAGAGATACAGAGTTTCAGGGTCAATTTCCTGGGTCAAGTCTTTCCCTTCACTATTACTATTTTGACCAATGTCTTGTTTCTGATACTGTTCACAAGCAGCAGCCGACCAGAATCCCTTCTCCTTCCTACTCCCTATTTCCTCCAACCAAGATGGTGTTCCTCCCTAACCAAACATGAACAAGATCAACCTACCAGGTTCTCCCCTTTAGCCCTCAAACAAGGACACAAGCTCCTTGAGGGGTGCTCAGAGTTTAGAACACTGGTTGCGATGGAGAAGCACATGGGTGGTAGAATGATTCGATTCCCTTCATTCTCTTTGTCCTCTGCACTCCCCCCCAGAACATGGAAAGGGAAATCCGGACTGCACATATATGTTAACAATGAGTCTTGCACATAAAGGGCTACAGTAAGAGCTCACACATCTCATAGGGTCTGGAGAAAAGCTTTCTGGGCGGTTTTTTTTTTTTTTTTTCCTTCACTAAAGGAGCTAACAGCTGCATGTTGCAGGAATGCACAGAGGATAAATAAGGTTAATGTGGGTAAGAGTACTTAGCACAGTGCTTGGCACACAGTATGTCTTTAATAAATGATTGTTTCTTTTCCCCTTATGGAATTTTCAAAGTTTGGTCCAATGAGGAAAGCAGTTACTTTCACAAAGCCAACAACCCCTTGGCAGGTTTAATTAGAAAATTAACATACAGTATGCATTCTGCAGATCCTGTTAACAGAGGCTGTCAAATAGGGGGTCCACTGAATTAATTACACTTGACATCTTTAACAAGTAAGCACAGATGGCAATTTGTAGTCAATGGTAATCTCAGATCAAACTATTTTAGCATCAAAATTTGACTTATTATGAATTAATCTTCTCACTTTCGAGTTTGCTTCTGTGTAGAAATGTTTGCTCATGAATTCAATGACTACCAATAAAGCCCCAAAACTAAAGCATAATTTTTGCGGTTGATAATAGGACAAAAGTAAGCTAATCTTTTTGCCATAAAGGGCACTGTTTTGGGGGGAAAGTTCATAAGATGGGAAAAATTACAATATAAATGATGTTGTCAAGTCCTATTTTTCATGCCATTACTCTGTTTCATGTTGCAGCAGAAACAAAATGAAACTAACAGTTTCAGGAGAAATTCTCATGGGAGTTAGAAGTTTTGGTTCGTATCACTTCTGAGTACATCAATTTTTGTTCACTGCAAAATGGAAGGCCACTGTAAGGGGGCATCATAAACATGAGGTGAGAAAGGGATGGAAGGGACCAGGCAAAAACAGAACAGAGCGAGCCTTTAATGCCAGGTCATCTTGGGTTTGAATTCCAGCTCACCACTCGGCAGCTCTATGACGGTGGGCAATTTAAACTGTGCAAATCACAATTTCTTCCTCTGTAAAAGGGGATAATATATGCATGACAGGACTATCGTGAGGATTAGGTAGAGCAATCTGTGTGCCTTAATGGTTTCTGGCATACAGTAGGTGCTTAATAATGTTTGTTTTAAGATTGATTGATTTCAGAAAGAGAGAGAGAGTGTGTGTGTGTGCGCGTGAGCCGGGGATGCAGCAAAGGCTGAGGGAGAAGCAGGCTCCCCGTTGAGCATGGAGCCCCTCGTGGGGCTTCATTCCAGGACCCAGAGATCATGACCTGAACTGAAATCAAGAGTCCGACGCTTAAGCTTAATGGACTGCACCACCCAGGCACCTTAGATGCTTAACAATGTTAATTCCTTCCTCCCACTTCCAAAACCTCACCCTTTCCAGATAAAGAAATATAAATAGCATGCCTGGACTATTTTAATTTACTTTTTAGTAAGAACATATTGCTATAATGCTTGCTATGTACCGGGTACTATCCTAAAGACTTCACAAATAACTCATTTAATTCTCATAACAACCTGTTTTGTGAAAACCCTACTATAATTTCTGAAAAGTGCTATTGTTCTCTCTTACAGATGAAGAAACTGAGGCACAGAGAGTAAACAACATGCCCAATTAGCACACCAGATGAGTGGCAGGGGCAGGTTTAAAGCCTGGCCATCTGGTTTGCATTTAAATCCTACATTGAGGAGGGAATGTATTGCATGGAGCACTGGGTGTGGTGCATGAACAATGAATCTTGGAACACTGAAAAAATAAAAATAAAATAAAAAATAAATAAATCCTACACCTGCTGTTTTTCACAATAACAAAAGAAAATGTTTAACCCATTCTTCATTGTCAGAATTTCATTACCCAGGGTGAAATATAATATAAAAGATATCAAAGTAATGGGCATATACAAAAAAGTGATCAAAAATAAAATAGTGTTAAATATGCAAAAAAAAAAAAAAAAAACCACCCAAAACTGTGTGTGCCTTAAGGGGTCTGTGGGGCAAAGGGAGAAACTGAAGAGAAGAGGCAGCGCCATGGTGGAGGTGGGTTAGTAGGGGAGATGGCAAGAATGCTAAGCCAAGGTCGGGACATCATTTACCAAACTCTTCACAACCGAAACTGCTTTCCTACCCCGCAGAGAAGTTGTGGTTATGGCACAGCTGGTCCCCAACTTGTAGAAAACTGTACCATTGCCCCTGGATGCCATGCTTCTCCTGAGTCATGATTATTTCTTTAAAATAAAACTTTCTATCCTAACGGAGCTCTGATTCTCTAAGGTCATTAACTGAGTTACTGCTGCCTTAAGAGAGAAAACTGCAGTTTTGCAGTGGATGCTCTCTCTGGGACGAAGGACTGGGCCTTCTGCTGGCAGAAACCCCTCAGCTGTCAGGCCCCTTTGGGAACTACGTCAACTCACAAGCCGCCCTGCCCTTCGGGACAGATCAGTCCACTGACTGACCAGCAGAGTGTGAAGGGAAGTGCCCTGGCTCCAACTGCCCAATACTGAAGGGTCACCCCAGCAGCAAAGCTTTGCAAACCAGCTTCTCCGTTTGCCCAATCCTGCTGCTAACCCTTCTCCTCCATGGAGATTGATTCCAAGTGCACTGATAAGCGGATAAATTACTCTCCATGTTAGAATCTATTCCCCAAGAAACGCAACTTGCAACAAGTTTCTCTTTCATGCACTATCGTATATCTATGTATCTATCTCTATTTATCTATGTATCTCTCTATTTGCCTGGTGACCCCAGGTTCTAGTCACTGGAGCTTTAGCAGATTTCCAGTCTCTTCCTTCTACACCAGTGAGATGCCATTAAGGGAACTGATTAACTTGGCCATATAGACAAGATAGCAGAGGCCCCCTCAGGCTTGGGTCACACTTGCAAACCTCACTGATAGAGGTATTCAGTGGGTATTTCAGAAGACTGAGACACTCGAAGACACAGACATGATAACCATTGTCCTGACTATCTCTGGGCTGGAAATTTCCCTGAACGCTAAGAAGTTCTTAATACGTTCACTGGAGAGAAAGCTAGTTTTATTCCCAAATAATACTAGGAGTTGTAGGGATGGGCTTAGGAAGTAACATACCTTTTTCTGGTTAATGGGTGTATATGTATGTGTTTGTTTTTTGTTGTTGTTTTAAGTAGCAAAGGGCTACACAGACTTTACAAGCATGTCTTTGAAACAAGGCTGACCAAATTTCAGGCCTGCACATTTCTGTGGATTCAATGATCAAATGGAGCACTCCTATTTTAAGAAGTGATTAAGAGCAGCTTTTTTTAGACCTAAAATTTAATCGACATTTTTCTTGCTTTTGCCAATTGTTCTCTGACAAGCAAATTCATTTCCAAGTACATTAGGCTAAATGAGATTCCATGAGGCTCATGAATGTCCTCCCAGATTCTGTCTCAACAAAGGGACAGTGTAGTCATCCAGATCAGAAAGCCTTCTTCAGAAGTCACATGTCACAAACCTGCTGGCAAGACTGAAAGCTGGTTGAGGTCCTGCCAGGAAGCTGTCGAGAGGCCGTGGCCCAAGAATTCAAACATAGGAAACCCTGATCCAGTCCACCTCCTCTAAGGACAGTTGAAAGACATGAAATCTCTTTGAAAGTTCACATTGTTGATCTGTGGGACAGTAGAGCCTTCCTATACTTCCTGTACTTTGCCCTGTCACCTTTTCCATTTGGATGCTTGTTAAATTAGCAATAGCTCTAATGAAAACCGACACAGTGCCTTTTCGAGAGCAGGGTGGACCAGCATGAAAGGGCCATGCTCTACCTGGAATAGTTCCCAGGAATAATATAACAGGGTGTGGCAAAGCATAGGAGACATGAAATGCAATATTCACATTCAAAACAAATATGAGGCAATAGATTGTGACAGATCTGAATTCCTTCCTTGTTCAACTGATCTGAAGAAGTCAGTGCATAGAAAATTGACCTTAAGACTGATCATAGGATACTCAAAACTCTTATTTTTCCATTAAGGCAAAAGTATATGTGTGATGTACATCGAAAAAAACTCTAACGCACCACATTTCTTATTAAAAATACATATGGGCATGGATTACCCAGTTTTCACAGACCTCGTCCCCTCACTTGCATGTGGTGGGAAAGGAGCGGACACTGGATCTCCTCGCCAGTTGCAAAGAGTGTCATCGAGGGGTGGGGATAGGATGGGGTGGGGACCTGGTCTAAATTACACGCAGGGCTGTTGGGAGGTGGCCTAGCGCTGACCATGGGCATATGAAGAACCCAAAAAGTTTTTTCATAGGCTCACACCTGCGGGAAACCTGACTGCAGGGCATTCTCGGCATTCTCAAGATCTCCCTGGTAGAAGACTCCACATTTAAAAAGCTTAAACTTGTCTCTTTCTTTCCATTTTCACTGTCTTGCATTTCCCAAAGCATTGGAGAAAAAAATGGGTTGGAGGAAAGCACAGATTGCCTATTGCAGAGGGCTGCAGATTCTACAAGCTGCTGATGTACATTGTGACTCTCTAAGGGAGAAATAAAGCATGTGCTGTACCCCAGATTGACATGACCACTTAACTTCTTGTTTCCAAAGAACAGCTTAGGGGCTTGTGTCCCGAAGAATATATTTTGAGAAATGTTATAACCATATTGGGAACTCCTACTTAGAAATCTTACAGTTCTTTCCCAAGATGCTCGTTTTGTATCCATGTTTAAGAATTCTTGGTTCATACATGTCATATATGTATTCTTTTATTTGACAGCATGTGGGCAAATATTAAAGAGATCTAATTAATGTATGTGCATGCTCAACCAACCTAGCATCTAGAAAAAGGACAATTTTGTGTACTCAAAGGCAATACATCTTTAAGGTTTCTGGAAATTTCAGTAGAAGGTTTCAAATAGATAATAGGCAGTATTAGCATAGTTCTAGGGCTTTGAGTCAAAGACAGTCATTTATAGACAGCAAATTAGGTAATTCTTACTAACGTCTCATCACAGTGATGGAAAGGAATGCCCAAGTTGCTCGCTCTCTGGGAGCCAAAGCACACTCTATTTGATGAAGCATCTTTGATCTGCAGCCTCTGATAATGCCTATCCACTGCCAGCAGCCAACTTTGATACTCTGCTGAATCAGGGAGAGGTAAGCCGCTTTAACTTGAAAAGGATCAGAAACAATTACGAAATCGAGTGAGGGGTTACTGACATGGCAGAAAGATGTGCAATAAGAAGCAAAATATCAGGAATGTGCATTAATCAATATCCAATGGCAGCAAGCCTACCCCCCCCCCCCAGCGGAACTCATGCAATAAAACCAAACCAAATCATTGCAAACAAGAAAACAGCTAGTGGGCAAAAAATTACGTAGCTAATCTCCATGCCATGGTTCCATCACCCTTAAACCAAGAGCAGACTTGTTATACAAATCGAAGATAATGTGCATAAAGCACCTAGCACCATGACTAGCACACAGTAGACACTCAATAAATAGAACTATTTATTAGAACATAAAAAGGTGAATGACCGAATGCTGTCAAAATTCTAGTAATTTGCTAAACCTGACAACAATCTCAAGATGGCGTCAGCACACTATGAAGCCCAAAACACTAGAAACTAGAAACTAGTCAATGAACACACAGACATCACTCATAAGAGAGGGATGGAGGAAGTAAGTTACAAATGGGACTTCCATCTAAGAATCCGTGAGAATACATGTTTCCAAAGAGGACTCGGACTTTTGCTATCTACTGTGTTGTCCTCATTAAGGGCTGACAGTTGTTACTGAAGTTTCCTGGGACTGGTTTTTCGTAAAGAGATATCCACCAAACAATAAAAACCAAGCAAATTTGTGAAGATGTGTCATCGAATTGCAGACCGTCCATTGCAAACTGCCTGGGAAGGAGTCAGCATGAAAATGTCATCCCAGAGAATCAGGTGAAGCATCTTAGTTTCTGACACCCCAAGACATGGCATAGAAATAGATTCTGAGGAGCTCTTCCTGGTTACCTCTTCTTCCATCTTATACATAGCCCACCCTTAAATGACCATCACGGCAAATAAGGCATTAGACTCTGCCCCCACGTAGAGCACGCTGAGCTATTTAAGGACAAACCCCTGCTTTAATTCCTGCTGCCATGGAGACTCTTATGTGTTTCTTACCCTTAAGGCAGATGGGGTATTGAGTCGGAAAAGAGAAAAAAAAAAAAAAAAGATTATTTGCTTCACACTAAATTCCCATTTTCATCCTCGGGGTTTTCTCTTTTGATACAAAAGCGTCTGGGTTTTTGCTGAATTCGGGTGAGGACATTCATACTCAGTAGAACATTTATACTAATCCTTGGCTGTTCATGTATCTCAGCATCTACTTACCCAGAAGACTTGACCTTCGTTTCAGCAGGGAACTGGAAGAAATGTCATTTTTCTTTGGTCTGTTAAACAATGTGACATCTTGTTTTGTCTCGGCCTCTGGCTTCAGCCCACCCCACACCCCTCAGAATCCCTCACTCTTAAAGATACTGCCTTAGACTTTTTTCTTTCCTTTCTAAAAATCAGTGGTGGATAATGATGCTGCAATGTTGTCACATTCCTTCTAGAAATAAGATACTGGTTTTTGACAATTGGAGGGGGCTCAGTCCTAACCTGAAGATCCTATACGATGAAGAAAGCCTCTCTTCAAAGCCAGCATATCCTTGCAGGAAGAACATGCCTCTGGAAAGCAGCCACTCTGCTTTAGTCAGGAGTGAGGCTGATAATAGAAGAATATAACTGAAGTTGACACATTCTCATTAGAGTAGCTGAAACAAAAGCACATATGGATCTTTCTGAATCATTGAACACACACTGCTTGATAAATTATATTCTCATTTGCAGGGGCTCCGTCTCAGAATGCCTTAGCAGGTAATAGCCGTCCTTAGCTCCGGTTGCTACTTTTCACCTCCCGTGAGTGGATTTAACGAGCAGGTAGGAAGGGATCAGGAAAAGGTAACTATCAGCTACTGGCAAGTTTGTCTTCGGCAAGGCTTAGTTAAGTGAACCCCAAGACTGAACCTCAAGACAGGGTCCCTTTTCCAAAATTATTTCTCCAAGAAAGAATAAGTAGTCAACCAATGTTGAAAGGGTTGAAAAGAGTGGCATTAATCTTCCTTGAAATTATGCCTCTTTGATTCTGTTCCCTTTGAGGTGCTGGTGGTGACATCGTTCCCTCTTGGGGTACTTAGGCAAGCAAAGTGTCCTGAGAGAAATCTGGTGCAAGGAAGAAGGTCAGATGTTAAAAAGGTTACCCCAACCCCCCAAATGAATGCTTCTGTGCTTTTTTTCACTTCAAGATCTTAAGGTCCAAATCTCAGAAAGAGCCTGTGTCAGTGAGGATTGTTTTCTTAGCAACAGAAACCCACTCTGAATGACTGAAGCAGAAAACGGATGTGCCAAAAGCACATTGAGTGGCTCTCAAAATCGGCTGGCAAGGCCAGGGAACCAGGACCAGAAATGCACGTGCGTCGCTCTCTGCTGCTAGTCCCCTCTTCCCAGCTCTGGGGGCTGAGGACGGCCACTGGCACCACTGCCTTCGGCAACTGGAGATGCCCTGCCTTTGTGCACCATTTGCTCTTAATTCAAAGTTCCAATAAGAGCATGTGATTGGTCAAGCCGAATTGTTTTCTCAAATTTTGCTGGTGGGAGTGGGGTGAGGACAAGTACCTGGCTTTTTTCAGTCTCTTTGGTGCGAAGTGAGCAAGTGAGTTCAGGTGTTCAACAGAATCTCTTCAAAAAAGAAAAGAAAAGAAGGGAAGGAGGAGGAATCTAGAAATGTTTACTCATTTGAGAACCTCTCAACATTTCTGACAAAATGCAGCCTAAACCACTTTTTGTAGGGAAGGGGCCACTGTCCTCACATTGTCACCTTTAACCCCCTCAAATTCTGTCTTGCCCTTACTTAGCAAACACAGTTTGAAAAAGATCCACTGGTAATACAGATACAGGAGCTAACCCTAGTTCTCCAGCCCCCCAGGGAATAAGTGCCCTAAACATTTATCCAGATTCTTCTGCCATACTAAAGTTTTACATTGCCTTTTTTCAAGACTGGAGGTTATTTTAAAATAAAACTGTCTGAACTGCTTTAAAAAGAAGAGGAAAAAAGTAAAAGCTATTTGTGATTTTTGAAGAGCAGTAATGAAAGTAACCTCAAATCCCCACTTTTTCTTCTACATGAAAAAAAAATGCTTCTAAGAATCTTAATTTCTCATTTCTCAGAACAGCTTTTAATTTTGTTTTTCTTCTCATTGGCATACTTTAATGGGAGCCCTACAGGAAAAGATAACAAAAACAAAGCTAAAAATATGTTTTAGAATCATGACACAGAAAATGTTACTTTTTTTTTAAGTAGTAGAGTGGATACTATTCTGATTATAGAATCTGCAGAAAGAGAAATAATCTTAGAAAAACAAAACAGAAAATATCTCCGTGGTCTTTTTTTAAGTGTATGCCATTGCCAAATCCCTTGAGAAATGGAATCCCTGCTGGTCTTGCTTCCAGATGGGGGATAAACTACATGACCCCTGAAATTCCTTTTAGTGAGCCTCAGACATGAGTTGCTAACTAATGCAACAAATGGCCAGGCTCCCCCGCGGAAACAAACAGAAAATTGGGCCAATTCCAGAGGATTCATCTTCAACACTTCCCCATCCATGGCTGAAGAAAGTAAGCTCATTTGAATTAATTGCTTTCCTTTACTTGTGGAGATCTACTCGGGAAGAATTACTTTGTAACCCTAGGATAAATATTGGATTTTTGCTTTGCCAGTAGTAGTGTTTTGGATTTTTGAAGGGAAAATATACTCATGTATCACAAGTGTAATTAAACATCGGTTTTTATTTATTTTTTTTATCCTTTTAATTTTTTTTTAACTCGAAATGGATGACAGACCTAACCATGAGATAGGAATTCATCAAAATCCTAGAGGAGAATGCAGGCAACAACCTCTTTGACCTGAGCTGCAGGAATTTTTTGCTAGACATGTCTGCAAGAGCAAGGAAAACAAAAGTAAAAATGAGCTATTGGGACTTCATCAGGATAGAAAGTTTTTGCACAGCAAAGGAAACAGTCGACAAAACCAAAAGACAACCTACAAAATGGGAGAAAATATTTGCAAATGTCTTATCAGATAAAAGGCTAATATCCAAGATCCGTAAAGAAATTCTCAAATTCAACACCCCCCAAAAAAAATCCAGTAAAGAAATGGGCAGAAGACACAGACAGACACTTCTTCAAAGAAGACATCCAAATGGCCAACAGACACATGAAAAGATGCTCAACATCACTTGTCATCAGGGAAATACAAATCAAAACCACAAAGAGATACCACCTTATATTAGAATGGATAAAATTAACAAGTCAGGAAATAACAAGTTTTGGCAAAGATGTGGAGAAAGGGGAACCCTCTTACACTCTTGGTGGGAACACAAACTGGTATAACCACTCTGGAAAATAGCGTGGAGGGTACTCAAGAAGTTAAAAACAGAGCTACCCTACAACCCAGCAATTGCATTACTAGGTATTTACCCAAAGGATACAAACAATGTGACCGAAGGGGCACCTACACCCAATGTTTATAGCAGCAATGTCCATAATAGCCAAACTGTGGAAAGAGCCCAGATGTCCATCCGTAGATGAATGGCTAAAGAAGATGATGTGTAATCATACAATCTATCTGTGAAAAGCCCACAGCAAATATTTTTCTCAATGGGAAAAAGCTGACAGCCTTCCCTTTGAGATCAGGAACACGACAAGGATGCCCACTCTTACCACTCTTGTTCAACATAGTACTAGAAGTCCTAGCGACAGCATCACACAACAAAAAGAAATAAAAGGTATTCAAATTGGCAAGGAAGAACTCAAACACTCTCTCTCCTCGCAGATGACATGATACTTTATATGGAAAACCGAAAAGACTCCACCCCCAAACTACTAGAACTCATACAGCAATTCAGTAATGTGTCAGGATACAAAATCAATGCACAGAAATCAGTTGCTTTCCTATACACTAACAAGGAAAATATGGAAAGGGAAATTAGAGAATCAATTCCATTTACTGCAGCACCAAGAACCATAAGATACCTGGGAATAAAATTAACCAAAAAGGTAAAGGATCTGTACACGAGAAACTATAGAACACTCATGAAAGAAGTTGAAGAAAACACAAAAAGGTGGAAAAGCATTCCATGCTCATGGATCGGAAGAATAAACATTGTTAAAATGTCTATACCGCCCAGAGCAATCTGTACTTTCAATGCCATCCCGATCAAAATTTCACCGGTTTTTTTCAAAGGGCTGGAACAAAAAATCCTAAAATTTGTATGGAACCAGAAAAGACCCCAAATTGCTAAGGAAATGTTGAAAAAGAAAAACAAAGCTGGGGGCATCACATTGCCTGATTTCAAGCTTTACTACAAAGCTGTGATCACCAAGACAGCATGGTACTGGCACAAAAACAGACACATAGACCAGTGGAACAGAATAGAGAGCCCAGATATTGACCCACAACTCTGTGGTCAAATAATCTTTGACAAAACAGGGAAAAATATCCAGTGGAAGAAAGACAGTCTCTTCAGTAAATAGTGCTGGGAAAATTGGACAGCTATATATAGAAGAATGAAACTTGACCATTCTCTTACACCATATATGAAGATAAACTCGAAATGGATAAAAGACCTCAACATGAGCCAGGCATCTATCAAAACTCTAGAGAAGAACATAGGCAGTAACCTCTTTGACATCAGCCGCAGCGACTTCTTTCAGGACATATCTCCAAAGGGAAAGGAAACAAAAGCGAAAATGAACTTTTGGGACTTCATCAAGATAAAAAGTTTCTGCACAGCAAAAGAAACAGCCAACAAAACAAACAGACAACCCACAGAATGGGAGAAGATATTCGCAAATGACATTACAAACAAAGGTCTGATATCTAAGATCTATAAAAAAACTCCTCAAACTCAACACTCACAAAACAGATAATCACATCAAAAAAATGGGCAGAAGACATGGACAGACACTTCTCCAAAGAAGACATACAAATGGCTAACAGACACATGAAAAAATGTTCATCATCTTTAGCCATCAAGGAGATTCAAATCAAAACCACATTGAGGTACCACCTTACACCAGTTAGAATGGCCAAAATGAACAAGACAGTGAACAACAAATGCTGGAGAGGATGTGGAGAAAGGGGAACCCTCTTAAACTGTTGGTGGGAATGCAAGTTGGTGCAGTCATTTTGGAAAACAGTGTGGAGAGTCCTCAAGAAATTAAAAAATTAAAAATATATATGACCCTGCAATTGCACTACTGGGTATTTACCCCAAAGAAGCAGATGCAGTACAAAGAAGGGCCAAATGTACACCAATGTTCATAGTAGCAATGGCCACAATCGCCAAACTGTGGAAAGAACCAAAATGCCCTTCAACAGATGAATGGATAAAGAAGATATGGTCCATATATACAATGGAATATTATGCCTCCATCAGAAAGGATGAATACCTAACTTTTGTATCAACATGGATGGGACTAGAAGAGATTATTCAGAGTGAAATAAGTCAAGTGGAAAGAGTCAATTATCTTCTGGTCTCACTTACGTGTGGAGCATAAGGAAAAACATGGAGGGCCCTGTGAGAAGGAAAGGAAGTGTGAATGGGGGGAAATCAGAGTGAGAGATGAACCATGAGAGACTGTGGACTCTGAGCAACAAACTGAGGGTTTTGGAGGGGAGGAGGTGGGGGGTTGAACGAGCCTGGTGATGGGTATTGAGGAGGGCACGTATTGCATGGAGCACTGGGTGTGGTGCGTAAACAATCTTGTAACACTGAAAAAATAAAATAAAAGTATTTTGGGGAGGGACGCCTGGATGGCTCAGTTGGTTGAGCAGCTGCCTTCGGCTCAGGTCATGATCCCAGCATCGTGGGATCGAGTCCCGCATCGGGCTCCTTGCTCGGCAGGGAGCCTGCTCCTCTCTCTGCCTCTGCCTGCCTCTCTGCCTGCTTGTGTTCTCTCTCTGTTAAATAAATAAATAAAATCTTAAAAAAAAAAAGTATTTTGGGGAAAAAAAAGAAGATCTGTGTGTGTATATATATACACACATATATATACACAATGGAAATTTGTATATATACATATATATATGTATATATGTTTTTATATATAAAGACATATATACATATATATATGTATACATACACACACTCAGTCCATAACAGTAGCCATAGAGTATTGTTATAGGTACCATATTTTTGAGAGTGATGAGGGAGTTAATTGGCCATTTGGTTTTGTTTTGTTTATTTATTTTGTTTGGTTTCTTTTTTTTTGTTACCCAGGATTTTTCCTTTCAGAAACTGCCATTCCCCAGTGGTGGATACCAGAGATAGACAAACTCAAGGTTAAGGGCACAGTCCTCTAGACTACCAAGTCTCCTCAAAACTTCTGACACCAACTCTCATGAGTATGCCAAATTTCAAATACACAGTGGAATGGGCTGGTAGGGAGCAGCCTAAGAAGAGGCAGAGAGGAGAGAGAGAGAGTGAATCCCAAGCAGGCTCCATGCTAGGTTACGCCCACACGGGGCTCGATCCCACCACCCTGAGATCATGACCTGAGCCAAAATCAAGAGTTGGATGCTTAACGCACTGAGCCACAAGGCGCCCCTTTTATAGTTTTTATTATGGAAATTTTCATAGAGCCAAAGATAGACAGTATAGTATAATAAGCCTAATGTACCTAACTTCAGCCATTGTCAACATTCTGCTGTTTATGCTTCATTCCCTCCACCCGTTTTTTTTTTTTTTGCTGCAATATGTTAAAACAAACTGCAGACATTGTGTTATTTTATATCTAACACTTTAGTATGTATTTCTAACTAAAAAGGTCTCCCCCTCTACTTTTTAAAAAGAAATATACCTACTTTGCCATTATCACTGATAATAACATTAATAATTTCTTCAAGTGCATTTAAACCCGAACAATATTTGAATTTCCCTAATTGTCTCAAAAATGTCTTTTTACAGTTGGCTTATCTTTTTATCACATTCCACACAAGGTCCACACACAGTATTTAATTAATATTTTGGGTGTTTTTCAATGTAGTGATCCGAAGGGTCACATGCACCCGAATGTTTATAGCAGCAATGTCCACAATAGCCAAACTCTGGAAAGAATCTAGATGTCCATCAACAGATGAATGGATCAAGAAGATGTGGTATATATATTCAATGGAATACTATGCAGACATCAAGAGAAACGAAATCTTGCCATTTGCAACGACGTGGATGGAACTAGAGGGTATTATGCTAAGCGAAATAAGTCAGTCAGAGAAAGACAATTATCACATGATCGCTCTGATATGAAAAATTTGAGAGGCAGGTCAGGGGGTTATGGGGGGTGGGGAAGAGAAATGAAACAAGATGGGATGGGGAAGGAGACAAACCATAAGAGACTCCTAAACTTATGAAACAAACTAAGGGTTACCTGGAGGTGGGAGGGGGGCGGGTAGGGATATGGACATTGGGGAGGGTATGTGCTATGGAAAATGCTGTGAAATGTGTTAGCCTGATGATTCACAGACATGTACCCTGGGGTAAATAATACATTATATGTTAATAAAAGATTAAGTACCCAAAAAAAAATATTTTGGGTGTTTTTCATCTTACAACCACACCCCTCTCTCCCTCCCTTCATTTGTGCCATTGGTTTGTTAGAGAAGCTGTTATATTCTGAGAATGTCAGACATTCTGAACTTGGCCAGTTGCTTCCTCATTAAGCCAACTGTTTCTTCTCTCCTCCGTATTTCCTGTAACAGAACTTCAGGTCTAGAAAACTGATTAGATTCAGGTTGCATTTTGTGGACAAGATTACTTCACGGATGATGTAGAGTCCCATTGCATCATATCACGAGGTGTGTAGTAACTGGTTGTACCAGTTATTTTGGTGATGCTAAAACTGGGCAGCATGTCCACATGGAATGAATTTAATGTCTTCATTATGAAGTTTGCCACCAACTTTCCTCCAAACGAGCACCTTTTCATTACATGTTTACTGACAAGAGATTTATTGTCAATGAATCATGTACTCAAGACTCCTTGACCCATGCTCATTCCAGATGCATCTGTGGTTCCCATGCCATTCCTTATCCCTAGTTTGGACACCAATTCTATGCTTCAAAAAAAGAAAAAAAAGGCACTTTCTTTAACAACGGTCTTAACTTTCCATTTCTCCCAATATGCTTACCCAACTTTTTTTTCTTTTTTAGTTGACAGTTTTCTTTTTTTTTTTTTAACATTTTATTTATTTATTTTAGAGAGAGGATGAGCACGAGTGGAGAGGAGAGGGAGAGGGAGAAGCAGGCTCCCCACTGAGCAGAGAGCCAGACGTGGGGCTTGATCCCAGGACCCTGGGATCATGACCTGAGCCTAAGGTCATGAGCCTAAGGCAGACGCATAACCAACTAAGCCACCCAGGTGCCCCAACAGATAGTTTTCTTCACCACCTGCCACCCCTTTCCCTACCAAATGCTGATTTGTCAGTGTTTTAGAAACAGATCTCTTAGTAACGTCCAGGATGCTCTTTAACTTGCTCTTTGCTGCAAGACTACACAATTACAGTGTGGCATCATCCACTTGATAGGCCTGCTGAGCCTTTATCTGCAAGGTCCTGTGGAGTCACATAGGCTACCTGGAGGTACTTCAGTGATTTGTCAGTGCCCTGGCAACAAAGAAGCACGTAGAATGTAGAATCTTCTAGGTGATGAATGCTACTGAATAAATAATTTCTAATTAATAAATTACACATGAATTTTCACATGCCCATTGTTCACATGGTAAACAAATAGTAAATAGCATATATTCTTATTATAACCCATGGATCCCCAGTCTTGACAGCAAATGATTTCTTTGCGTGGGAAGAAATCTAGGGTAGATTCAGAAAATCATTAAGAAAAAGGGTTTGGGGGGACATCTGGGTGGCTCAGTTGTTTAACCATCTGATTTTTGATTTCACCCCAGATCACGATCTCAGGGTCTGTGAGATCATGCCCCCAGTTGGGCTCCACAATGGTCATGGAGTCTGCTTGGCATTTTCTTTCTCCCTCTGGCCCTCCCCTTCCACTTGCATACACACACACACTCTCTCTCTCTCTAAAAAAACCCAACCAAACAAAAACAACCAAAACTGTAAAAAGTGTTTACTTTCCCAATTTTCGGTATATTATAGATGATGTGCTTCAAGCTTTTAAAATTCCATTTATTGGGGCACCTCAGTTGTTCAGTCGGTTAAGTGTCTGCCTTCAGCTCAGGTCATGTTCTCAGGGCCCTGGGATTGCGCACCACGTCAGGCTCCTTGATCAATGGGGAGCCTGCTTCTCCCTCTTCCTCTCCCTCTGCCCCAACCCTGCTTGTTCTCTCTCTCTCTCTCTCTCTCTCTCAAATAAATAAAATCTTTTTAAAAATTCCTTTTCACTTACAACATACTAGAAATCATATTTAAGCATCTTAGTTCGGGTAGCTATAACAGAAGCACTATAAACTGGGTGGCTTTCAAACAACAAACATTCCGTTCTTACAGCTCTAGAAAGCGGGGAGTCCAAGGTCACAGTGCCAGCAGATTTGGTGTCTGGCGAGAGCCCACTTCCTGGTTCACAGATGACACCTTTTCCCTGTCACCTCACACAGTGAAAGGGACAAGCTAGCCCTCTCTCGGGTCACTTTGATAAGAGACCTTATGACCTAAGCGCCTCCCAAAGGCCCCGCGTCCAATATCATCCCCTTGGCGGTTAGGTTTCCACATATGAATGGGAGGGAGGCAAATATTCAGTACAGAACAAGCTGAAAAGTAAAAGTTTCCCTTAACTGTGGGATCCAATAGTCTGACTGTGGAGGGAGGAAAGTCATCAAGATCTGGTAGTTCCTTGGGGATAACTGATATTCACATGGACTTTCAGCATCTCATGAAAATAATACATATAATCAGGGCGCCTGGGTGGCTCAGTGGGTTAGAGCCTCTGCCTTGGGCTCAGGTCATGATCTCAGGGTTCTGGGCTCGAGCCCCGCATCAGACTCGCCGCTCAGCGGGGAGCCTGCTTCCATCTCTCTCTCTGCCTACTTGTGATCTCTCTCTCTCTCTCTGTCAAATAAATAAAATCTTTAAAAAAAAAAAAAAGAATACATATAATCAGTCTCCCCTGAAATGTCGAAGGGAACCTTTATAATCTCTTCATGATAAATGTACTCTTTGTGTCCTAGAGGTTTTACTAGAAGACGGAGTGGCCCTGGCAAAAATTAACTGGTTTTGTTACCAACATGCTGATAAATTAGAATCACTGATTTAATCAAATTGGGGTCGGGAGGAGAGCCATACCTTCAAAGATTTCCAATACTGTCTGTCTCACTATTATCCCTGATACCAATGAAAGACAGGCTCACTGGTAGCCTTCGGTTTAATAGGTTAAATGTTTAAAAGATTAGAAAGTCTAAGGGAAAGAAAGTCTCTACCAAAAGATAGTAATACCTGTTTCACTCCGGCAATGCACACAAAGAAGATAAAGACTGGACATGTTTCTCGATGAGCACTTTATAGGGAGGACAGGGAACGGTCAAGTCCAGGATACCAGGGGGCATGTCTCTGACAAAGAGCATTACTTTATGAGGTCAACTGAAGTGTGTCTCTCAGCTTGACCTATACAAATGGAGGCTATCTCAAACACAAAATGGTGTTGACATTTCCAAACAGAGTCAATGGACAAGGAATAAGGTACAAGCATTAAATGCCCTCAGTAGCTGCTTTAAATATGCATAGTGGTGCTGCTGTTAGGAATGACCTATGTAAATGCACCCAAGGTCATTCTTAGTATCTTCGGGTCTCCTATTATCTAACTCAGTCCAATAGAAGAAGTCCTGCCAAAGGGCTCCACTTAGAGACAGCACTACCTATCTCATTTCCAGATGGTTATAAGCCAATATTAAGATCTTCTGTTAACTGGAAGCTCACAACGGGCTTCTGCGTGGCTCAGTTGGTTAAGTGTCTGCCTTCAGCTCAGGTCATGATCTCAGGGTCCTAGGATCGAGCCCCGCATCAGGCTCTCTGCTCAGTGGGGAACCTGCTTCTCCCTCTCCCTCTGTGCTTTCCCTTTCTCTCTCTCTCTCTCTCTCAAATAAACAAATAAAATCTTTTTTTTTTAAAAACCTAGAAGCTCATAGTTGGTAGACCTTAAATTTCAATATGAATAAAGGAGATGCCACCATCTACAACCCAAGCCACATCAAGTTATCACAAAGTAAACTTACATCACTTGGAATTTCTATGCTCATAGTTTGTACCTCATAGAAATTCACTGTATTTGAAAGGAAAGAATGAATTTTCACACTTTCATAAAGTGTTGTTTGCTCTTGACGGCGCATCCCGCCCTGTGCCCACTTCCTACAGCGTATGCCAATCACCCCGGTTTTGGCCTTCACTTGCCAAATAACCCCATAAAAGACACTGGGCCACAGTCATCATCTCTTTCATTACCAAGCCCCTCCTGAGTATTCACCATATTCAAGCACTAGCTTAAGCTTAGGGAGACTTGGAGCCAAGAAAGGAAAAAGTATGTGCTCTACCATGTGAGAAGTTGTCCGTGCCTGTTCCCGTAAATCTGCAAAGCATCCTATCTTGTCAAATTGTTAACAGTATAGGTTTGGCATTTCAAGAGTTATGCTCCAATGATATATTTCAAAGCCAGGTCTTCATTAAACTGATATGGACATTCACTGGCGACATCTGTCACTTGGAATTTTTTCCCTTAATAAAATTGATTGTGAACAAGTAACAAAGGCTTATTGCTTCAGGACATCTGGCATATGGAAATGGCTCCTCGCAAAGAACTGAATATTACACGGTTTTCATTAAAACAGGACCGTACCTGAGCCACATACAAGTTTTGCTACAGGGAAAGACTTTTTCCTCCATCCAAACAAAGTTGCGTATCCACCGCTCACGTGGCACAAATGTTTCATGGGAAAATGAACAAATTATGCCTCTGAAGAGTAGCCGGATATTTATTCTGACACAGCTTCCACAGGACAACCAGCAACCCCATTTGAAGTAAATTCCTTAGTCTGTTCCAATAAGAATAATTGCATTGGAACTCTGCTCCCTGCTCTAAAGAGGGCAAATCCATTTATTGCTGGAGAAAAGTCTCTGGAATGGATCTAGCCTATTCACTGCTGAGTAAGCCAATGATATTTCAAGTTGGTGTTGGTTTGGACACAGTTGAGAGAGCTCCGTGGAGTGTTTTTTTTTTTCAACAACTCAATCATGACTGCAAAAACACGATCAGTATCAGAGATGTGGAGTAGTAACTCGTCTTGACAGCAGTGAACTAATGAACATCCATCACTAGATGGTTCGAACATCTTTCACAATGTAATATCTGACTAAAAGAAATTGTCGGACAGTCTTCAGCATCTCTGTAGCATTCATCTGGAGCAATCTGCAGTGTTTATCTGTAGTTTAAATGCAAAAAGAAAAGAAAAATCACTCTAATGTTTCATGCAAGGCAGCGTCTGGAACAAAATTAATAATGGCTGCAATTTGCGTGATGGTTCTCTCATGTTGTGTAGGCTAAATCTGACTAATTTAATTCCTTTGCAGTAATGGCTTAAAATATTGCAGAGGAGACATTCAAAACACTGTGAACGTGGAACAACTCTACAGTCTTCTGTTTACTGATCTCCTTTAGAGAATTCCCACCAACATTATTCTTGGCTCGATGACTTGTTTGCTGTCCCCCATAAATCTGACGCTGCTTTTCCAGATTCATCCATTTTCATTTTTGGTGAATTCTAATTGGCTCCCACTGAGGCTTGGGGCCACCAAACTGATCATATGCCAGTTTAACTGACTCCAGGGATATTTAACAAATTGTTCACTATTTCACTGTGCACTGAAGGCTAGCCGTCACTACTCTCTCTCTCTTTTTTTTTTTTTCCCCCTCTCACTATAACCATTGTGGCCATTATGACAGTCCTGGACATGATTTATTTTGTGGCGTAATTTTCTGTGCAGGACAAATAATAATGCTTTACCACCTCCATCTCTTCTACCACTGAAAATATGATGAGATTAAAGATAGACTCCTGCTTTTACATGAAAAGTAATGATTGCTAGTCTGTCAATTTGTAGAGCATATTGTGATTCAATTCCCTGTAACACCGGACACCTACCAAGACGTATTGAAATGGAATCATTGTGTGATAATTCATTCCATCCTCCCAAAATGAGCATTCAATCAGCTTTCAAAAAAATGTAATAGACCTATTCATCAGATGTTTAATGAATGAGTTTTAAATAACATGGGATCATAGAAAACATCTTGGAAATATTTGAATCCAAGCTTTGTTTCTTTAAAAACAAATCCATTAGAGGGGAAGAAATTGCACTTCATCATATTGTTTATAGACTACAAAGATTTAACTTCCTGATAATAATTTATAAGGCAATGAAATGAAAATATGCAAATTTCCAAGAAGCATTCAACAGAGCAGGCTTTTCTTGTTTAGAAAAGTTTAGATTCTTTGATCCTTTCAATCCAGTGAATTAACGGGGAGCATCGCAGACATCCCACGTGATGGAGTGAACTGTGAGTTATGGCTCCGGATTTGGGCAAATGCACAAACTGGAAGGACAGATGGGGGAGCAGCGTGCAAAGATCAGGAGAGGCCCCTCTTAAATGAGAATATGCTATAATCAGAAACGGGAAGAGGATTCTTCTGCTGACCTCTGGGAACAAAACGCCTCATGACCATTACATTGGGAATGAGCCCAAAAGCCAAATGGCAGAAGGTGCCGGGACTTGGTATAAATTTTACAACCTAATCTGCTTTCCTCACATGCGAGTTCAGAATTATAAAGCTATGTTTTCATGCAATCAGCACCAAAGGGCACTTCCCCAAACCTCCAGTAACCATCCGTTCATTTCTTCATATTTTAAATTTTTTTTTTTTATTTTTGTCTTTTGCCGGATTTTGTCTTTCTTCTACCTCCCAAGGCCATGCCATGATTCCAGAGTTCACTGCTCTGTTGGAGACCTGGCTGGACTGAGCACCTGATGTGTGGCTGGAGCTCATCATTTTGGACACAGGTGCTCTAACATTTAGTGACGTTATCAGGGCTAACGGAATAGCTCCTCCACCCAGCCCCTCTTGGGTGGCTCTGTGGTGCCAGCTATAAAAATAATGTACTGAGTGTCTACTCTGTGCCTCACACTGTCTCAGGGACTTATGATGCATTAGGGAACAAGTAGACAAGGGTCCTGAGGAGTCCCCCTCCAAGCCCAAATCCTACATGTGATCTTTCAGGCCTGACCATAGCTAATTATAAGGTTTTGGCCAGGAAGGCTTCCCAGAGAACCTCCCGATGGCAGGGAGGGTACTGGAAGACCTCTTCCTCCACTCCGACTCAAACTCAGTACTTTTCCACTCCTTGCCCCTCTCCTTCTCTGGCCCCAATTCCTCCTTCACAAAATGGCAGGAGTCTGTGGTTCCGTGCTCCCTCAGCAGTGTGCTGATCTACCCGGTCCTCACTCAGTTCCCTTTATGAGTACAGGGAACAGGGGGGAAGCCAGCACCTTCTTTCTCTTTGTGGCCTTTGGCTGACACCTTTGCAGGAAGTGAACAAAGGTTTGAGTGTTTGGCTCATTGTCTTAACTGACCACTTTGACACCGGGCAGATTTCTAACTAGTCCTTGCACTCCTAAAGCTTACATTCTAGATGACTCTGTGATTTGGGTTAACAACTCAATTGCTTTCAAAAGTAAATGTTAGAAGAAAGGTAACACACTAATTCATTATCAATAACTAGCTACATAACTCAAGTTTTTCTTTCAGGACTGGTCATTAGGGAAGGTACATAAAATAAAACATTGTCCAAGGTTACAGCTTTGGGTAAGCATGTCCTGAAAGGCCTTAGTAGTGTCTTGATTGCTTTGGGCAGCCGTAACAGAATACCCCAGGCTGGGTGGCTTAAACAACAGCCATTTATATCTCACAGTTCTGAAGGCTGGAAGTCCAAGATCAAGATTCAATTCCTGATAAAGACCTGTTTTCTGGATTGTAGACAGCCACCTTCTTTCTGTGACCTTACATGGCAGGGAGACTGAGCTCTTGTCTCTCTTTCCCTTCTTAAAAGAACATTACTCCCATCATGGGAGTCCCATCCTGATGCCATCTAAACCGAATTGCCTCCCAAAAGCCAACCTCGAAATACTATTACACTGAGGTTTAGAGCTTCAACATACGGATTTGGGGGGAATACAAACACTCAGTCCCTAACAGGAGCCATGGAGCATTGCTAATAGGTACCATATTTTTGAGACTAATGGAGGGAGTTAATTGGGCATTTGTTTTTGTTTTGTTTATTTATGTCGTTTGGTTTATTTTGCTTACCCAGGATTTTTCGTTTCAGAAACTGCTGTTCCCCAGTGGTGGGTAACAGAGGTAGACAAATTCAAGGTTAAGAGCACAGTCCTCTAGACTATCAAGTCTCCTTAATATTTCTGACACCAACTCTGATGAATATACCAAATATCAAAGTCTGAAGGAACAGTCCCCACAAGCCTACCTTCACCTCAGGAGCTCACAGGTTTCCAGGGCCTTTCTAATTTCAGACCAGCTGGCTACAAATTTAGGGGCTCCCATAAGCACACTCAGTTTACTAGAAGTATGGTTTTATTATAGCAAAATGGTACAAATTAGAACCAGAGATGCAGAAGGTAAAGTGTGAGAGGGTTCTAAATATGAAGCTTCTAGCATACGCACAGATGCATTACGCTCCCAGCATCAAAATGTTGTAACAGTTAAAGAATATTGTCAACCAGGGAAACTCACCAAAGCTTTGGTCTCCAGAGTCTCACTGGGACTTCATTACTTAGGCATGACTCACTGAATCATTGCCCACATAGTTGAATTCAATTTCTAACCACCACCCTTTCCCTGATTTTAAGCTGCTATCTCATGGCTTTAAGTCACAACTTTCTCATCAAATGGCTGATCTTTCTGGCATGGCCGTGCCCTCGCCTTGAATCACCTCATTACAATAAGCCATCAGATGTGGTCCAAGGAGCCAACTACAGATAACAAAGACAATCCCATCACTTTGGAAATTCTAAAGGTTTAGGGATTATGTCGCAAGGGCCAGGACCAAGGCCAGATCTCTCTTTGGGTAAAGTTAATTCATTACTACACGTTGGATTGCTAACCTCCGTACTCACTTGGTCAGCTGAAACATCCTATCCTCTGACAATGTTCAGTGAGTGATTCAGGGTTGAGCATACCTCAGGCTGGATTTGGTAGAAATTTTGTATGTGTGCATGAGAGGCAGACACAGACAGAGACATCTGACAATATCCCCTGAGTCTCTGAATTCAGTCACATGGGAAATCTTCTAGACTTCAGTTACAAGAGCTGATATAGAGTCCTCGGGGGGGGGGGGGGGTGTTAGGCTACTTCAAGTCAGTTTTCTGTCACAGTCTGAAGAGTCTTGTCTAATATCTGAAGAATTTTTATGAGTGTTGAAGTGGAGACAAAGTCTGACTACAGACCACCTTTACCTCCTTTGTGAAGCTGCCCATGATCATTCCTACTGCCTAGTTTTCTAAAAGTACCCCATGGCTTGTTTTCACTTAAAGCTAAACAAGAAATTCAAATTGATCTATATCCCACAGTTGATCCATGATAATGGATCAATTGATAATTCAGTAACTTAAAAAATAACATAAAGTACTACTTCAAACCGCAAAGGAACATCGCGATCAAGTTTAATCCTTCCCCCTCCCCACAACCAGTTGCTATAATCAATGGGAATAATCTGATCATTAAGTTTTATTAAAAAAAATTTAAAAAGCTGAACAAAAGGTTATTCTCATTCAAAACCAGCTTTTAAAATTGTAGTTCTCAATCTTAGTGAGGCACCATCCCGTGTCATAAACATGGGTAATGCATAATGATATATATGTATATTAAAAACTTAAACGGTAAAGTACCCAAATTTGCAAATTATTTGTCATGCAAAAGGTTTGAGAGTCAATACATAAGAACTATAAGCTTTCAGTTGACAGGCTTCTGAAATATTCTGTTTCTTTGCCCAACAAAAATCAACTTGTCAAAGTCTTCTGACTCAGTTTTAAAACATTTTCCATTCAGGCTTAAGCATCCTCTTATGTATAATTTTATTGAAATTTCCCAACAGACAGTCCCATTTTACGAGGCGCCTCAGATTCCCTCAGATATACCGCCTCCCAGCCCATTCTGCCACCAAGAGTTGGTTGTTAGGGGCTAACGGACACTTGCCCTACGTATGCCAGGCCTGAACAACAGCTGCTCAAAGTTTTTGGCTTCTCCTAGAACTTCTACACTTGGGTGAAACCCCACGCTAGAGAGCCCAGATGATGCCCCCTAGAATTAATTTCCCATCTAGTCTTGTGCTTTCAAGAACTGGCCCGAGAATGAGGTTTGGAGGAGAACTAGGTGGCATTCTGGTCTGAAAGCCATGCCTCAAGATGGACCACAGGGGATTCTAGGGAGATTCGTCAGGTGGACAAAAGGAAGATGCCATTTTGTAGTTGATACGTGTTGCTAATCGGGTGACTTACTGCACTGGCACGAAGCAGCAGCTGGGCCTGCCACTGTCCTACTTTCTCACTTCACCTCCAGTGTTGGTGGATCCTAGGCCATGGGTGTGTATTAAGTTCGACGACAAAGAGTGCCAGTTTCTGCCAGATCAACTTCTTCACAGAGGTCAAAGGAAGCAAGGACAGATGTGGGTTCTAGTCCGTCCTCATGGACTTCCAGCCTGCTGGTGATCATCCCCTCCAGGCCACCTGTCCTGTGGACTGCAAGCTCCAGCCTCAGATACGGACACCGCTTTATGAGACGGTTGAGCGAGCCCCCGCAACGGCATGAGCCAATTCCTGTGACAAATCCACGTGAAGAGTCTCCCATCGGTTCTGCCTCTCTGGCTAACCATAACAAGTATACCTGGGGTAACCCTTAATAATGGAAAACGAGAAATGGGAGAAAGCAGGCAAATGAATCCCTCCACTCTCCTCCACTTTTCCCACAGACGAGTCCAAGGCATAGTGCTGTGTTGCAGCCCACCCAGAAGCCTGTGTGGATGTTCTTTGTGCCAACCTCTTGGGTTTCTTTCTGCTCATTATGAAGTGTAGTAAGCGTGGAGAGAGTCCAGTTCTCTCAGTAGGTCTAATAAGACCCTTCCTGAGCTGGTCCCTGCTGAGCTCACCAGACATTGTCATCTCCACATTGTGGTATGGCCCTAATGAAATTCTTCCAGTGCCTCGAAGCTCACTTGTACTCTCTCCCCCGTGGGCCTTCACCCAGGTAGTTCCCAAGCGTACTTTTCTCATCTCTGCCCTTCCCAACTCCATCCTTCAGTTCTCAAATTTGGCGTCACTTTCTCCCACAAATTCTCCTGAGTCCCTTAGACTAGGGATAACGTGGTCCATAACTCCCTGCTCTTTTCCTCCTGTATCACCTGTCACATGTGACTATAATTGCTTGTTTGGTTGTTTCCCTCACCAGACTGTATAACTTGTTTGTCTTCACTTACTTCTGTGTGCGTAATACAAAGTACAAGGCCTGGCACGCAGGAGACACTATAAATATTTGATGGATAAATGACCATCATTTTAAAGAGACAGCATGGCTCCCAGGCAGGGCTAATTTCACCATGATATGATTAAATGTATTGATACGTCTAAATAAAGAATGTATAAATCATTAAAGGAGCTGGTCAGTTAGGAAACAAAGAAGAAGGTGAGTCACTGAGGTAAATGGTAGAATGCCTATCCAAGCATATCCAGGGATGAAGGAGAGTTAGCTAATGGACTTCAAATATTGTGGTCCCATTAGTAAGAACATCCCTTTTATGAAATGGATACATTCAACTCTTATAGCCGGATGCCATTAACTCCCTAGTTTCTACTGCCATTCTCATGTAGCAATTTTGTAATTATTATTTGACTTTCCATGTCAGTCTGTCCACGAGGAGAACGACATTTAGATTCTAAGTATTTCAGATCTCTGTGACAGTGATTTCTCATTATGAATTAATGAATTGCTTTCAGGTCAGCGTGTACACTGATCATGAACTGAGGTGGACAGGGTCCCATCTACTCTTTGCTCTGTGGACATTTCAACTGCTCTTACTTCACTTCTCAGGTTCTGTGGCCAACACTTGCAGGAACAAGGAGCTAGAAGCCCACAACAGGAGGTGGAAAGAGTTACCTTGAGGGGCAGGGGTCATGCATGGTAACTGTCAATTCTTTCCAGGCCTCAGTGGACTCGGGCTAGCTCAAGATTTGTCGTCAAGCAACACAGCAAATCAACAGGCAGTTCTTGTAACATTTTGTTCTCTGGCACGTGGAGAGAATTATCTTAAAATTTACTCACCAGCCTGAGTAATTTCTAAGTCACACTGACCAAAAGAACACAAAAATGAAAGATTTTTTTAAAGTGATCATGTGAAGGTAGCTAAAAATATAGACTCTTAGATCTGATACTTGAGAGCAATGTTTTAGGTTCATTTAAAATCACAGAAAATGAGAGTTCATTTCAAAGTAAAATAGATGGTCTTCCCTTGTTGCCAAAATAAAAAAAGAAGCAGAAAATTCTAAGAACCCTTATTTCCATAATCACTATGTATGATAAAAGATAATTTGACAAGTAAAATACAGTTTAGTAGGTTTCTGTATATTTGAGGGAAAGCCTAATGGTTTAAATTTCAATTTTTGTAAAATAAATGAAATTAGCAGCATTGAATTAGTAAAAGGACTAATGCAAGAAACCCAAGTAAAAAATTGTACAATTGACTCAGGAACCTTGTAGAAATATATGCATTCCACCTCACGTACACTCTTCAGCAGCATGTAAAAATGTCAGCAATTAATGCTCTGTTTCATCCAGGAAGGTACAACTCCTTATTTAGATCTTTGTCCTTTAAAACCAAAAAGGACATGAGATAATTGGAAACAGTCTTGGAACCCCGCTACTTCTGAATTTTTCTGTGAGTGGGTGCTGGTCTATGGCCTTCTTTCTGTTCTTACATCAGAGAAGGGGGTCCAGTTAATTTAATGCAAAGTATGAGCATGTTTAGCATTAGACTATACTTTTCATTTCTCTAATGGCTTTAGCAAAGCATGAGTTTCCTTTAATTAAAGCATGCACGGGGAATGCTAATGAAAATTTTGCTAAGGTTACAACACCTTTTGAAAACAAACCTAATCACACACTGAAGAGAACACAAAGAAGAAGGAAGAAAAGAAGAAAAACATTTTAAACTAATCAAAAAGAAAAGCTAAAATAACTTTCATCAACCCCTTGACATTTGGCACCCTGAAAAGTATAGCATAGCATTTCAAGAGGGGAAGAAAATGAGATGAAGATGTTTCACTTGCTAATAAAAACAGAGGTAAGAATGACATTGCATGATGGGGCACCTGGGTGGCTCAGTCGGTTAAGCATCTGCCTTCAGCTCAGGTCATGACCTCAGGGTCCTGGGATCCAGCCCCACGTCGGGCTCCCTGCTCAGCGGGGAGTCTGCTTCTCCCTCTTCCTCTGTCTCCTGCTTGTGTGCTCTCTTTCGCTCAAATAAATAAAAATCTTAAAAAGAAAAAAAAAAAAAGAATGACATTACAGGAATCTGAAAATGCAAACAAAATGTATCCACGTGTAATCACTCTATGAGTAGGGAGGTAGAAGCTCACTCTTTAATGTCAGTGGAAGCAAACACGAGATTGCAAACTCTTTTATCATTTGTTTCCCACATTTTATAAGTTTGTTTTGTTTTTGTTTTTTACCCTCTGATTCTCAGTCTTCCTTAGATGAGACATGATGCCATGGCTTGTTTCATTAGCGTGCTGGAAATCATTTGTAGAATGAGTGGAGCCCATGGAAGACTTGTGGGACATTCGTGATAAAAGGGACTGTATTATCTAACTTTTATTTTGAAGGTAAAAAGCACCACCACCACCAACAGGAGGCCAAAGAGAACACTCAGAGTGCCCATCAGTCAGCAGCTGGAGCAGAATTTCAGGTCCACTGTTTCCTCCCGCACATGCACTCCCACCATCCCTCATAGTATAGCACAGAAATAACCCTGGATTGGGACACCTGGGTGGCTCAGTCGGTTAAGCACCTCCCTTCAGCTCAGGTCATGATCCCAGGGTTCTGGGATCAAGCCCCACATGGGGCTCCCTTCTCAATGGGGAGCCTGCTTCTTCCTCTCCCTCTGCCTGCTGCTCCATCTGCTTGAGCTCTCTCTGTCAAATAAATAAATAAAATAAGAAAGAAAGAAAGAAAGAAAGAAAGAAAGAAAGAAAGAAAGAAAGAAAGAAAGAAAGAAAAGAAAAGAAAAGAAAAGAAAAGAAAAGAAAAGAAAAGAAAAGAAAAGAAAAGAAAAGAAAAGAAAAAAGAAAAGACAAGACAAAACCCTAGATCAAGATTGAGATCCCTGGACTTGAGATCAGCCTTTGCTGCTCATCACATGTGTGATTTGGGCAAAAGTAGGTGGCTTTGGTGGGCCAGTTCCCTCACCTTTAAAACAAGGGAATGGACTTGGCATCTGTAGGTCCCGTCCACATCGACACTAATCTGACCCTGTGGTAATCCTCCAGCTGAAAACAGTCATCTAACCCCTCTTTTGTGTATCTCTCTTTCAATGAAAGTAAGTTTGGATTTATATTAAAAAAGAAACTTCTGGTTCCTTCTTCTTGGATGGCCCTTGCCACACCCAGAAGATTTCATTTTCAAATTATGCATCTGAATCTGGTTAGACCTTGGGACACCACCCTCAGGAAGTCCTCCCTCAGAAGCCCACATGGAATGCTTAGTTCTGGACTGGATTCACTGGAAGCCTGGACTCACTAGAAGCCTCAAGTTCATTCTTGAAGTTCACTCAGACTTGAAGTCCCAGGGAAACCCCTGAATGTCACCACAACATCATAATCATTTACAGATGATTTAAGACTTCCCATCTGAGGTCACCTTCTCCTAAACTAAAATCTCCACAGCTGCCCTTGCTAGGGTCAATGAACAGGCTTTCAAAGAGAGGTACCCATCCTTAGTCTTCCTAAAGGGGCTCTCCAAAGGGGCTAAAAATGTCCCATGGAAAGGAAAAGAAAAGGCACGTGGTTTCTCTACCATATAGCTCAAAAGAGTAACCACCATACAAGAAATATTACCAAATGGTTTCTATTAGGAACTGAATTGTCTCTCCCCACTAAGTGAGTACCTCAGAATATGCCTGTATCTGGAGATAAGATCTTTATTTTTTTTTTGAGATAAGATCTTTAAAGAGGTAATTAAGTTAAACGAGGTCACTAGGGTGGATGCTAATCCAATCAGACTAATGTCCTTATAGGATGAGGAAATTTGGATACAGTTACAGAGGAAAGGCCAAGTGAAAACACAGGGAGATGATGGCCACCCCGGCAAGCCCAGGAAAGAGGTCTCAGAATAAAACCAACCCTCTCAACACCTTGATCTCAGACTTCAAGCCTTCAGGACTGTGAGAAAAATAATTTATGTTGTCTAAACCACCTTACCCGTGGTACTTTGTTATGGCAACCCTAACAAACTAATATAGTTTCCCCTTTTGTTTTCCTAACAGTCCTCTTAGTTATAAAAGGAACACATTTTCAGTGGAGAGATGGGAAGGTCTGTGAGGGTAGAATTCCATTGACTTTATTCACGACCTTATCCGTGGTGCCCACCGTGGATGCCCCAAAAGTTATTTGTTGACTGATTACAGACAAATTTAAAATTACAAACAAGTATTAATTTAAAAAATCACAAATTATAGGCAATCCCACTGACCACTGAAAACCATTATTTTCACATAGTATTATTTCTTCTCAGCCATTAAATATTCTTGAAAAACATGCTCTGCCTCTCTTGGAGATACCTAACTGAAACTCCAATAGGCAGAGAAACCATAATTTGTAACTACTTCCTTACTGTTAGGTATTTAAATTGTTTCCGTTTCTGTCATTATAAAAAAACATCATGAAAGATATCCTTGTAAAACATATTATTGTGTTCTGTTTCCCCTGAATAGATTTCTAGAAGTGGAAGGCTTAAGTCAGATGTATACTCATTATTAAGGTTTTAACACATGTCAAGTTTTTATTATTCAGGGGTTCATACTGGCAGTTCATACAGCCCCATCAATGTGGGTTTCTAGCTTCCAATAATAATTATTGTATTTCTAATATTAAGCATTTACTCTGTGTCAGATGATACAGTAAGCTCTTTCTAAGCATTACTTCACTGAAATCTCTCAAAAATTCTTGTGAGGTAGTTACTACTATTACCTAATATTACAGAATAGGAAATAGTCTTAGAGAAAATAAATGACATGCCTGAGTCCCCCTCGCTAGTAAGAGGAAGAGTCAAGGAGCAAAACCAGTCTGTCTGACTCTCAGAGCTCCCCAGCACCCTTTGCCAACACAGGGAATTACAGTTTCTTTTATCTTTGCAAAGTTGATAAACAAAAATGGATTGCTTTCATTTGAATTTTAGGCTTACTGGTATGTTGGAACCCATTTTTCTATGTTCATTGTTTTATTGTTTTTTCAGAGTGAATTGTCTGTCTTTGTTCTTCCCTTTCTCTGCTATGGATGTGCAACAGCACTGCAACTAAAAGGGGAAGTTGCCATGTGCTCATGATACCCCTGCAGACTCCCAGAAACCTAATCTCATTCTGATTTAGAACAGATACTTCTGATTAGTCATTGCAGTCAAATTTTCAAGAGATCCTCATCATCTCGTCAGCAATATGTATTTGGAGATAAACCACCGAGCCGCTAATTTTATTTTTTTAATTAAAAATTTTTTTTTGATTTTTTAAAAAATATTTTATTTATTTATTTGAAACAGTGAGTGAGAGAGAGAGCATGAGAGGGGGGAGGGCCAGAGGGAGAAGCAGACACTCCACTTAGCCAGGAGTCTGATTCGGGGCTCGATCCTAGGACTCCAGAATCATGACCTGAGCCAAAGGCAACCGCTTAACCAACTGAGCCACTCAGGTGCCCCAATTTCTGCCTTTTTCCTTTGCTAACATTGTGAGGTATTTCGATCAAGTGGTTTCCCAATTTTTTTCTTGTTAAATCCAATCTTATCGTTCTTAACAAAATCCTGACACCTCTTCCTCCAATTGTGGAAAGAAAGAAAAAAGGGGAGAGAAAAGGAACAGCCCACACTTTCTCAGGCTCACCTTTAGAGTCCTGCGATCATTTCAGGAAAAGTGCGAAGGGAGCCCAGCCCCAATCGCACACCACCCAGCAAGGACTCACCGTGTGCCTGGTGGCCGACAGGGAGCAGAGAGACAAGGATTGTTTTTATGCTGTGAACCAGCGTTGGCTGAGCAGAAACATTTACCTTGGAGACAGGTTCGATGTGTGGAATGGATAATTATATGTCGAGGAGCTTAATTTAGGATAAGAGAAGCCGCTAAGTCACGGTCGTCACGCAGAGTCCCGTTAGGGCTCTGTGCCATCGGGTCCAAGTGCTCCGTGGTGTGGGGCAGAGTCAAGGTTCGGTTCATTAAGTTGTAGATCATGTCTGCAAACAGACTCCTCGATTGCCCAGCGGCTTGAGTCTGGAGAGCAAGAGGTGCTTCCTTAGTCAATAGTTTCCGTTTCAGATTTAGAATTAGAATATAGGCACGAACCTTTAGCTCCCCCCTACTCCCTAACTGCTCTGTGTATTTGTCTTTGCCAAGTTAAAGAGGACAAAACTTCTCTCCCTCAGACCCAGTTGTTTGGCCCCCAGCGGATGTGTGCATTAAGACGTGCTGATCCTTTCATAATTAAGAGGAGTCTCGGGATTGTTGACCTCCAGCCTTATTCAGTTTAGCAGCAGCCCCGGTCAGCAGTGTCCGTGGGAAAACCACAACGAAGGGAGCGAAGCTGTTTAGGCAGCAGCATTCGCGCTGCCAGTGAGGAGTCCCCAGGCCTGTGGCTCCTACGCCTGCTTCTGAGCTGCCATTCACAACAGCCAGGTGGCTGGGAAAGCATATGCATAGACGTTCCTCTGCGCCAACGTGGTGGCTGTCCCGAGGGGTGGCTGGAGGAATTGTGTCACGCTGCGAGCTTCCGCTGCGATCATTCCGTAACCACTACCGAATCCTACAAACATCAGAGTTGACGCCGCTTTAATGAAATTCCAAAGGAGGTATTGTTAATAGCTGCGAGCAAAAGAGTATGCAGTTAGGCTCTGGGAAAGGCTTTAGAGCCGGTTAGAATGACCTCAAAATCGTTCTGGAAAGCAGTTGGCACGCATCATCAGTGCCCGCGAGAGCGAGGGGCCGGAAGAACATGGCTGACGGGACGCACGGCGGCCGGCGTGCGGCTGCGCGGCTGCGCGGTTCCCTCCCGGTGGCCTTTCCGGAAGGCGGTGGAAGGAGCCGTCAGCGCTGCAGCCCAGCGAAGTTCCCGGTGCTTGTGCTTTCTCAGCGAGGGCTCAGGGAATCACGCAGCTGCCCACGCACCCAAAAAAGGATCAGGTAAAGCCCCGCTCAGCCCCCCTCTTGTGCTGACCTGGATGAAGCCAGATAACCACTTCATTTTCTCTCAGGGGATAGAAGGAGACCTGTCCGGACACCGGCTGAATGCCGCAGCCCGCAGGGCAGGTTTTACCGGGGTCCGTGAACATAGGTGGGCAGGGACACTATATTCTTTTTTTCCAGATGACAGATATGGCCTAGTTAGGATTCCAAAAAGAGGTTAATCTAATAAATGGATCCCAAAGGCCAACTCATTCAAATGCCTCTCCAAAGATAGGGTTCCTGTATCCTAGATTGATACAGTTTTATCCAACAGTTGTTGGAAACCATTATTTTTAAAATCACAACCTGTGTTGTCAGTTATCTTTCATAAGCAAAAATTATGTCATATTTTAAAACAAAACGGGTTTGTTTGTTTTCCACCTCAGAAGATAGAAGTTCTATAAGTTTGGATAAATTGGTCTACAATTGCTTGGAAATTATAAATATAGTTGAGTAACTGGGGTAATCTTTATCCAAAATTATATCAAGTATGAATACTGTGACTAAATCCTAATTACCAGGAAAAGATAATTACATGCTAAACAAATAAAGCTAATCGAAGTCATTAGTAAAACTTGCTAATCAATCACCCAAATCCTGTTTGGCCATCCAGAAGCCCAGGAGTGTGCAGAGCAGGGGGGATGGGACATTAAATAAAAGGATACTTCTAAGGATCCCAGAGTTTGACAGAGGGGTGACAATGTCCATGAATAATGTTAGCAAAAGTGAAATTAGAGATAATGCTATCAGCTGTTAACATGCCAGTTTCTAAAATATCATGAACAAGGCCAGCCATTTCCTGATGGTTCTTTAAGATGCTTCTAGCAAAATTTATCTATTTATAGCTTCTGATTGCCACTACACCATTCAAGTGGCTAAGACAGGGAAATATGACCTCAAATAGTTTGCATTATTTCCTTTCCTCAGAGGAAATGGGTTTCAGTCTTCAAAATCAGCTCCTCAGCCAGTCTCTCCTACTGACCCTTCCACCGTTGTCAACTTGAGATGCCCCTCGCCCTGCACCCAGGGGGAGATCAAGAGGCACTGACTTAACACTTTCAGCACTTTAACTTAACCGCCCCCCCCACCCCCTTGTCTGTTGTTTATTTTAAAAGTAAAATGTTCTGAAAAGACCGACACTCAATGGAGTAAACAATGAGAAGCCAAGGAATAGAGGAGGAGCAAGAGAAGCAGAAACTACTGGAATAAAGACAGGAGGAAACAGTAGGTGTGCATATGAAAATTACCATGGGTGAAGATAGAGCATCTGGGCAGTTGCCAGGCCCAGAGGAGGTGAAGAGATTTGCTGTAAATAAAATGATTCGTCAGCAGAAAGATGATAGAAATAAAAAATTAAGAAATTCATCTGGGAAACTTAGTCGTATCTTTTCTCTAGAGATAAGGAATATATATTTTTTAAACATATGAATATACCCCACTGATATGATATCAGAGACCTAGTGGAGAGTCAGAAATTTCACCCTCACCCAGTCAGTGGTAAGGAAGCCAGCGTCACTGCAGTGCCGGTTCAGTCCACATGGGGAGCTAAAACTCCCATCAGGTATAACAAGGAGCCTCCCTGCACTGGGGTCAGCAGGGAATCTGGGCTGCTACCTCCACCTAGCAGTAATATGGTAGTGCTTCCCCTCTTCCTTCCAAAGAACTGTCAGAAACTGTCAATTAAAACAGAAGATTTTTTTTAAAGATTTTATTTATTTATTTGACAGACAGGAAAGAGATCACAAGTAGGCAGAGAGGCAGGCAGAGAGGAGGAAACAGGCTTCCTGCTGAGCAGAGAGCCCGATGCAGGGCTAGATCCCAGGACTCCGAGATCATGACCTGAGCCGAAGGCAGAGGCTTTAAACCACTGAGCCACCCAGGCGCCCCAAAACAGAAGATTTAAATAAGATCCAGAGACTCCTAACATATGAAAATGTCCACATTTCAATCAAAAAACACCCATCATACCAAGAACTGGGAAGATCACAAACCAAATGCAAAAAGGCATTCAATGATTTCCACCACTAGTGACAGAGATGTTGGAATTATTTAACAAATATTTTAAAGCAGCCAGAATAAAAAATCCTTCAAAAGGCAATTATGATGAACACACAGAAATGAAAAAATCAGAAAGCCTTAGCAAAAAAAAATTGAAAGTCTCAGAAGAGGATTAGAAGATAATAAGGAAGGGCCAAATGGAAATTTTAGAACTGAAATTTATACAATAACTAAATAATAAGCCCAGTGGATGGACGCAACAACAGGATAAAGAGAACGAAGGAAAGAATTAGTGAACTGAAAGATGGAACAGTAGAAATTATCTAATCAAACAGCAGAGAAAAAAACTGAAGAGAGACTCAGGGCTGTAGGACTATAAAGAAATATTCAATATTCATGTCATTGAATCTCAGAAGGAAAAGAGAAAGAAGTTTGGGCTAAAAATGCCCTTGTAGAAATAATGGCTGAAAACTTCCCAAATCTGGCAGGAAACATAAAGCTACAAATTCAAAAAGCTGAGTTAACCCCAAAAGAGAGAAACTCAAAGAAATTCATGCCAAGATGTTTGATAATTAAACTTCCAAAAATTAAGGCAGAAAAAAATTTTGAAAATAGCCAAAGAAAAATAACATTTTACAGTTAGGGGAAAACTGTTTGACAACAGTGAATTGCTTTTTTTTTTTTTTTTAAGATTTTTATTTATTTATTTGACAGAGAGAGACATAGCAAGAGAAGGAACACAAGCAGGGGGAGTGGGAGCGAGGGAGGAGCAGGCTTCCTGTTGAGCAGGGAGCTTGATGCAGGGCCCAGTCACAGGACCCTGGGATCATGAGCTGAGCTTAAAGCTTAACAACTGAGCAATCCAGGTGCTCCAATAGTGAATTTCTTATCAGACACTATGGAAGTATGAAGGAAGTGACACATTTTCAAGTGCTGAAAGAAAAGAATCAACAACATCAAATCCTACACCCAGCAAAAAATATCCCTAAAGAATGAAGAGGAAATCAAGACATTCTCAGATAAAAGGAAAAAAAAAAAATTTGTCACCCACTGACCTACTCTAAAAGTATGGAGAGAAAATAATTCTCTAAACAAAAAAGAAATGATAAAAGAAGGAAACTTGGAACATCAATAAGGAAGAAAAAACAAAGCAAGCAAAAATATAAATAAATATAGTAAGCTTTTCTTATCTCCTTGAGCTACCTAAATTGTTTTATGATTTTAGCAAAAACCATAACACTGTATGATGTGGTTCTAAATGTATGTAGTAAAATATTGAAAACAATTATAGTCTATCCTCATTGTTTACAGATTCCATATTTGCAAATTCATTGGCTCATTAAAATTTAATTAATTTTTACAGTATTTGCAGACAGGTGCTGACTAGCTGAAAATTTGAGTCATTGACATATGTGTTCCAAGCTGAGGTCAAACAAGGTGACATTCTCTCTTCTTGTTTCAACTCTAATGTAAATGCTTCCTCTGTCTACCTAGTGTGACATTTTTTATGCTTTTTATTTATGAATAAATGCTGTTTAAAATGGCCTCCAATTGTAATGCTGAAGTTTTGTCTTGTGTTCCAAAGTGCAAGAAGGTTGTAATGTGCTTTATGGGGAAAATATATGTGTTAGATAAGCTTCATTCAGCCATGAGTTATAGTGCTGTCAGCCATGAGTTCAGTGTTACTGAATCAACAATATATATTAAATAAGGTGTCTTTAAATGGAAACATACATTAAACAGTTATGTATTGATCAGTTGATGAAAATGTAACCTGAGGCTTGAAGGAATTTAACTCTGTGTTTCCCCTAGGAGAAGTGATTTAGTATTTGCAAATTCAGTATTCATAGAAACCTTATAAAACCTGAGTACTGTGATGATGAAAATTACCTATATGTTATAAACAAGGGAAGGTGAAGGAATGTAAAGAGACGTAAAATTTCTGTATTTCATTTGGAGTGGTAAGGTGATGACATCCAATTATTAAATGTAATGCCTAGCCTAGAGAATAACTAAAGAAACTACAAAAGAAGATATACTCAAAAACACTATACAGAAAAATCAAAACAAAATTTAAAATTTTTTTCAGGTAACTCCCATGGAGAAAAATTGAGAAATGAAAAACAGAGAAAACAAATAGAAAACAAAAAATAAGGTAGCAATCTTAATCCCTGACACAGCAATTTAGTTACATTGAATGTAAATGGTCTTTTAAAAACAATTAAAAGACAGTTTGGCAGAATGAATCCATAAACGACCCAACTATTTGCTGTCTATAAGAAACTCACTTCAAGGGGCACATGGGTGGCTCAAGCATCTGCCTTTGGCTCAGGTCATGATCCTAGGGTCCTGGGATCAGGCCCTCCATCTGGCTCACTGCTCAGCGGGGAGTCTGCTTCTTCTGCCTCCCCCACCCCCGGTTTGTGCGCGCGCTCTCTCTCTCTCTCTCTCTTTCTCTCTCACTCTCTTTCTCTCAAAAAAAAAAAATCTTTTAAAAATAAAGAAAAGAAACTCAGTTCAAATATAAGAATATAAGTAAGTTGAAAGTAAAAGAATGGAAAAGATATGTCATACATACATTAATATCAGGCTAGGTAGATTTAACAAAGAAAATTACCAAAGACAGAGGGGAACATTATATAATGGTAAAAGGATCATTCCACCAAAGGACACAGTAATCCTAAATGTGCATGTACCAAACAACAAAGCTGCAAACTGTGAAGCAAAACTGACAAAGCTGAAAGGAGAAAGACAAATTCAATTTATAGTCGGAAACTTCAATATCTCACTTTCAACAATTAATAGAACAACTAAACAGAAAACCAGCAAGGCTATCAAAGAACTCAACACCATCAACCAACAGAATCTAGCAGACATTTATAGAACACTCCATCCACAGCAGCCAAATGTACATTCTTTTCAAGTCCCCATGAAAGATACACAAAAATAGACCAAATCCTGGGCCATAAAACAAACCTCAAAAAACTTGAAAGAACTGAAGTTTTACAGTGTTTTCTCCAGCCACAATGAAGTCAAACTAGAAATCAATAGCAGAAAGATAACAAGAAAATCTCTAACATTTGGAAACTGAACAACACATTTCTAAGTAATCTATGGGTCAAAGAGAAAGTTTCAAGGTAAATTAAAAAGTATGGTGCACTAGGGGCGCCTGGGTGGCCCAGTGGGTTAAAGCCTCTGCCTTCGGCTCAGGTCATAATCTCAGGGTCCTGGAATGGGGTCCCGCATCGGGCTCTCTGCTCAGCGGGGAGCCTGCTTCCCCCTCTCTCTCTGTCTGCCTCTCTACCTACTTGTGATCTCTGTCTGTCTCTCAAATAAATAAATAAAATCTTTAAAAAAAAAGTACATTGCACTAAATAAAAATGAAAATATACTGTATCAAAATTTACAGGACATAACTAAAGCAATGTGGAAGGGAAATTTTATAGTACAAAATACAGGCATCAGAAAAGGTCTCAAAGTAATAATCTAAGCTTCCACCTCAAAAACACAAAGAGAAACAAAAATAAATCCAAAGCAAGCAGAAGGAAGGGGATATAAAGGTAGCAAAAATCAATGACTTGAAAACAAAACAAGACAAAAAATAGAGAAAATATTAAAAGGAAAAGCTCACTGAAAAAAATTGACAAACTTGTAAGAAGATTGGGAGAGACACACACAAAATACCAATAAATGTAGGAATGGAACATGGAATATCACTATAGACCCTGCAGACAGTAAAAAAGTAAAAGGGGACACAAGTGTCTTCTGTCCCCTTTTGTCCCCTTTGTGTTTATTTTTTATTGTGTTTATTATTTATTGTATAGTAAATACACAATACACAAATTTATGTATTTATTTACACATATAAATCTGACAACTTAGATGACATGAATTACTTCTTTGAAAAACACAAACTGTCAGAACTCAATAAGATACAGATAATTTTTGAACAGACCTCTAACAATTAAAGAAATTGAATTCACAATTTTAAGTCTCCAGGCCTAGAAACTTCACTGAAGATTTCTACCAAACTTTTAAAGAAGAATTAACACCAATTGTACACAATCTTTCAGATAATTGAAAAGGTGAGAACACTTCCCAATTTATTTATGAAGCTAGTACTACCCTAATACCATAACCAGACAAAGATAGTACAAATAAAACTACAGAATAATATGCTACATTAATATAGATGAAAAATATTAGCAAACAATAATATATAAAAAGATTTAGTTACTATAACCAAGTGAGTTTTATTCTAGAAATGTAGGGCTAGTTTGATATTTTTAAATCAATCTAAATATTTCATAATATTAACAGACTAAAGAAAAACTTGCATGATTATATCAATTGATGAAGAAAAGGTATTGACAAAATTTAATACATATTCATGGTAAAAGCCCTCAGAATATTGGGAATGGAGGAAAACTTCCTCTATTTGATAGAGAACATCTAAAAATAATCCAGAGCCAGCCTTATACTTAATGGTAAAAGATTAAAAATCTTTCCTAAGATTGAGAAAAAGAGGAGGATGTTCACTCTCACCAATCTTATTCAACATAGTGCAAGAAGTTCTAGCCAGTGCATTCAGACAAGAAAAATGAAAAAAAAAAAAAAAAAAAAAGACAGATACAAACCAGAAAGGAAGAAATAAAACTGTCTATATTTGCAGATGACATGACTTCTGTATGTAAATGTCAAAAGAATCTACAAAATATTCCTAGAACTAATAAGTGAGTTCAGCAAGGTCACTGGATATAAGGTAAAGTGCCAGAAATTAATTATAAAAAACAAACAAATGGAATGTATAGAAAAAGAGATCAGACTTGCACTTAGCAGAGGCAGAAGGTGGCAGGAGGGGAAATTGGAGGAAGGGGATCAAAAGCTACAAACTTCCAGTTATAAGATAAATAAGCATGAAGTATGTAATGTGCAATATGATGATTATAGCTAACACTGCTGTGTGACATATAGGAAAGTTGTTAAGATGGTAAATCATAGGCATTCTCATCACAAGAAGATCTTTTCCTTTTCTCTTATTTCTTTTTTTAATTACATCTATATGAGAAGATGGATGTTAGCTGAACCTATTGTAGTCAATTCACAGTACATGTAAATCAAACCATAATGTTGTATGCCTTATACGGTGATGTATCTCAATTATTTCTCATTAAGGTGGGAAAAAAATCAAGTGTATTTGTACATATGAGCAATGAATACATAAATACCTAATATAAAAATGCAATATCTCAAAAAACCTCTCAAAAAAACTAAACACTAAGTGTAAATCTAATAAAACGTGTGGGACTTGTACAATAACTACGCAACAGTGATGAAAGAAATCAGAGAAGATCCAAATAAATGGAGAGATATACCGTGTTCATGGATTAGAAGACTACACAGAATAAGGTGACAGTTCTCCCCAAATTGATTTAATATAATTTCTGTCAAAATCCTAGCAAGATTCTTTTGCAAATATCACAGAAGATTATACCAAACCTTATATATAAAGGCAAAAGAACTAGAATAGCTAAAATTATTTTGAAAAAGAGGAATAAAGTAAGAGGAAACAATCTACCTGATTTCAGGCCATACTGTACTGGTATTGTAATCAAGACTGGATGATACTGGTGAAGGAACATAAACATGGATCAGTGTAACAGATTTGTGAACTCAGAAATAGACTCACACAAATATGTTCAACTAACTTTTGCCAAAGGTGCAAAAGCAATTCAACAGAGAAAAGATAGCCTTTTCAACAAATGGTGTTGGAGCAATGGGACATACACAGGCAAAAAAAATAAAATTCAATCTGCCTCACGCTTTATAGAAAAACTAAAAATGTATCAACAAACTTAAAATGTAAAACTGTACAATTTTTAGGAAAAATTCTTCAGGACTGAGATAAAAAATTTCTTAGGCTTGACACCAGAAACACAATTAATAAGGTAAAAACTGATAAATGGGGCTTCATAAAATTTTAAAACTTATGCTCAATAAAAGACTCTACTCAGAGGATTAAAAAACAAGCTACAGACTAGGGAAAAAATATTTGCAAGTGATATATTTGACAAGGGACTAATATCTAGACTATGTAAAAACTTTTCAAAACTCAACAGTAAAAAAAACATGAGCAAAAGACATGAAGAAACATTTCACCAAAGAAGATATAAAAATGGCAAATAAGCATATAAAATATGTTTAACCTCATTATCCATGACAGAAATTCAAATTAAAGCCATAATGAGATACCCCGACACACACATATCAGAATGGCTAAACTAAAAAATACCACCAAATGCTGACAGAAAAGCTAAGAAATTTGATCACTCACACATTGTTAGTGGGAATGTTAAATGGTACAGCCATTTTGGAAAATGGTTTGGTAGTTTCTTTAAAAATAATAATAATAATAACCATGCAACTACCAGAGAAGCCAGGAATCAACATTCCTGGGTATCTATCCCAGAGAAATGAAGACTTAGGCAAGTCTGCAAAACCTATATACAAATGTTTATAGTTGATTTATTTGTAATAGCCCCAAACTAGAAATGGATGGATGGTTAAACAAATTGCAGTACAACCATAACATAGCATTATAAAGGAATGAACTATTGATAAACACAGCAACCTGGATGAACCTCTGAGAATTATGTTGAGTGAAAAACGCCAATTCCAAAAGGTTACAGACCATATGATTCCATTTATATAACCACCGTGAAATTGACAAAAGTATAGAACTGGAGAGCAGATTAGTTGTTGCCAGGGATTAAGAAGGGGGTGTGTGGGGTGGGATTTGGACGTAGCTATAAAGAGCAATAGGAAGGATCTTGGTGGTGGTGATGGAAATGTTCTCTGTCTTGGGTGCATCAATGTCAATCCCCTGTTGTGATACTGTATTATAGTTTTGCAAAAATATTACCATTGTGTGAAACTGCATGAAGGGTACATTGATCTCTGTGTATTATTTCTTACAAAGTTTCTTACAAAGATATTAAAAAATATCTGAATATATTGTTCTCCCCTAGGGAATAAAAAGAGAAAGAACTAACACAGTCCATTTCAATAAAAGAAACATTTAAATGAATTTTTCTGTGATAGAAAACCATTCCAATATTCCAGAACAAATTTTAAAAATTATTCAGGGCAACAAAATTTTTATGCATCCAAGAGCTTTCAGTAGTCCCCATAGTATATATTGTGTGCAACACTCTATTTCCAGTGTTGGCATATAGTTGGTGTGTTCAATATTTGTTTACTTCTGTGAGTGAATTAATTGACTTTTGTACTGTAATTTGCATCTAAAAATAAACCACTTCACAAGCATGGTGATCCCTGATTGTTTCTCACTTGTGTGATATTAGAATCAAATGGTGGATTTCTTCCTGCCCACAGAGTGGACTCCAGGATTCCAATGAGAAGAAAGAAGCAGAGACAGCCATCAAGTTTACAAGCAAGGTGAGGCTGCTGAGATATATTGGAGGTGATGAGCAGGAAGTTCAAAAGAAAGGAGCAGAGAGACCCAAATCTAGGCAGAAAATAGAAAAGACTTCACAAAAGGGTAGTTTACCTGGAGCAACAAATGAACATAGAATTATGAAATTCAGCCCTAGGTTAAAAAAACGAGAAAAACAGACTTTCTTCAATGCCTCTTCATTTCACTTTGAATATCCCCCTTTACTTCCACTGACTTACTGATTCATTCAACAGGCATTTATTGAATGCCTGCTAGACACAAGGAAGGCACTCTGAGGGAAAGCTAGAGATATGAAAGGAAAGCTCCCTTCCCTTGAAAATTTTATAACCTAGTGGGAATGACAGAAATGTGAAAACAGTAATGTCAGAAGAAGGTATAATTGACCTAAATACCAACTGAAACATAAACAGTGTTCTGGCAGCTTGGGGTAATAAATAACCCTTCACCAGAAGTCACGCAGCCCCAGTACATTACCCACTTCTTCCCAAGGGTTCTGGGTCTCCCACTCTAACTTGTTCTTTTTCAAAGCAACTTACCCTGGGACTGTACTTTCTGCCGGGGTTAGTCAGATAAATTATTGCCAATTAAGGTATGAATGCCTGATTCTCGCTTCATCTAGGATTCTTCCAGAGGACTTAATTCATGGAAATAAGTAGATGAAAGCTTTGATCACTTCATAGTTACATCACAGGCGGGAGGAGAAAGAGCAGGGTGTTTGAGAATTGAAGGGTTTCTTGCCAGCCCTGAAATTGCACCATCAAGGGGGCTGCCCCCAACGCAGTCAATCAGATGATGAGAATGACCTCACCTCTGAGAGGAAAGCTCTGGGTAAAGGCCAGCTCACTAGAACAGACTTTGAATTTAATGCTGTTATTGCACAAATATTATTAAATCAACTCTAGCTCAAAACCAGGACATTTTCATTTGTCATTAGCTTGAGCTGATTCTATAATGTGACTCATTAATCTTTTTCACTGAACTAATGTTAGGTTGCAAAATAATTCCATCTCCTGGATATCAGTCCAATCTTCAGGCTGTAACTCGATTTCCAAAGACTTCCTTAATTGTAATGAACTCTTTCCTTGCTGACGTCACCTACTACATAAGCAGCAGTATCAATGCAAAATAATTCCTTGGACATAGGGCATAATCTGAAATAGCATAAAGGCCAAGGGCATTTGTTGAACATGTAATGCATGCCAGCCATGTTCACATCTATCATTTCATTTAGTTTATTTAACTGCCTGCTGAGATGGGCATTAGATCTCCACTGTAGAGCTACAAAAAGCAGGATTTGGAGAGGTTAAATGACTTGCCCAAGGTCACATAGCTAGTAAGTGGTGAAGCCAGGGTTTAAACTCAGGTCTGTCTGACATCAGAGCTTCTATACTTTACATTCCATTCCACATGCAATTTGGAGCAGGGAGGACTCACCTACTCGTCATTTTCACTGCAGTTGGATCAGGAATAAATGACTTGGGTTTCAAAAGTTGGAAAACTCTCTAAATAATAATGCCTGCAAGACATGGGGATCTGTAACCACAGGAGTCTTTGAGATAAGCATTGGATTGGAATGGACAACCGACTGGAGGTCCTGTCTGAAAGCAGAGGTTGACTTAGAACAGCATGCTTCTCAAGTTCATGTCTGATACTCACCTTTCTATCGCTTCCTACTACTGTGCGACTCTTTAAAATCATCAAGGTGGTACCATCTGAAATTATGTCTTGTGTTCTCAGTGGTTCAGATAAATCCAAACCAGAGGAAGTCATGAGTGTCATCCACAGCAGGTCCTACATGTTTGGGCAGCGGAGGGCACCAAACCTCTTCATCCTTTTGAAGTAAAGAGAAAGACAAATACAGGGAAGGTAGTTACCAAAAGGCTTGCTACTGGGTGAGAAGAAGAGTGACCATCCAGGCATCCTCTCCAACAACTTCCTGCCATTCTTAATCAAAAAAAGAAAAAAAAAAAAAAAGAGGAGGGGATGAGCCAAGAAATAATCTGGGGTTTTTTGGTCTATAGCTACAAATTTCTCCATGTTCCATCCATTCCTGCCTTCACCCTTATTCCATTAGTTTGAGCATCAAATTATCAATATGATTTATATAGTATTTTATTATACATTTAGTCATATGCTATAATAATTCCTTAGTTTTAAACAGTGTATCACTTTCACCACTAAGAGAAGATAATAAGGTTTAATAGCAAAAGCCATATGCCCAAAACCATAATTTGTCTCTTTCCTTGCAAGTATGAGCAGATGGACACAAGCCTACCGGGATGATTCAAACTTAATGCATGATTCTGAATCATTTCCTTTGATGAGCAGAAGGAGTTCCAGCTTGAACCTAAACTGTAGTCATCCCAGGATTCAACCTTCTGGTCATATCTGGAGGGCCCTGGTGGTGGGACACCAGAGGTCTGTCTATGCATGGAACCGAGACTGAAGGTGCTGATACATAAGCTTGGTTTAAAGTCAAGGCCCCACACACAGTTGGACAACTGGAGAGGAAGCAGATGTTGGGCACAGCATAGTCACATATCATCCAGCTACCCAATCCCATGCTAACAGGTGTTTGTTGAGAGCCCAAGACAGCTCTCCTCTGGCCAGGTAAGAATTCAAGAATTATTTATTCCAGGGACGCGTGGGTGGCTCAGTTGGTTGGGCAACTGCCTTTGGCTCAGGTCGTGATCCTGGCGTCTTGGGATCGAGTCCCGCATCGGGCTCCTTGCTCCTCAGGGAGCCTGCTCCTCTCTCTGCCTCTGCCTGCCTCTCTGCCTGCTTGTGTTCTCTCTCTGTTAAATGAATAAATAAAATCTTTAAAAAAAAAAAGAAAAAGAAAAAAGAAAAAAAAAAGAATTATTTATTCCAGTAGCCTTTAAACATGAGCTAAGTAAAATTAAACAGTTAATTGTGCTTTGTTTCCCTTTTATTAAAAAGAACTTTGCAACCAAAGGATAGAAGCTCTGCTCTTTTCAGATCTAATTGTTTTAAACATTCTTGGTGCAAACACCATATTCTCCTTCAAAAGACCTCATGGATCATCTGCCTTCCTATTGGCCATTCCTAAAAAGTCACCAAAATAAATAGTGTAACATTTGGTGTGCATCTTCATCTTCATTTCTCATCAACATTTTCAGGCAGAATGCATTGAAGCAGATCTCATTATCTTTTCATCAAACTCTCCTCCTCCCTCTGCAGCTCCTACCACAGTAAGTGACCTTTCTATACATCAATAACCAATTAAAAAGCTAATTCCAGGTGGAATATCTACACTCCCTTTAATGAATAAAAAATATAGGTATAAGTTCTATAAGAATATAGGAAAACCCAATATTACAGAGATGAAATTTCTTCAAAAACTGACCTACTATGTCAATGACGTTCCAATCACAATTTAAGTAGGATTTTTATAAAATGCAATGAGCTGATTCCAAAATTTCAAAGGAAGGGAGAATTTTGGGAAAAAGAAAATGAGGGAAGACTTGCCCTACTAGGTAGCAAAACTATACTGTAAAGCTACAACTCTTAAAGCCATGTGATAAAGGCACAAGAATAAACAAATAGCAAAACAAATAGAAAAACAAAAACAAAACAAATAAACAACTAGTTCAGACAGAGGTCCACGCATATGGATGGGGAGACACTTTGGATTAGTTGGGAAAGGATGGACCGAACCTTAAATAATATTGTTAACAACTAGCTATGTTTTTTTAAAAGATTATGTGTGTGTGTGTGCGTGTGTGTGTGCACGTGTGCGTGTGTGTATATATATATATATATATTTGATCTTTTATATATAATCGTGTATATACATATGATTATTTACCCAATTTATACAAATCAGTAATTCTAGATAGACTTAGGATCTAATTCTAAAAACATAAAGCTATGACATGGATAGAACTTGAGAACGTTATGTTAAATGAAAGAAGCCAGTCACAAAAGACCACATAGAACATGACTCCATTTATGCACATCCAGAACACTACAGAACCAAAAAACAAATTAATGGTTGTCTCAGGTAGGAGGACAAAGGAGTGTGGAGGGGAAATGGCGAATGACTACAAATGGATTATGGGGTTTCTTTGGGTTGATGAAAATGTTCTAAAACTGGTTGTGGTAATGGATGCACAATTCTGTGAGTATGCTGAGAACTACTGAATGACATACTTTATTTTTTAAAAAATTTTTTATTAAAGTAATCTATGCCCAACATGGGGCTCGAACTCACAACCCCAAGATCAGGTGTCACGTGCTCTTCCAACTGAGTGAGCCAGACACCAATGAATGATTGCTTTAAATAGGAGAATTTATGATATGTGATTTATATCTAAGCTAGTAAAAATACATAAAGTTAAAAATTCAAGGAAAATATAGGAGAATGTACTTATTATACTAGACCATGCATTCTCACACACACACACACACACACACACACACACACACACTACACAAGAAAAGACCATATAAACAAAGTTAAAAATCAAGGTATAAACTAGAAAAAATATTTGCAATGTATGTAAAAGAACAGGAATTGCTATATGGACACACTCATCTTCACTGTATACACAAATACATGTAAAATAAGCTACAGTCAATAAGGAACCCAGTAGAAAATTAATAATAGCTGTGGATGAAAATTGAAGTTTGAAAATCATTTGATTTCATTATTAATTATAATATGATTTAAAATAGCATTTTTTCACCCATCAAATTGGCAAAAATTATGTTAGACTGATACCATTCTATCGGCAAAGGTATGGGCAGATGACTTTTTTCATATAGTATTGTAGGAGTATGGATTTGTAAAACTCATTAGTGGGTTATTTTGCAGCATTTTATTCAAGCTGTATTTGTGTGTACTATTTGGCCCTGTAACTCCACTCTCATCTGTTTTAGAGACATAGTCATACATGTACATAACAAGCATGTATAAAGATTTTAACTGGCATCTTACTGCAAAAATGAAAATTTCAGAAATGGTTCATATGTCCATAATTTGAAACATGGTTAAATCATGGTATGTCTGCATACAGTAGCTTCATTTACGGATGTAGAAACTAATAGCAGTTGTTTGTTTTTGAGGGGATTGGTGTTGTGAATAGTTTTGCTGTATCTGTATAGATTTTTACCAAAAAATTATATATTACTTATATAATTAAAATAAATGAAAACAAGAATGTGTGATATGTTAGGGAGGAACACTTTGAGAAAATAATCAAAACCACAATTTGTATTGGTCTCAAGTATAGATGACCAACTTTTTCAAAATGGATAAATTTAAATAGAATAAGAGTGTTTAAGGACCCTGTTATCCCGCTTTTTGGACTTACCCTTGTAGAGAAAAATGAATGTGTTTTAAAAAAAAAAATCCACCTATAAGGATTTCCATTCCAGAATTTTTAATTAGAAAAATGGACACAAATTGAGTCTACATGTAAGGAAATGGTTATATAAACTATATTAAATACACTAAATAAACTAGACTAAAATATCATTTAAACTAAAATATCATTTAAAAAGATGATAGAGTTCTTTATTTTTGATTTGGAAAATCTTACAACATGCAATTAAGTGAATAAATAATGGAATAGCATGTATAGTTTGATCCATTTACATGAAAAGAATGTTTTTCATGTCTTCATGAATTTACATACATAGGTATCTGAATGGTTGTCTAATGAAATGTTGGTATGATAACTGAAGTTCTAAAAACCATTCATTTGAACTTTCACTTAAAACGTAATATAGATTGAAACCATGTTAAGTAATGTGAAATCATTATTCCATTTGATAGTCATTACCCTGTAAATTGAAAACTATTATTATCTTCATTTTTTAGGTTAAAAAATTAGGGTAAAAAATTTATACAAGACCCCCCCCCCCCAACTAGTAAGTGATGGGACTGAAATGTGTCCTTCTGACCCTGAGACTATTGCTTTTACCACTAGCTACTGTACTTCTCTGTTCCACGCATTTTCTTCCTGGTATTTAGCAATAAGTACTTTATGGATTGGTGGTTACTGTGTTATTTCTCAGCCTCACAGTTAGCAGACATTAAGAATGTGTTCCAGGGTCCACTTAAACATTCAAATTGCAACTTAACAGAATCCTTACAACTATTTTGCCCATCCGACCCGGACCTGTTGGATCAATGCATAGCAAGTTGACTGGAGTTTCCACAGCTAGCGTGGATCCTCGAAATGTAATATAGCTGGATTTTAATAAAATATCTCATTTTAAAAAGCTCAACTAATTAGACATTTAATACAAATGGTTTCTCAAAAGTTCAAAATGAATTGAAATCCTCTCCTCCACCCTCTCCCAAGAACGGTGGTAAATATCTGAAGTTAGGAGCAAATGTATGGAGAGATAGAATAATAGAAAATATAAATACCCAGAGAGATGGAATAATAAAGTGAATGCAGCTGGGAGGACTAAGAGGTTCATTTGGACTAAAGCACTAAGTGGACAGATGTTATCTTGGAAAGAGAAGTTGAATTTCATGTGAATTCATTTGTAACAGAGTACAGGGGTTTCTTTCTCTTGTGCCCATCTCATGCCAGGGTAGGAAAAAGCTGTTCATAAAAGAGATATTTCGTTGCTACACTGGTGACGTTGGGGGCCATGGGGTATCTGTCCCCATGGGTATCTGTCCTCCTCTCAGGGTCAATGAACAACCATTCTGAGTCACAGTGGGTGGTTACTCAGGGAAGCCTGTAACTTGCACCCTGCTTGAAAGATGAACTCAGGCCAAAGTATAAAAAGCCCACAAGGAAATATAGAATATTAGGAAAAACAGTTATTTGATACCATTTTGTCATAAACACATGTGTAAATACACTAAGTATTTTTTTTAAAGATTTTATTTATTTATTTGACAGAGACACAGCAAGGGAGGGAATGCAAGTAGGGGGTGTGAGAGAGGGAGAAGCAGGTTCCCCACGGAGTAGGGAGCCCAATGCAGGGTTTGATCCCAGAACCCTGGGATCCTGACCTGAGCCAAAGGCAGATGCTTAATGAATGAGCCACCCAGGCACCCCTACAGTAAGAATATTTTAAAATCAATATAAGAAGACAAAAAAAGTTTAAACTTTTTAAGAGACGGGAACTAATATTAGCTGAGCACCAACTATGTGCTAGATACTTTAATGATCATAGTTTCTCTGAATATTCTCATCAACACTGTGAAGTATCATTAACCTCATCTTGCAGACAAGGAAACTGCAATCCAGATAAGTTACTCACACAAATTGAAAAAGGTAGGAGACAGAGCTAGAACTCCAACCCAGGCCAATCAGGCTCTAGAATACATTCTTTGTTCATGCTCTGGCCCCATCTCCCCAGATCAGGCCTGATTTCCGCAATGAACTGACACGTTTAATGTGCATCAGTGTAGTTGTAGTGGTACTAGTGTAAAACCATTCATTGGAGTCCCATCTAATAGAAACTGTAGTTGAAAAGAAGAAAGAGAATAAACAGAGCACTTTGTTTCCATTTGTCCTTTACAGAAATATGAAAAATCAAACACAATGATTTCTCATAACCTGGCTTTCTTTTATGCAATACAATTTTTGTAAGGAACAAAATCAACCTCATAAGGAAATACCTTGAAGTGAGTGAGTATGCCCTAAAGACTGTATATTAGGGCTGGGTGGTACCTGCATTCTCCTGCAGAGTAAGAATGCTTTAAGGCCCTCAAAATCCTTGAAAAGCCCCAGGCGCTGAGATTGTTCTAAGGCAGTGACCAAAAAATAAAAAAAGCTTCCTGCCTAATAATTTGTTTTAAAACTCATGACCACCCTGAAAATTAGTGTCATTATCTGCTTTTTAAAGATGGGGAAAGGAAGGTTAGGAGAGTCAGGGCAGCCCAAGGTCTAATATCAGAATTCTTTTTACTTAATAAGAAGGCTACTATCTCAGTTTGGGTACACACTATGACATCTGTAAGGCATATGCTGATGAACGCATCACTAGTAGGGTCTGACAGTTGGAGGATAATCCTTGATTGGATTTGCTTTGCAGGTAGGAGTGTATATCCGTTGGCTTGGAGGGAAGGCAGACAGTGGGAAGAGTGGATGTGGATGGTGGGAGTCGAGTTTGTCATTTTCCAAATAGTTGCTGCCAAGAAGAGAAAAACAGCTGATGAAAATCATGTGTTTCAAATAAGGAGACTGGGAAATACTTCTTTTGTTTTAAAGACATCATTGTTTGTCTTACTTGCAATGGAAAAATCTCTTTTTCAAAAGGAATATAATACCAAGAGGCACTGTGTAATAAACCACATTGTATAGTTACGTAGCTCACAAGGTCAGTAAAAGAAAAAGGAAACAGGATTCACAATGTCTTAGTTAACAACAAAAGTTATTCAGAGGCACAGCAGTGTAAGAAGATAATGCTGTGCATGATGCTATGTAAAGCCAGAAATTTCAGGAAAAAAAAAATTCATTAAGACTGCCTGGGTGGCTCGGTTGGTTAAGCATCTGCCTTCAGCTCAGGTCATGATCCCAGGGTCCAGGATCCAGCCCCACATGAGGCTCCCCATTCAATGGGGAGTCTGCTTCTCCTTCTCCCTCTGTGCTCTCTCTCTCTCAAATAAATACAATCTTTAAAAATAATAATAAATAATAATAAAAAGCTATTTTAAAAAAAGACTAGCAAAACAATAAGAAAAGGAGAAAGACTTCAAAATATTAACACTGGGCTCCCCTACAAATGACCCAGGTAAAGACCCCATGGTCATGGTTAAAGTTCACAAGCCCAAGCATATTTGCAGAGATTCCAGTAAGAGTTTTAGTTCCCTCCTCTTGGTCATGAGCAGACAAACAAGGGCAGACATACGGGGAAACCCTCAAAAGGGGAAGATAAAGATCAGAGCAAACAGAAAAGAGCAACTTGGAGAAAGCTGAAACAATCCAAGAAGAGGAATGCTTTAGCAACAAAACTGCAACTAGGATCCTCAGAAGCACAAGAAAAGATAACTACATTCCTGAAGTGAGAACAGAATCCTATAACAGGAGCCTTTGGAGAACAAAAAGCATTCTTGAAAATTAAGTACATTGTAACAGAAAAAAAAAAACAAAACCTTGATGAGTTAGAAAACACAGAAACTGGGGGAAGAGATAAACAGAAGGACAACTAAGGACATAAGACAATTAGGAAACAATTCCAGAAACTCCAATATCAGAATTACCCGATTACCAGAAAGAATATAAAAAACAGAGAGGAAGTTAGAAGCAAAATTCCCTAGAACTGCAGACATCAGTTTCCAGACCGAGAGGCCCACTAAGCACCCAGCACAGGGGCAGAAATAGAGTCTCCCTAAGGCACATCAGTTCGGAACACTGTGGACCAAGGAAAGCCTCTGCGTAGGCTTGGTACTCCCCAACACCGACACCGGAATCCAGAAGATAATGGAGCGAGGCCTTCAAAATTCTGAAGGAAAATAAGTTCCCACTTAGAATTCAGTACCTAGCCATAATTATAGATGAGGTAAATTCGAACAGTTTTAGAAATGTAAGCTCTCAAAAAATGTACGCAGTCACACTATCCCAGGAAGCCACTGAAGATGCCCTCACTGGAGGAAGGGA
>CM052807.1:13448368-13487871 GCA_028533885.1 Nasua narica
AATGTGGATTCTAACACGTGAAGTTAGTAAGTATTTTGTGATTTGGCTCTGCTGGAAGTTTTTTGCACTAGAACAGAGCCAATGTGGAAACTTAGTTTGAGCTATGAGTCCCAGTTAAAGAAATCTAAAATTAGTCACCGTGTAATCTGGGTATGGAGTATTTCTAGTAGACCACAAAGCAGTCTGGTAATTAACTCTTGTTCTTTGAATGGGAGAAGACATGCGACTGATGACATGCCGGAAGACAGATTTGGAAAATAGGGCTATATCCAAGACCATTTATTGAAGGTTACATTTAAATACAAGTTCTAAAATGTGCTAGTCATTTTAGTTCATTAAATGTTTGATAGCTATTTCTTTGTTATACATGTTGAAATCTTCCCCTTCATTAATTATTTCATATAATTTTTATTTTCTTGGCTATGTTTTTCTTTACTAGAAGAAACAAAATAAGCAAAGAGTTACGCTTTAATAATTTATTTAATTTATAAATAGTACACTTGCTAACAAATACAGATGCAAATTGGTAGATTGGATATTGTAAAATAATTATAAAAACAACACTTGGCTTACTTGCTAATTAATTATAAATTTATCTCTATTAGTAAATAAATATTAATTTGGAAATCTGAATGTATACAATGGTTATCATTCACTTTATTTACTTCAGTCCTTTTAAGTTAGAAAGAGTTAAAAGCTTTTATATTAGTTTTCAGTGTAAGAAATCATATTTCACAGATATTACCACTAGATGGCTCAAGTGGCTAAAATAATATACATGCAGAAAAAACCAAATACTTAAGGATTTATATCTCTTTTTGCAGTTATATGCTTTATACTTTAATTTTCTACAAACTTTGATGCTATTTATAGATTATCACTATAACACTACACATGGTAGACAATTACTTTAATATAGGTCATCATGTATGCCATTTTTATGAAAGAGAGATGATTAATGGACAAAATGAATAAGTTCTATTACATATTGTCATAAAAATGTAATAATAAAATAAATTAAAATCTTACCAGCTGACTGAGAACACAGTATTCAATGGGGTCTGAAGGGCTGGAGTCGTGGGTTGTATTTCATTTTAATTTATCCAGGCATTTCTAGAGATTACCTGCTTTATTTCCTCGCAGTTGTGGTTATTTATGTCTCTTCAAGGCAAAGGACTTGCAGCCAAGGGCTTGAGCTCTCTATAGTCCAGGGACCTTGAAAATCAAACCGTTCCTTCTTAATTACTTATTGAAATAAAGTATACTGGGTCCATTATATCAGATGACTTGGGACCCTCTACTCTTTCTGATACACCTAAAACAAGAGCAGAAAATGATTCTTTTTTCCCCAACTTTAATAAGCATCTTATATTTCTGTTTGTTCAAGATAGAGTACCAGGAGGTGAAGAAAGAGGTTTGTTTACAAGCTGTAAAGGAAAGTATTTAGCCTGTAGATTCTGTCAAAGAAGGAAAAACAGAACAAGGACCTTGGAATGAGAGGGGCTGATAGATCTCCTAACCAGGAATTGGTATTTATTTTGAAGACACCTGGTTCTCTAGGCTTTCTTCATACCAACAGAAGCTCCTCCCTTCTACTTAAAAATTTTACGACCCTTGAAATCTTAAAGAAATGCTCTTTCACGATATTGGCTTTATCTTTGGATTATTCGTCTCGATCCTTGAATTATTTGTCTTCATAATCACCAACAATCAAAACTTCCATTCTAAAAGCTATTTAGTTGGCTCTACTTTAGTAGAGAAGTAAAATCCTCTATATGGGAGGAGCTTAAGGGGTAATTTTTCTCTTATAAGAGGCGAATAGCATTTTTTCCTAAATTTTTAGCCTCTGTAGAGGTATTTTAAAAATATTTTCCTTGGGCATTTATTATTTGTTATTTGGAAATACATGCAGGAATCTGAACTTGGCTTAAAAGAAAAGTATTGATTCTCCCTAAGGGACCCATCATTTAGGCTCAGCTGCAGTAACAACAGGTCCTGATATTTTTATATTCGTACTCAGGCACCTGACACTTAGGTTTTATTTGAATATAGAGTTGTAAATATGACATGAACTAGTTATCACATAGCTCTTAAACACTGAGATCTAATTACTTCTTTCCAAGTTTAACAACTATGCTTGGTCAAAGTTCTAACAAGTTAGCTTTTTTATTTTTATTTTTTTAAGATTTTATTTATTTATTTGACAGAGAGAGATCACAAGTAGGTAGAGAGGCAGGCAAAGAGAGAGGAGGAAGCTGGCTCCTTGCTGAGCAGAGAGCCAGATGTGGGGCTCGATCCCAGGACCCTGAGATCATGACCCGAGCTGAAGGCAGAGGCTTTAACCTACTGAGCCACCCAGGTGCCCCACAAGTTAGCTTTTTGAGAAAGAGAATCTTACCTTCCAAAGTTATGGCCAGGACTAGTTTCCATTGGGTGATAAAAAAATAATAATAAAAAAAAAAACCAAAGTGTCTGAAACAATAAAAGAGACTATTAATGACTTACTTGACTGAATGTTAGAGGTAGGGCTGGTTTCGGGGGTGATCTGACTCAGTTACTCATCAGTGTCAGCCAAGACCAGGTTTACTTCTGCATCTGTCTGCCCATGGCCATGTCAGCTTCACTTCCAGGGACCCTCCTTTGGCTATCCACAGCTGCCTGCTCCCAATCATATCTAAGGATAGAGAAAGAAGATGGTAATCCAAAGTTTTTCCAGAAGAGAAGGGACAATTCTCTCCCAGAAGCTCCTTAACAAACATGGTCTGCGGGCTTACTGCCCACCCCAGATGCAGTAGGTCTGGCCAGGAAATGGGACCCCACTGTTACTTTAGACCCAAGCTACATGCCCCATCTCAGTGGCCGGAAGTGAAATCCCCCTCCCCACTGCACCCCCAGTAAATGAGCCGCACATAGGGGTATGGATACCAGCGTAAAAAGCAGGGCTACAAAGGGAAAGGGAAACCACATCAGCTGCAGTGGGAGAGCAGAAGAAGGGGTATATGTGAACTCATACACCTGACTATATATATGGAACTCTGGAACCAAACCGCTTGAGTTTGAATCCTGGCCCTTCCATTTGTTAGCCGTATGACTGTGGACAAGTCACTTGTCCTCTCTTGTCGAGTAACAGGTGGGTCATTGTTTATATCACAGGGTTTTTCTAAAATCCATGACCATTAAGCCATGCATTTATTAAATCCTTTGTGATAGGCACTTAGAATTGGACAGAACACAAAAGTGAGCAAAATGATGTTCTACTTCAATGGTCTAGCAATTCAGGAGAGGACATAAGAGCTCAGAAGTGGTGGTAAAAGATGAGATAAATTACATTAAAAAAATGTTTCCTAAAATGCATTTTTTCTACTTAAATATTCTGTAACAGCAAGCATGTGTTCTAGTGTTTTACAAATCCTATATGAAACTGATATAATTTTTTCTGGATAGTCATTCATTAGTGATAAATGTCAACAATTAATAATCAGACAATAAAACTACCCAACGAGTTACCAAACAAATCAACTATAAAGTGTATAAAATGTACCGTTCTCAATTCTTGAAGTATTTAAGTTTTAAAGTATTTAAGAATTAAATGTTAAGTATTTAAGTATTTAAGATAATGGAGAGGCACCGAGGTGAGGACCATTCCAAACTCACTGGAATTTTTCCTTGGAAGTATTTTGTGCTTACTCGAAGTCTGTGGCTATGAGGTCACAAAACGAAGCTCACTATGGAAACCTAGGAAGTTGCCATTTCTCAGCCCCCATTCTAGCTCAGCTCTTTCCTGGAGTGGGAATGGACAGATTTCCTTTGTTCTAAATAGAGTTTCTTCTCTTGGAGCAGAAGTGAAGCTAAAATTTTGCTTTTCAAACACCCTTAATAGCTAAACAGTGTCAGCAAAATAATTCAATATTACCATCAGGGGGCGCTACTGTGCCTTTCACTCCACCCTGCTTGACCACTCCTTTCATTTCAGGGTGGCTCCATGGCTCCACAGACTTCACAGGCAACTCCTTTCCTTCCAAATCCAAGTCCTCAGAATTTTAACCATGGTACTTTTTACTTTATGTTTTCCCCCTGGTTAAAAAAAATATAGTCACAGTAAGATAGCAGTTCTGCCAAACAGAATAATCCAACTGCATTAATACCAGATGGAAGGTCCATTATTATCTTGGCTCCAAAAGAGCAGAGAAAAATGCTCATGGTGATGAGCATGTGATAACTAGTTCATGTCATATTTACAACTCTATATTCAAATAAAACCTAAATGTCACTGGTACTGCTGGTAACTTCCTTATATCCTTTTGGAAATCATAAATGGAATTTGCGGGGTGGGAGAGAGAGGTGATGCTTGCGAGCATGTAGTCTTTAAAGCGGCATCCGCAGCCATCCTGCTAACTGGCGTTTCTGCCGAGCGCTGTGAGCCTGGGGGACAGAGCTTTTCCCGTCTGTGTCCCCAGGGTGTCGCTCAGATGAAAACCGCAATAAGAGCATGCTGAGTCAATTTCAATGTTTCCAGAAGGTTTGTAAACCAACCCGGGTTAGATATGAACAAGAAAACAATGATAAGAGAGATCAAAACCACAGGACTGAGGTGGAGATGGGAGAAAACTGCAACTGAAACATTATCTCAAGAAGGGAGTGGGTAGGCAGGGCTCCCGTAGAGTGAGAAGAACAACCCGTACTAGAAACAGAAAACGTTCACGGCATTTAGGAAATGAGAGTTGGAGAAGACAGACCGGGTCCTCTTGGGTCGACTCTATTTTACTGGGGAGAAGAGCGGTCCATAGGGAGAAGCAACTTACCTACTGTTTCTCAGCTGATTAGAAGCAAAGGTGAGACAGTGAATGATTTCATCCCCCCCCCACACACACCCCTACACACACACACACCCCGTCATACACCCCTACATACACACACACACACACACACCCTCATACACCCCTACACACACACACCCGTGAGTCCCAACCGCTCCATGTACCAGTGGCCACCGGGACGGCCCAGGCATGGAGAATAGGCCTGGTTCGTCAGAAGAGAGGGTTCTTGAAAAACCAAACTCCACTTCAGAGCTCACGTCAGAGCTTCACTGATTATTTCCAGGACTGGGGCAAATGGCTCAACGTCCCGTTAGGAATACAATACAATAAAAAGTAAATAAATGAAGTGTCACCAGTTAGAAATAAGGAACTGGTGAGACTCCTCCCACTCACACTTGGCCCTGACGCGCCAAAGCCCAATGTGGGAGACCGCGTCCAGAGACCCTACAAAGCAAGGCCAAGAGAGGTCCCAGTTTCTCAAAATTCTTCCTTTAGATGTTTTGAGTTTCTAAAAGACCTAGGTCATTAGAAACACTTTGCTGGTGTAATGTAAGTTTAAATCAGAAGGCATCAAACGAAAGAAGATACTGCCACACACATGTATGAAATTCAACAAAGGGATGACATGCAGTGTGAACCAGCAATCCCGTCAAACTGCCTAGTCATGTGATTTTCTCACATTCTAGTTCCAATATATACATTAAATACCTACAAACTCCTAAATTGTACAGGACCCACAATCTATAAGATGGTACACGGTAAAGCAAATAAATGCATGGCTACTGCTGCCATTCACACATTCAATCTATCGTTCGATCCTGAATTGATGAGATATTTATCAAGTGATTAGCATATCATGCACTGAGCTTTTAATAAGATGAATAAGAAACAGTCTTTCCCTCCCAGATCTCCAATCCCAGACAGCGGTAGAGAAGAAATCAAATTACTACCTTGGCAATGAGAAAGTGCTTTAGCAGGAGGATGACACAGGTTCGGGGGGCGCTTAGGGGGGGTGGATAGAAGACTGAGGGAATCCTCCCTGATATGTGGGGGTGTTCATTCAGTTAGAGTTCTGGCGCCAAAGACTATGTGTTGACTCGTTTCATAAACTAAAAAGTCATGAGATTTTCTCTTTAATGGTAAAATGTCCAACAATATTAATTCCAAATTTCACTGGTTAGTACTTAATAAAGACTTGTAGAATTGAATTTTGCCTCTCCCTCCTTCTCTCCACCTCTTTTAACCCAACAAGACCCTTGTTTATCTTGTTAGCTATAAGAAAATGCCCATATAAATTAGCACAATTCTACATTATAGCCTGAAATAAATAGATTTCATTATATGGTCAGAAAATTGAAAATACTTGTAGTTCAACTGTTCTCTTGTTATCAGAGAGTTTCCAAAGATGGAGATATAAAAGTTTTTGCTGGCTCGGTCGGAGGAGCATGGGACTCTTGATCTCAGGGTCCTGAGTTCGAGCCCCATGTGGAATATAGAGATTACTCAAATAAATAAAACTTTTCTTTTTGGGGGACAGGGAGAAAGAGAGAGATTGTGCATGTGAGTCAGAGAGGGAGAGAGAGAATTAAACAGGCTGCCAAGCATCCACAACCCTCAGATCATGACCTGAGCCAAAATCAAGAGTCAGGTGCTTAACTGACTGAGCTAGCCAGGTGCCCCAATAAATAAACCTTTTTAAAAGCTTAATGAATAAATAAATTTTTTGTCAAATATTAGAACACGGGGAATTTGGAGATAACATAGACGGATCTCCCCATTTTTAGTCCAGTAAAATGAGACCAATGCTGATTGAATGAAATAGTCAATCTCATAAAATTAGAATTATAAGCTACTCGTAACTTTTGATTATTGTCATTGTCAACAGAACTCTCGGTCACTGCCTCTCATTCACTCAATGAGAGCCCACACGGTGTCACCAATATTCCTGCCATCATTCTTGGGGATTTCGATACTCCATATGGAAGGTACAATTAACTCATCAGCCTACCAATCTTTGACTCTTCACCAGCAAGGATCTGGTTCCCTCTCACCTCAGCCACACCCCTCTCCGTGCTCACACCCTAGTCCCCGTCATTACCAAGTGCATCCCATGCAAAACCCCACTTTCAGACTCCCACTCTCCTCCCACCAGCTCACCCTCTCTTATACCCCAACTCCAACAGTGTTTGGTCCGACTGGCGCCTCGTTTTCATTGTTGATTCTCCCTCCCCCATCCTCACTTATCTTCACACTCAGCTCAAATTCCATGATCAACAATATAAGCCCTCTTTGCAGACACCCCCCAATGTCAGGTTCATCGCTTCTTTATGCATAACTGTCTAAAAAACTCCAGCCTTCGCTACATCTGCCTTTCTTTCTCCCCACTCCTCCCCTGCACCCGTCCAACCAAGGAAGACACAATCATGCTGACTGCTCTTTCTGTAAGATAACAACCACAAGTAACAGGCTGGCCCTCATGCTGCCTGCCAATACTTGGGAGCTTTTAGAAAGTCTTCTCTCCTAAACAAATATTCCATAACTTCTTCTCTCCTCAAACCTCCCAAACCCCTTACTTTCTGCAAGATGAGCCAACTGCTTCTTATTTCAATGAGAAAAAATAAGACCCCTGTCCACAAATCCACTAACTTTTTGCATCTGTAGCAGCCATATTCCTTGTCTTCCCTTTTATAACAATGAACTTGGTCTTTTGTGCATTAGATCCCACTCCCTCTTTCCTACTCAGCAACTTCAACTCTGCAAATTCCCCTTTCTCCTATATCACCAACTTTTCTCTCTCTACTTAATCATCTCTATCAGCATTTACCCATGATTCAATCTTAAAATATCTCTGTCGTCCCCACATTTCCCTCTAGGTACTATATTACTTCTCTGCTTTCGTCAAAGTCACCTATGACCTCTACATGATCAAATCCAATAATCAATTTTTATTTATTTGTTTCCCTCCTTATCAGTAGGATTTGGCACATATGACCAGGCATCCTTCTTGAAATATTTTTTCTCTTGGTTTCTGGACAACACATTCTTGGTCTCCTCCTTCATCCTTGGCCATTCAGTCTCAACCTCTCTGATGGATCCTCTTCTTACCAGCTTATAAATGCTGAAATGTCCGAGGGCTTTCTTTTTGGACCTCTTTGACCACTTCTGCAATGATCTCAGTCTGATGTCTTCAAATCCCATCTAAATGCTCATGACTCATTAGTTTATATATCTAGTGTTACCCTGAACCCAGACATATCTATCTAACCTACATTTCTACTTGGAGATTAGCTTAAGCTTTCCAAAACAGAACTTTAGCCCTCCCCCAAAATAAGCCATGAATTCTTCTCATTTTCTTCCCCATCTTAGGAAATACCAACTTGGTTCATTTAGTTGTGTGGGCTAAACCCTAGGACTTGTATATTTTTCTGTCATTGCAGCTCACATCCAATCCATAAGTAGATCTTGTTGACTCTACTTTCAATCCATTTCCAGAGTTCTATCAATCCCCATCACCTCCAGTTTTTCCCTTGATAAGAGCAGTCTCTTAGCTGTTCTTTCACTCTTGCCTTCCTAGAATTTTTTTTCCCCGCAGAACAACCAGACTGAGCCATTTAAAATGAAGTTTAGGGGAACCTAGATGGCTTAGTCAATTAGGTGCCTGACTCTCTATCTCAGCTCAGGTCTTGATCTCAGGGTTGTGGGTTCAGTCCCTACATTGGGCTCCATGCCCAGCATAGAGCCTACTTAAAAAAATAAAATAAAATATAAGTTTAATGAATTATGTTACTTCTCTGGTTCAGTAAACCCTTTGGATAACCTCTGTATCTCTCAAAGTAAAATTGAAAGTTTTTATAATGATTTCTAAGCCCCCACGTAATCTGACTTCATCACCTACATTTCTCTGGCTCATGTACTTTGATTCATCATGGGCTGCCTTGCTGTTCTTCAAATTCACCAAGCCTGCTCCTCTTCTAGGGCCTCTCATTTTTTTTGTTTTTTTCCTGTTGTCTGGATAGCCCTTTCCTCAAATAGCCAGATCCCTGGTGGAATGTTATCTTTCCAGAGTAGCTATCCCTGAATTCCCATCCTCTGCTGTGGGAACTGTTCCCTAACTGGTGATTTACACAGATTACTATCATCTCTTATGATTCTGGCGGGGGAAGGTCTCAGCCAGGAGGTTCTCACTTGGAGCACTCATGCAGTTGCAGTCAAATGGAGGCCAAAGCTGGAATCATCCGAAGGCTTCTTCATTCAGAGGTCTGGTGTCTCTCCTGGAGCTAACCTGGGCTTCCCCGCACAGGGAACTCCCCAGCACGGGGGTCTCAGGTAGACGGAAATCAACATGGTGGGGCAGGTGTTCCATTTCAAGAAGCAGTAAGGGGAAGCTCCCGCCCAGTCTCTTAGAGCCTGGGCTCAGAAACTAACATAGGATCACTTCTGTTATATTCTTTTGGCCTAAGCAGTCTCAGAGCACCCCTCAATTCCCAGGACAGGAGAGAAGGTGATATTGATCCCATCTGTCGGTAGAAAGAGAGTCAGAGACTGTGCAGCCATGTGGTAGCCAACCTCCAAGATAGCTGTGCGTGAACCTCACCTCCTAGTATGGACTGTGGTTCCCTCCCGCGCTCAACCTAACTGACCTGTGTCACCAACAGAATACTGTGGAAGTGACAGGGTGTGATTTGGACACTGGGTCATAAAAAATATGGGGCTCATGCTTTGATCTGTTTTGGATCATCTTCTCTGAGGGAAGCAAACTGCCATGCTGTAAGGACATGAAGCAGCCCTATGGAAAGGTCCACTTGGCGAGGACTAAGGCCTCCAGCCAACTCCAGACCTGGCCACCCTTTCAGATGGCTGTCACCTCAGCTAACATCTTGGCTGCACACTCATAAGAGGCTCCAAGTCAGAACCACCAGGCTAAGGTGCTCTGAAATTCCTCACCCGCAGAAACTGTGAGATAACAGTAAACGATAACAATAATAATACTGTTTTAAGTTTAGGAGAGGTTTGTTAAATAGCAATAATTTACCAATACACCATGCTATCCAAAAGAGCCTTCCTTACCAAACCCCTAGCACTCTTTTTTTTTTTTTAAGATTTTATTTATTTATTTATCTATTTCTCTATTTCTCTATTTGTTTGTTTATTTATTTATTTATTTATTTATTTATTTATTTATTTATTTATTTATGTGAGACAGAGAGAGAGAGAAAGAGAACACAAGCAGGAGGAGAGGGGCAGAGGGAAAGAAAGAATGAGAAGCAGACGCACCACTGAGCAGGGAGCCCGATGCAGGACTTGATTCCAGGACCCCGGGATCCTGACCTAAGCCAAAGGCAGACGCTTAACCAACTGAGCCACCCAGGTACCCACCCCCACCCCTCTTAATCTCTCTCGCCTACTGTATTTTTCTCCATTGCATTTATCACTATCTGACATAGTGTATATGTTATTTGTTTATTTGCCTCCTTCCCCTTCTGCCCTCCAGAATGTAAACTTCAAAAGAAAAAGGATTTTGTCTATTATTCTTCACTATTATATTCTCAGTACCTATAACTGCACCTGGTGTATAGTAGACACTAAGTTAAATAAACCATATTACTCATTCTCTGTATCATCAACATGTATTTATTATTGCTGACTACTCAAGACAGCATATCATTACCCAGCGATTTACTATAATGGTCATTTGTTTAACAAATATTTACTGAATGCAGTTATAATAATAGGTAATATTACTCAAGTGCTTACGATGACAGATAATCCAAATACAATACAGGCATTGCTTCACTTGATTCTCAAAACAACCTCATGACAGCTATTATCAAGAGTCGAATGTCGTACATACTAAGTTTGAGCTGCCCGTGAGACATCCAAGTGGAAGGGTCAAGTGGGCACTTGGAATCAAGGCAGAGGTCCAGGGTGTGGAAATAAATTTGGAAGTTTCAAAAACATTAGGTGGCATTTAAAGTCATGGACCTGAATGAACTCCCTTGGGAGGAAGCAAGGTTAGAGAAGAGAGAATGCTTGCTGGAGAATCACTGAAGTACTGTAGTATTTAGCAACCCCAGAGGATGGGGAGGAGCAAGCAAAGGAGACTGAGAAGCACTTGCCAGCAAGGCAGAAAGAAAACCAGGAGCTGAGGGGCCTGGGTGGCTCAGTGGGTTAAAGCCTCTGCCTTTGGCTTGGATCATGGTCTCAGGGTCCTGGGATCGAGACCCGCATTGGGCTTCCAGCCCCGCATTGGCCCTCTGCTCAATGGGGAGCCTGCTTCCCCTTCTCTCTCTGCCTGCCTCTCTGCCTACTTGTGATCTCTCTCTCTCTGTCAAATAAATAAAATCTTAAAAAAAAAAAAAAAGAAGAAGGAAAACCAGGAGATAACAAGGTCTTGGGAGCTGAAAGATTTCAAGGAGATTTCAAGGATTTCAAAAATTTCAAGGAGAAAGTGATCAACTGTGTCAAATGCTGCTAAGAGGTGAAGTCAGATGAGGACAGAGAATGGGTCATTAGACCCACAATGTGGAAGCCTTTTTGGTGGGCTGGTGGGGGGACAGTAATGAAAGACGAATTGCAGTGGGGGAAGGACAGGAAAAGAAGATAATGAGTGTAGACAATTCTTCTGTGTTTTGCTCCTGAGAGGTACAGAGAAATGTGTAGTACCTAGAGGGGGATGTGGGGTCAAGAGAGGCATTTTAAGATGGAAAATAGGACAGCATGTTTCTTTTCATTTATCTTTAATGGATAAATGAAGGCAAACACTGAACAGTTTCCTTGAGTATGTAGGAAGGGAAGGGATCTGCTACATAAGAGCGGGTAGGGGGTATGACTTTGGATAGAAACCAAGACGTTTCTTCCGTAAGATCAAGAGGACTGTATGGGCACAGGTGGAAATAGGAACATGTGAAAACTCTTCTCTTTGCTCAGATTTCCTCAATAAAATACTAAGTCAACTGAGAGGGAGAGGGAGATGTTGGGAGTTTGAGGGGAAAGGAGAAAGTGTGGAGGAGTTATCTAGAACAGGCGGGAAAGAAACAGACTACATGACTATGGTCGTTGTGACCTATGGCCTAAGACCTCACCGAAGTTTCATGCTATGGTATGAATGTCCCCTACATTGATAGGTTGAAATCTCACTGCCTGATGTGATGGTTTTAGGAGGTAGGGCTTGGGGAGGTGCTTAAGTAAGGAGGGTGGAGCCCCTCTTGCTCGCCTTCCACCACGTGTGGCTACAGCCAGAAGGCACCAGCTATAAGCCAGGGAGAGAGGTCTCACCAGAGCATGACCATGCTGGTGCCTTGATCTCAGACCCTCGAGCCTCTAGAACTATAAGAAAGACATTTCTGTGGTTTCTACACCACCCAGTCTGTGGTATTTTGTTTTAGCAGCTGGAATGGGCTGAAACAGTTCATGAATTTAACAAGCGTGTTTTTCTCAAGCCCTGTCCAGCTGCGGTGGGGGAAGAGCTGAACTTTACCAGGGAGAAACAATGCAATGAATGATGGGTCCACGCACGGATTCTCAGCTGGACTGAGATCGGACAGAGCGAAAGTGTGATCACAAAGTGTGATTTGAGGTCCCAACAAGGTCAAAGAATTACTGGAGTTAGAAGCACTGAGGAAATCAGTTGGACAGATACAAGATGATGGCTAGAGAGTGGAGCTGCTTACAATGGGAACTTTGGATGGAATACAATCGCTGGTAACACAATCAAGGCAACAGACAAGGGGAATGTGATGAGGAAGGTTGGGGCCCAAAGCCATTCCAGGAGGGGAGGTAACAAACTGGGAGATCAACGAGATAAAAGCATGGACATTTAGATCACAAAAATGATGTTGTGTTAAAGTTGTAACCTTGTGTTAATGGAGTTAGTGTGCTAGGAGCTAAAGTCCTCAAGGATTGGGCGGGAATGACCCATGGTCTGCAGCAAGGAGCAGCAGGGGATGGCAGTGTCTCTTAAAAGATTTTATTTATTTATTTATCAGGAAAGAGAGAGAGTGAGATAGAGCACGAGAAGGGAGAAGGTCAGAGTGAGAAGCAGACTCCCCATGGAGCTGGGAGCCCGATGTGGGACTCGATTCCGGGACTCAGGGATCATGACCTGAGCCGAAGGCAGTCGCTCAACCAACTGCGCCACCCAGGGGCCCGGCAGTGTCTCTTGATAAGAGAATTGGAGCTCAGAGTATTAGGGCAGAGGGGAGGAGAAAGGTCTGGAAGTGTCAGTGTGGGGAAAAAGAGGATACCTACCAACCCTTCATACCCAAAGGGATACAGGGGGTAGGCAAGACAAGAGCATCCTTTGGAAGGTATGCCGAAGTGGCCTCAGGGAAGAATGAGGTTTCCCTTAGAGCACGAAGATGTGAGGAACGGTTAGAGAAGAATTTGCAGATGTGGAGAAGTGAATATAGTGAATTCCAAAAAGCCCGAGTGTCGGGTGGGGGGAGGAGCAGATGATTGGGAAACCATGCCCCATAGGGTTAATGAGGATAACACTGTTGCCAGCGAGACCTTCCCTGACCCCCATCCCCTTCTTCACGGAAACGTGAACCTTATCTTTTAGAGGCAAACAGAAGGAAGAGCTCTGGAGGTGTAGACCAGGTTGAGCTCCACCCCTGACTCACACCGCACGGAACAGCGTGTCCGGCAGTTACCTCTACCTCATTATAAGGTTACCGTCTCCACCCAGGGAGGAGCCCCAGCTTCCCTGACGTAATGCAGGATATATGCTGAGGCATGTTTTCTAAGTACACCTGTGCAACCGTATGCCTGCCTTGGCCTGTGACCACAAAACTCCCCTTTCCGAATATTCACCCTAACCCTCAGTAAAAGAAACCCACTCACCCCCATTCGGGGAGTCATGGCTTTGGAAGTTATTTCCCGTGCTCTCCTACTTTGCTGCAAATGAAGTTTCCTTTGTGGGACAACTCCACCTGGTGTAGGCAGTGTCGCTGCCTGTGTCACTCCCCAGGGAGTGAACTCCTGTGAGTTCAGTCACAAGTGGGACAAAGAAGGGCATTGTCAGAGCTGCCGGGAGCTCTCCCTTGACATGGCAGGATCTGCACAGGCCTCTGCTACGTCCGCACTGCACTGCCTGGGCCCCATTCTGCTGCCTTCCCTGCCCCCTGCCCCCTGCCCCCCAGTGCTGAAGGAAGGCCCTGCATGAACCACCTGTGCTCAGATCTCCTCATGGAACTCCATCCGTGACGCCAGGGAAATGGTGACAGGAAACCCGAGAGTCTCAAAGCCAAAGCCAAGAGTGAGGGGACGCTGGGAGTGTCTGGAAGCAGAAGGGCCAGGTGGGGAAATCTTGCTAGGACCCTACATGCTCTGAGATTCCCTTTTCAACCCCAGGACACATAGAAAACCGAGGCTGTACTTACTGTAAACTCTTTGATATGCTTTAAGGGAAGAGAAGACAAAAATGATTAGCCTTTCTGCCCTGAGACCATGTGTAAGTCGCCATTTTGATACTGGACTCTTAACAAAAGCTGAATGGCTACCGTAACATACTGTATTATTGTCAAAGTGTTCTCTGAATTCCTCACCAGGCCTTTCCCTCCCACAAGTCTCTGGCAGAGGAATGTACTTCCTTTCCCAGACTTGGCCATGTGATATGCTTGGCCAATGAATCATGAGGGAAACATGAGTGAAAGTGACAGGTGCCATCAGAGTTTGAGACAGGCCAACCGAAAGGACCCCATAAAAGAAAAAGGTGGGGTTTTTCCTTTGCTTCTTTTTCTGCTTCTATTCTTGCTAGGACCTGCACCCCCACCTAACTCAAGCCTTAATGTATGTCCTCCTCGTGAAGGTCAAAGAGTTAACAATTTCTCTGTGGAGTCTTCCAGCACCACAGCTAACATCCAAGAAGTGACCGGGCGGGTCGTCATAAACGTTCTCTAAGACCACCAAGACCCCTGGCTTTGGGGAATGAGTGACTTATGAAGGACCCCGGGCCCCTGTCCTTGTTCTGACCAGTTCCTGGATGCCTGGTCTGAGAGAACACGTGCAGCAGACCACAATTACCAATAAAAACCCCTGACCCCAGGCAAAGAGGAGACTCAGGCTCCTTTCCCTTTTGGAGTCTCCCAGAGGGCCCATCTGTATCTGCGGTCTCTCCATCTTAAGTAAACTCTGTGTTCACCTGCTGCTGGCTCCCATTTGATTTCTATCCTACGTGAAGCCAATGACCCTCTCAGCGGGACACCCTCTGGGTCCCCAGACAGCATCCATTTTAGGAACGATCATGATTCTGCCTTCTCTCTTTTCCCTTTTTCCTAAACCAGTACTATCCCCTTTGGGAGCTGCTCCTTCCGCCCTAAGCCTGGAGTGAGACATCAAAGCTTAACCCTCCAAAGTGGCCTCAGGTGAGTAAAAAGTGGCCCTTTGTGGTCAGCCACTGAAGTTTTCTGTCATCTGCCACTTACAGTATAGCGAAGTCCCGGGGAATTAATACAGACACCTAGAGCGGGGTCTGCAAACTCCTTAAAGAACCAGAAAGTAAATATTTTAGGCTTTGCAGGCCCAACAGTCTTGTCAGGGCTGTTGAACTCTGCCATTATCATACAAAAGCACCCAGAGGCTAGAGACAAACAAAGGACCCGTGGAAATCTTCCAATAAAACTTTCTTTACAAAAATGAGCAGACCGAATGTGACCCTCAGGGAAGGGTGGATAGATAATTCTGAGGACGTTCCTTAAGTAATTTAGCCAATGGCTAAAAAATTCTACAGACAGTTGCCTAAAATCACATGTTAATTTTAGCCAGCCCATATTCTTTTGGTAAGTTTTTTATTTAAGAAGATGGAGAACATACTTTGTTGGATTAGTTCCGTTAAAGAACAAAATTCAACCGAGTAAATCTGAACATCCCACTGGCTCTATTAAACAATTCGTGAATTGGGCAGCATGCCAGCTAGCAAATAGAGGGGAGCCCTGAGGAGTGGTACAAAATGGAAGGTCTTTATAAGGAAGGAAGGTGGGGCAAGAAAGTTATTAGCAAAAGAGAAGAAAGGGTTGTTTCGGGCCAGATGACCTTCCCTTAGGGGGAAGGGCAGAGGGTTTTATTATATAGATTATCTCCTCTTCTCTGGATGGAGAAGGCCCAGAGACAGAAACCTCTTTGGTGAGTAGCAGGAAATTCCTGACTGACTGGTTAAGACTTCTGTTTCTGGGGTACAATGAGATTAGGCATTGAGCCCCGGTTTACTGATTTGTACCTTCACCTAAGCGATGCCGTCTGGGGCCTATGATTTTTCCTTTTAACAGTCCTGAGAGCCCATTTATTTAGTAAGACTTAAAATGGGTGAAGAGGCAAAGGACAGCAGATTTAATATTTCTTGACGGGGAGGAAGAAAAGAACAACGAGACATGCTATCTTCGCTTGCACCGTCTTCGAAAGCAATTGGGAAGAGTCAGAAAAAGAAAATCAGAAAGGAGAGAGAATCTGATGAATCAGGAATAAAGAGAAGAGAAACAGAAACTAGCTAGAATTCCTGTATTCGTTGTTTGGGTTTCTTTTTCTCCCAGCAGCGGGACCAGAGAATATGTTCACTCCTCTACTGCCACCTTCAGCCCTTTCAGGATCCTGGCTTTATTTTTCCAAGTCCCACCCATGGGGGTTAAACCACGGAGGAAGCAAGGCTTAGGAGTGATTATCTAGCTGAAACCGACAGCGATTCAAAAATGGCAGGACTCTTTGAAGGGGCAGCAGGGTACAGGAGGAGAAGAGGACAAGATCAAAGACTGAGAATAAATAGGGGCCAAGGTTAACACCAGGATGGAGGAGACACCCAGGAGAGGTGGAGCTCAGGGACAGAGGTAATTTGGAGACAGAGCCTAAGCCTAGGAATTAAAGAACAGGGGTTTCATGCCATTGTGCAGTTCCACAAATGTCACATGGTAAATTGACAAACTATTCATTAGGACTGAGAGCTGGAGGAAAGAAATGCAAGCAAAATCGTGGCATGACATACAGTTCTGGAAAGATCTGCGATGGAAAATCAGGGCCTGATGATCTCCCCCTGCACTTTATCAGGCTGGTTAGGGAATCAGTGGTCATAAGGTCATGGGGATATAATCTTTTCATGAATTAGCCAAATCCATTCTGTTATTGCATTATGGGTTACCTTGATTTCAGAGTCTGTTGACATTGCGAATAACTTGAGGCAGAAATAAGTCTTTTTTCACCATCATAAACCCAGCATTCATTATAGTAGCTGTCCAGAAGTTAGTACACAGTGAATTCGTGTTGAATTAAATTGTTTCCTTTTGGTAATATCACAAAGAATTTCCTAAATTTCTTGTAGGAAATTGTCAGTTCATTGGCACGGGAATAGGGAACGCTTTATCCTGGGAATCTCTGAGTGGTCACCACCGATTTGCCATGCCATCACCCTAAAGCTACCTTTCTTTGTTTCAATCCACTGTTTGCATTCTGCTACTCACCAGCGCGGAGCCCAAAACGAATGGTCCAAGCTTCGCTCTAATCACGGCAGTTATAAGATGCATTGGGTTTCATGCTGGCCCCACGCTGAAGATCAGGCTACGGCCACTCCAAGTGTCTCCCAGTTGGTGTGCTTCCTGAGCACAAGAAATGTCCATTGTCACCCTCTCATGGCATCTCTTCCTGGCAAGTCAGGCCCAGACCAGGAGTGGAAGATGGAGCACGCACTCACTAGGTGTCCATTGTGATCGGTAACATCTAAGTTATTCAGAAGGTGAGATGCTTTTGTTTCTAAAGATAACACTGAACCTGATAGGAGAGGCTGTTATTAAAGGAATAAAAATTAAACAGGGGTGCCTGGCTGGAACAGTTGGTGGAGCGTGCGACTCTTGATCCTGGAGTTGTGGGTTCAAGCCCCACGTTGGGTGTAGAGATTACGTAAAAACTAAAATCTTTTTTAAGAAATTAAACAAAAACTAGGATTATTAAATGGAAGAATTTATTATGAAAAATAGCCATTCCTGCTGTGTTCCCAAGTTTTGCTTTTTTCTGATGATTGAGAACACTTCTTCACTTGACTAACACACACACAGTTCCCTTCTTTTTTTAAGTGGAGATAAAATTGACATATAATATTGTGTGAGTTTAAGGTATACAATGTGTTGATTTGATATACTTATTTTTTGCAATATGATTCCAATCATAGCCTTAGCTGCACACTGCAATTCCCTCTTTACTCAAGTCAGAGGCCACTCATCCAGGATCCCTTCCTGACCCTCTCCCCAATGTTCCCACAGTTGGATCTGTGCCCCTACTCCATTCATATTACATTCATCCATTGTACTGACCTCCAACACCACCCTGTGAATTCCTTCAGGGCAGGAACTATTTCTTAATTGCTTCTGTCGCTTCAACCCAAGCACCTGGTAGACTCTCATTAAACGTTTTTATTATTTTTTTTTTAATTTTTTTTCATTAAGTGTTTTTTTTTTCATTAAGTGTTTTTAAATTCATCATTCATTTCCTTGATGACTTACGGAGTCAAAAAAATCACGAATTGAATCCTAGGGAAGCTGGCAGCTTTGCAGTTCAGCTAGTTAACTCGACTATGAGAAAAGCAAAGTCGTCCAAGACTTTTCTATCACCCTTGGCATTTGGGATCCCATGGACCTCTCAGGCATTGGTGAGAGAAAAGTCAAAGAACCCATGACAGTGCATTAATGGATGTTTGCCTGTCTGTCTTCATCCTCAAGGGATGTCATTTGTGTTTTAGAGCCACTTCACAAGAGCTTAAGACCATGGAAAGAGAAATGTGGAGATTGCTTGTGCTCTGGCTTGCTTTAAAGTCACAATAACCTTGGAACAGACTTCCTAAGATCTCTCGTGCCCCAAGAGCTAGTTACTGTTACTTGATCCTTATACTTCGAGATCTGTGGTCGTTTAAGGGCAGAGAAACTTTCTGGTATAGGCATAAGATAAAGTAATAGTAAAAATGGTTTATTAATATAATAATAATTTGTTTAACTTTTGGTTCTTTTTTTTCTCAAAAGAACACTTCATTTCAAAAATCCCCTGCAGCAATCTTTCAGGAGAGGAATACCTAATTGAAGGGCAATACTCACCATACTCTTTATGGCTCTGCCAAATCAATAGATGTAAATGGGTATTTTTATGCATTCTCTTGCCAAGTAAACCAATCTTGCCCAACTGGAAAGGTTAATTTTCTAGAAAATTGGTACAAATAACAGGATACTGTTTCTAAGGGTACAAAATGGACATATATATATATGTATAATTGTAGATACATCTATTGAGTCTTCCCTTGAGTCATAATTACTTGTAAAAAGAGATGAGACCAGATTCAGACTGTGAGCTCTTTGAGCTCCATTAAACTGCATGTCCAGTTAATAAAGAACAATGGGGCTAATTGCTTTTAATTGGCAGCTGTTCATGACAACATTGTCAAAATTCCAACACAACTTAATTTCTTTTCGTTTTGTTTTAAGGAGACATTTTTCTTATAGAAGATCTGCACTACATTGGTTGTCATTTTTTCTGATTCACACACGGGTTTGTTTCTCTCTTGGCCAAGAGAGAAATAGGTCGGTAGTCAATACACTGAGGTGTATCCCATGCCATGAGGCAGATCAGACTCTTAGTACTAGCCTGTTGAAAGAAGAAAAACATTTTCAGTCAGGAGCGAGTTATTTTCCTGAAGATACAGTCAAGTGCAGGCAAAATCACAATACCCATTTTTAAAGTCAACCCATTTATATGATACTCTGTGATTGTTTGGCTGTATCCCTGGTTAAATCATTTTCATCCTAACCGGAGACTGTTACCTAAGTAACTTAAGCTTTAAGAGGTAAGCAAACAGACTTTCTCCTTTCTGGTAATATGGGAGTTGAAATGCTCCTGCTATAAAACTAAAGGTAATTAATCATGCAAGATAAATCTACAGTGGCCGAAAATGACTGAAACACTTAAACTAGAAAGGTAAGAAGAGGCTGATAATACTAACAGTTCTACAGGGTTTTATGTGTTTTTGTAACCAGAACTTGAGGTTCTTAATCACCACATGAGTAATAGATAATGTCTGGTGCCTTTCTGAAGCAAGGGAGGTGGAACTGAGGAACCTAAATCGAGAGAGGTTCTAGAAGGTTTGACCCCTCTATAAAAGATAGATGGGGGGGGGGGCGCCTAAGAAAAGAAGACTGTTTATCTTGGCCTAAGCATCGAGTGGAAATAATAATTATCTCCCTCAAAAGTGTATAATCATACACCTGTTCCATTGTCTAGAGATGTCTGAGCCAAAAAAGATACCAAATAAACAACATAAAGTCCTATCAAGCTAGAAATATCCTTGTCAGGAGGAGATTAAAAATTGCTCTGGAGGTTGTACAAGATTCCCACCAGTAAGTCCCATTTGAGATGATTTCACAATCCAAAGTTTACAAATAATCAAAGAAACCATATTGAAGAAGCAACCTAAAATCAACACATGGTGAAAGAACTTCAGATAACAAAAATCAGAGCCATAAAACAAGTGTGCCAAAATAAAGGCAAAAGAGAAATTGAACACGTTAAAAAAAACAAGACTAAAAAGATATGATAGATTTGAAAAAGACTAAACTACAAATTATACAAATGAAAAATATAATCATTGATATTAAAACTTAGATATGTTAAGCAGCACATTAGACGTAGCTAAAGAAAAGATTAGCAAGAGAGAACTTAAGTTGGAGGAAATTGCACAGAAGGCAAAACAGAGAATCAAGGATGTGAAAAACAGGAAAAAGAGATCAAGAAACATGGAAGACAGAAGTTCGAACATAATTCTAATATGAGTTCTAGAAAAAGAAAATAAAGAGAATGCAGGAAAGAAAAAATCCGAAGAGATAATGTCTTATGTTTTCCCAGAATTGATAATAATAATCTGATCCCTTAGTTTCAAGAAGCAAAACAAACCCAAATAGGATTAATAAAAATTCACCTATTCCTAGCATAGACAATTCCATTCAGTGAGTTCTACTTGAGGGGGTGCCTGGATGGCTAAGTTGGTTAAGCATCAGACTCTTGATTTCTACTTGGGTCATGATCTCAGGGTCCTGAAATCAAGCCCAGCCTCGGGTTCTGTGCTGGGCATTAAGCCTGCTTAAGATTCTCTTTCCCTCTCCTTCTGCTCCTCCCCCCGACTCATTCTCTCTGTCTCTCTCTTGAAAAAAAAAAAAACCTTATAGAATAATTGGTTATTTATATGAAAAAATAAAATAAAATTAGATCCCTACCCCACATGATTTACAAGATAAATTAAAAGCTAAATGGGGGGAGGGGAATACTTTGAAATTTTTATGAAACAAAATTGGAGGAAATAGCTTTACAATGCTAGGGTATGAAAAGCTTTTAGAGGAAACTTTTTAAATAATTAGCAAATTATTTGCTAATTAAAAGATAACACTTAAAAAGACAACCACAGACTGGGAGAAAAAATATTAGAAACCAAGTATTATAAAGAACTCCTATAAATCACTAAGATAATCAATTTTTTAAAATGAGCAAAACAATATAACATAATTCTCAATACATGTGTATTATGTGTATGTGTATGGCCAATAAACATACAAAAGCTGCTCAACTTAAGGAGCAATCAGGGAAATGCCTATTAAACAATAAGGAATATGATTTCAAAATCATCAGATTGGTCAAAATAAAAAATTCTGTTAAGTGGCAGCAAAAATACAGAGTAACAGTGACATTGTTCAAGAAAACCGTAAATGGGCACAACCACTTTATTTTTTAAAAGATTTTATTTATTTATTTATTTATTTATTTATTTACTTACTTACTTACTTATTTATTTATTTGACACAGAGAGAAAGAGAGAGAGAGAACACAAGCAGGGGGAGAGGAAGAAGCATGCTCCCTGCCCAGGAGGGAGCCCGATGAAGGGCTCCATCCCAGCACCCTGGGATCATGATCTGAACCAAAGTCAGATGCTTAACTGACTGAGCCACACAGGCGCCCTGGCACAACCACGTTAAAGGACAATTTGGTCCTAGCTGGTCTTGATAAAGGTGTGTGTACCTTATGTCCCAGCCGTTCTGCTCCTACATATTTATCCCTAAAGAGATTCCATAAGAGATGTGGAGAAATGGTAAAGAATGTTTAATGTGATATCTTTTGAAACTGAGAAAAATTTGAAACTACTGAACAGCAGGAAAACAAATGAAAAAAAGTTTTGGTCTATTCACTTAATACCAAACATCAGTGAAAGTGAACAAAATAGAACTTACATCTGCCAACACGGGTAAATGTCAAAAATATATGGGTAAACAAAAAAAAGTGAAGAAGGACATATGTAGCATGGTACACATAAATTTAAAGATATGCCGAAGAATAGCGGAATTTTAAGGCTATATAGTATATAGTAAAGGTATGAAAACTTTTGACGGGGTTTCATGGGGAAACTCAATCATATTTGCGAACTTCTTAATCCAGGTGCCCAGTACACTGAGTATTAATTACCCTGTCTATACTTTTTACAGGTCTACAGTAGTTAGTAGTTTAAAAAAAGTAATGAAAAAGGGATGTGAACACCCTCACTCTTTCAGATGAAGCCTGGAAACAATTTCTGAACCGTGCTGAATGAGAGGGTGTGCACTCCTGGGCCTTGTGAAGCTCTCTGGAGAAACGAAGGAGGCCTATCTACCACAGCTTGGCTTATTAGTAAGTGAACCCTTAGTTCTTTCTTTCTTTCTTTCTTTCTTTCTTTCTTTCTTTCTTTCTTTCACAGAGAGAGAGAGACAGCAAGAGAGGGAACACAAACAGGGGGAGTGGGAGAGGGGGGATTAGGCTCTCAGCGGAGCAGGGTGCCCCATGTGGGGCTCCATCCCAGGACTCCAGGATCGTGACCTGAGCCGAAGGAAGATGCTTAACGACTGAGCCACCTAGGTGCCCTGCACCTTAGTACTTTAAATCATTTTACATGTTTCATAAAATATTTTAGATTTTAGCATCCGCATTAAAGCTTCCTGACAGCATCCAAGCCTAATAAACCAGGGGGAAGATATTAATTGTACTATGAAAATTTCTTGTTTTGTGCATTCTGATATGACTTAAATCTTCTAGGTCCCCAAACCAGAATAATAAAATGAAAATAGAACATTTTAAAGAAGTCACTTGCTCAAGAGTACCTATAAGCTTCTCTCAGAGACAAGAGGACCACGTTTGCACTTAAAGTATTTCTTGAACACACTGTGCAATATATGTATATCGGTATCTCTTCTCTTCATCTCAAATGCATCTGAAGCAGCTAAACCTCTATTTGAGTGTAATGAACTCAGGTACCTGGGCTAAGACAACATATATTAGACATTGCCTACTCCTGAGAAGTTTACAAAATAATTTACAAAACCTTTGATCCAAACACTCCCAAGTTCATGTTCTGCATACATAGACTATTTGCACACTTAAATGTCTGGTTTCTAGAAATATACAGGGAGCAAATCTTATCTTCAGACGTAATATCTGTGGGCTCATTTATGCTCACCCCAGAGCTTGCCAGTCACTGATGGAGTCAGCGTTACCCTTTCTTGCTGAACATTTTGTCATCCCTAGAATACATTAAAAAATCCTATTTTGCAATTCCACAGCTACCTCATAGTCCATATTAGTAATTTTCTTTGCATGCCTTCTCTGCATGGTTGCTAGACACCTAGAAAAATGCTGTCATGATCATGTCTGGAAAATGACCCTATTCAAAGAATATCAAACAGTTCCTACATCAGGACAATGACACTCAGACGAGTCTTACCCTGGTCTGTCTTACCAGTCTTACCCAGGTTAGTTTGATCCTGCCCAGGCTAGAATTAAAACCTTTCACTTTCATGAAGTCTTATGAGCCCAGGAATCTTTCTGATGAACTGGTTTGAACTTTGGGAGCCGTGAAGAAGTAAATAACAGCAAAGCCTGCTTCAAGTGAAGTGAGGGTGGGGATAGGTCAGACTAGACGGCATGGAGCCCAAGGGGAAGTCAACAGTAATAGTGGCTTCCGGGTCACTAGATCCAATCTCCTTGAGATTGTTACTGAGTGGGAGGGATTTCTGTCGAATCGCTTTTGTGATCAGTATATAAGAATATGTCAGCAGCCCTAGAGTTAGTTAACTTCTTCGTTACCGGGGTCATGTGTATCAAAGTAACATCATACTTTGAAGGGGTTTAGAGGCTCTCCCAGCACCCTCATTTTACATAGGGAGGGAATGGAGGTCCAGGGAGGCCAAGGGACTTGCCCAATTACAGTAAAATAGTAAAGCAATTGGCAAGACAACAAGATGGCAACAAGGGATTCTTCCCGAGTCCTCGTCCCTCCCACTGTGCTGGCGCAGCCATATGTGCTGAGCTGTTGGAAGAATCTCACCTGCAGGCGGCCGCGGCCAGATAACAGATGCCCAAACAGGAAACAGTGACCATGGCGACATTTCTAAAATACATATTTGGAGGAGGCTTTGTGATTCTTTGATTAGAGAGGTCCGTTCAGAAAAGGGATCGGTCCATACATGCTGAAAGAGGCAAACCACATGCCATCTTCCCAAACGAAGGCAGGAGTTGAGAGCACGGGCAAGAAGTAGAGTCCCTTCCACTTCTAAGCGAATCCTGAGTCTTGAACGGGAGAAAGTAGCTTCCTTCAAAGGCTGCTTGAGTTGGAGCTTGTATGCAGAGATGACAGTAATCCACAAGCAAACACCTAGTTCGAGGAAAGGGAATTAAGAGGGTTGTCCCTGCCTACCCTGGCCACCCACTGGGAGACACCGTCCCCACAAGAAGTGCCCTCCAGGCAAGCAAGATAGATCTCAGTCATGGTGTGCCCTCCACATCATGGGTGGCCTCATCGGCACCAGTGTTCTCCAATCTGCCCCTTCACTGCTGAGCTTCTCTGGCTGAGTTGTCTCCACCCTACCTTTCTCACCTATTTTTTTTTTTTTTTTACTCTTTGATGACAGCTGTGGGAAGAGGACTTATTCCATTTTCCCTCCCAGGTAATAAATAATAAATATATTACTTTAATTGGGGCCTTACTCTATGGTGGGTATAGTTCTAAGGGTTTTATGTGCATTGACAGTTAATCTTCACAACAACTCTATAAAGTGGGTACTATGATTATCCCCATTTTACAGATGAGACACAAAAAGGTTATGGTTTTATACATCCTTTTTGTTCCAGGTGATTAAGAAGAAAGTGCCACCATTGGCCTGTAAAAGACTATATCTGTATCTGTATCTGTATCTATATCCATCTTAGGAGCTGCTGATGGTTCTCTAAACTTCTATGGATAGCTATTGAATTTCACCTATACACGGGGCTGACTTTGGGGGAAATCTGAGTGTCTGTCTACTCTTGAGACCTCAAATTGCTAAAGAATAAGAAGGGCATAGCTTCACACAGTCTTCATGTTTACCCTCAGGGAGAATTCCTAGCCATCTAAAAACCTCAGCTAGAATATTCTTCCGACAAAAGAAAAACCCATAAATCATTTCCAAAATGTATTTCAATTCATAGAAATTATGTGATATCAGCAATATCATTTTCTCTTAGATTCTAATTAGTATCTTGGTGATGTATTAGTCATTTTATATTCTGTCTGGTTGAAAAAGAAGTTCAGCCCCACTGGCTTCATGTTTAATATGCTTTTCATTCTCTTGGCACTACCTGTTACATATTCGAGAGATCAGTAATAAGTCAACTATGAATTTTTTTAGTCATGCCGCAGGAAAAAAAAATCTTTAGTCATTTATAAGCCATCTCCACTCTAAGTTCAAAATCAAAAGATAAAATGAGTTCAAAGCAGAAAGGAAAGAACATTCTGCACTATCTTTTATATGAAGGGACTGACCCATATGAATCAATAATTTGATATTTCATTATTTTGGGTGGCTCTCTAAACACTTCAGAGACCTAAATATAATAGAGTTGATTTCCTTAGCGTTAAGCATTAAGAACTTTAGCTCATCAGCGCTGAAGCTGAAACTAAAACTGAAAGCAATTCAAGCAATGCTTTTAAACCACCTTCACCACCTCGCATATCCCGTGCACACGAGCAAAAGAGAAGTAGCCCAATCCAGCTTGATAAATGACAGAAAAACCGGTTCTTATGTAAGAGGCAATGCACACCTCACCCAGTTACATAATTAAGCATACTTGGCAGGAGAACGCTGACAAGACTGGAATTCCTTGTTTGTTTGTAAGTGTTCCAACAGAAGTAGGGATGGGAACAGACATCAAGAGCACCAATTTCATATATTCAAAACCCTCAGAGCAACCTTTTAATGGACCATGTCTGCTTAAACAACCCACCAGTTTGCATGGGTGCTGTCTTAGCCCGGGCTGCTCTCACAAAAGACCATAGTCCGGGTGGCTTAAACAACATTTGCTTCCTCACAGTTCTGGAAGCTGGAAGCCTAAGGACAGGGTGTCAGTATAGTCCAGTTCTGGTGAGGGTCTTTCTCCTGCCTTGTAGATGGCTACCTTACTGTGTGCTCACACGGCCTTTTCTGGGTATGTGTACACAGAGAAACAGACATCGATCTCTTCCTCTTCTTACCAGGGCGTCAATTACATCATGGAGGTCCCATATTCATAACCTAATCAAAACCTAATTACCTGCCACAGGTGCTCCACCTCCAAATATCATCACGTTGGAGGCTAGGACCGCAATGTATGAACTTGGGTGGGACACAAACATTCAGTCCTTAACAGGTGCCTATATTAGGGAAGGCCCTAAGCTTCAAAATATCAACCTCCTATCTTTTTCCTTTTTAAACCAATCTTCTATAAGCGAATACTTCACTCATTGACTCTTCCTCCTTGCCTTCCGCAGTGGAGGAACTTACACCGCCAGCCAAAATACTAAAGTCTTCCTTCTCAGACAGCAACTCTAAATGACCTTTCTCAGCCTTCTTGCTGCCTGACCCTTTTTCAGTATAGACACTGAAGCCTACCTTCCCTTCTCAAACTCTCTCATCCACAAATATAAAAGAGAGTTTAGGAACAGACCCACTGGGATTCATATTTGGGTCCGAGACAATTAATTATAAGTTACTTAATTTCCGGATCTCAGTTTTCTTCCCCATGGATAAAAAATAAGAATACTTTCTGACTACCCTCGGGAGACTTACGGGGATTAAATGAAACAAGACAGTGAAGGCATCAGCAACTAGGTCATCAGTAAGTTATTAGTTTCCTTCTCTCCACAGCCCTGTTCTTGCTCCCGCATGCTGGTCCATAATTTCTACTTGCCTTTAGCACACTTCTACCTGGACATCCAACTCAATTTGTACAAACCCAAATTAACACACTCTTCTACTCCTGCCTACTCTCTCATAGCTGATTTGGGGCTAATGGCATCAGCTCTCTTCCCATCCCTAGGTCCAGAATTCCAAAGATCCTGAAATTAAGTGGAGATATAAGACCAAATGACTTAGATTTGGAACAACTATGAGAAGTCCCTATTTGTGTCTATCAGCCACAGAAACATTCCAGTACCCAGACAAACCCTATAAAAAGCAGCCCTCTGACTGTTTAAACCACTGGTTTTCCAAGAAGGGTTCCCCAGGCCAGAAGCATCGACATCACCTAAAAACTTTTTAGGTAAATTCTTGGTCCTTCTCAGATCTATAGAATCAGATACTCAGAATAGGACCCAAGATTTTCTAGACAACCAGGATATAAATTAAAGTTGGGAGTCTAGTGGTATAAGCAACCCACTATCCTGGGCCTTAGAAGAAAACAAGTATTTAAATATTGGAGTAAACGAATATTTAAACATTAGTGTACATTTAATTCAATTAGTATAAAACCATCTATAATTGCATAACAATTTATAAAACAGACATTATTTTGATCGATTTTATTCCATTATAAAAAGTTCAGAAATAATCTTGGTGCTATAAAAACTAAAAATATTTTCATTTCTTATCCATAAATGCAAATATTTAGAAAAAGACTGAAAAGATACTTAGCTTAATTCTGTGAAAAGGGTATTCTCAAGCAACTAAAGGTAACTTACAGAAACAGATTCCCACTTGAATCTGTTATACCACAATAAAATAAAACTAACTTTAGGAATGGAAAGGCTGAATTTTTTATTTTAATTTGAAACACCTCCTCCCCATGATCTAAATAGCATGCGATACGCATGATCAGTGACATTTCAAAGGCCGGGATATGCAGAGGAAAAACTTAGCTATTTTTTAACTTAGCTATTTAAATATACCATGTTAATTGCTGTCTTCACAGATATTAGGCTAAAATAATTGGTACATAAAAATGGCTTTTGAGACTCGGGAAATCTCAGATCTACTTTCCAATAGTAGAACTAGGAAGCATTAACAAGATAGATTTAAATTGGAGAGCTGCAAGTTCCTACACAAGATAATGGATCATACAGCAAGTGCCAAAGCAACATCACCACCCTAGGCAACATTGAAATATCTTGCTTGGGGGGGAGGGTGCTGCTAACCACAGAAACTGCCCCCAGTGAACAAAACCTGTGAATGACAGCAATGAAAGGCTTCAGAACAATGAAATCAAAGAAACATGACAACCTATTGTTTTACGAAGGCTTGTTTTCTCAAAAGATTGTTATCTAGCTAAAAATCAAACACGTGGAGAAGATTTTACCTTTTAAAGGTCATTCAGTTCTTTCCACACACAGGATTATAAACACGCAGTGCAAGTAAATTAAGACCCATCAGTGCTGAAAAGGGGCCAGTTGTCTGCTACAACGTACTCGCCTTCAATTCCTGCTGACTTCAAGTCACCGAGCAGTGAATGTATTTCAACGACATTTGCTTACTGGTTATTTTAGCTCTGTCTAGCCTTTCTAGTTGCGTGTATTTAGTCATTTAATTTTGTCTCAAGTATCAAACGGCCCCTGTCCTTTGTTTCCCCACAGTTCAGCAGAAAGCACGCTGTAACTTCGAGTCTCACGGTAGTTTTGGGAATACCGGAAAGGAAGAACCACCGGCAGGATTTCTTCTGCGCATGCCCAGGGCGTAGCCTTGGTCTCTAATAAGGCTGCTTTGCTCCCAACTTCCCCGGTTTAGCCACTGTCGTTACTTCACCGGAAATGCCCTGAAATCCTCGGAGTACAGACTTAAGGAGATTCTGGTAGTGAAGAGAAAAAAGCCTTTTACCGTGCGCCTCAGCTTACCGTCTGAGTTTCATGCTCCAGAATTGATCACTCCTAGGATGGCATCTATTTCTTTAAGGAGAAACTATAACCTCAACAAAGGTATGTGATTTGACCATATATGTCCTTTAACATGAAATCGGCCAAAAATCAATCTCCAACCAGTGGTCGGCCTCTATTATATTAGCACAGTGTAGGGACCATCCATTGGCCAGTGCAGGTTAGACGGCAGATCCTAGCTGTGTCTTTTCTTTTTTTCCAGATTGATTGATTGATTGATTTGAGAGTGAGCGAGCAGGGGGAGGGGGAGAGGGAGAGAGAGTTTAAGGAAGCAAACTCCCTACTGAGGGCAGAGCCCAGTGCAGGGCTGGGTCCCAGGAGCCTGAGATCAGGACCTGAGCCAAAATCAAGAGCGGGATGCTTAATTGACCAAGCCACTTAGGCACTCCATTAGCTGTTTATTTTCAGTCTCACCATATCAAGGATTCAAAAACTGCTTAGGGTTTGACCTTACAACACAGTCTACTATTTAAAAGTTTGAAGTAGTCTGAGCGAATGTATGCCAAATTTTAGTAGTGTTTTCATCTGGCTAGTGGATTACAGGTAGTTACTTCTTATATTTATATATCTGTATTTTATAATATTTTTATAAGCCATTTTGGGTATAATAAACATTTTAAAAGAAGGTGGTATCAAAAAGAAAATTATTCTCTTGGCTTTATATAGTCTGGAGACGGTTGATGCTAGAAATGGGGAAAGCTAGATAATAGTAGGAAAACAATGCGGGCCCGAACCAGGATGGTGGAAATGAAAAGATATTTAAGTGACAATATTGACAGGAATAGATGACATATTTGTGTATAAAAATGGTAGTGAATGTTCAAAGTCGACCCTCAGTTTTCTGGCTTAAGAGAATAAGTGAATGGCACTACTTTAACCCAGGTAGGAGAGGCGACGAGAGTGTGTGTGACAGGAAAGATGGTGAGTTCAGTTGCCGACATGTGGGGTCTGAGGTAGCTGGGGAATATTCAAGCAGAAATTGCTAGTAATGAGTTGGATTTGGAGCCCAGGAGAAATGCTGAAGAATGGTTCAGGCTAGGAAGTTGTTGCTGAAGTTAGGACAACAGTCAGGGTTCTGGATGAGATTACTGGAGAGAGTGAGTACAAAGAGAACAGAAGGCAGCTGGGAAGCACTCGTGTTCAAGGCATGAGCACAAGACGAGGAGCCCGAGGAGAGGTTTTCCAAGAACGAAAGAGCAATCCAGAAGAACGGGGCCACAGAAATGAAGGGAATGGTGGCAAGCCCCCTCAGTGACTGTTCACTTCTGAGGGCTGGCCACTGTGTTTAACCTGTGTTAGCGGTAACCGTCTAGCAACCCTACATGCAGGATTTCTCCATGCTCCTGTATAAAGAAGGAAACTCTTACACCCGGAGGATAAGAAATTTCAAACTTAGGGCCACACGAACCATAAAGGCAGAATCCAAACTGGCCTTTCTGATTTTGAAGACTTTCCTCAGTGTCGTGGTGCTCTGTTAGAATGTATTGTAAATCATTATCCCAGCTGGCCTGTATGAAAATGGAATCTAGACTCTTGCCACAGTTCTTCAACAACAGAATGGATGGCTAGCTGGGTCTTCTTGGTACAGCTTTAGCAACTACCTCAGGAGCCCTCTATTTGATATCCAGCAATTTTCTCCAGATCGAAGACCAATGCCTTGTTCTTCTTGGTTGGTACTCATACCCTATAGAATGTGAAGTGTGTTGTATATTACCCCTGCAAATAACCAAGGGAGCTAGGTAACATTTACTGCTACACACTCATATATCATAAGGCACGCCTCTGACTTCCTAAAAAAATTATTTTTTGAAGAAAGTAGCTTTACTTTCTGACTTAAAAAGTAAACCTAATTGAAAGATTAAATTATAAACTATAATTTTAGAGATCAGTAATAATCCTTTAAACAAAGAAATATGTCATATTTTGAGGTATCAAGTAATTCAAGGATGTTCCATTTGAACAGAATAGAGGTAAATATTTGCCCGTGGACTAACAAGAGAGCACCAGTTAGAAATCATACAGTTCCGCAACATAAAACAGCCAAGACACAGACATCATAGATATTTTATGGAGCATTGAAAAAAAAAAGTAATAAAATACCATGGTGAAAGTAAAAAAAAATTAAGGACACAGGTGATCATACCTAGTTTCTTGGGCATTTACTGAGTTTCTCTGTGATTGGCAGATTGAGATGCAAGAAAAAAATTCTGAAGCCATACTTCTGTTAAGACATAGTAAATTTTGGGCATGTGGGTAGTGCAGTCAGTTAAGTACCGGACTCTTGATTTGGGCTCAGGTCCTAATCTCAGGGTTGTGAGATTGAACCCCACGTAGTGCCCTGTGCTCAGCATGGAATCTGTTTGAGACTCTCTCCCTCTGCCCCTTCCCTCCTCTGTAAAATAAATAAATGAATCTTTAAAAAAATAAGGAGATAGTAAATTTCAACATACAGTACAATTGTACAGAAGTACAATAGCTGAATCCAAGATCCTGTTAATATGGGATCATAATTCTCATTCAAATATGTGTATTTTTTTCCTTCTTTTTTTTCTTAAAGATTTTTATTTATTTGAGAGAGAACATAAGCAGGAGGAGCAGCAGAAGGAGAAGAAGGAGACTCCTCGCTGAGCAGGGAGCCCAATGCAGGGCTTGATCCCAGGACCCTGGGATCACAACCTGAGCCGCCAGAGGCAGACGCTGTGAGCCACCCAGGCGCCCTTGTATTTTCGTTTCTTTAAATATTCCCTTAAATAAATTAATGTGATGCCTGGGACTTGCTTTGTAACAGAGATGGGGTAGGAGGTATAGGATAAGAGAGGAAGCGGGCTGGCCACATGTGGATACTTGTCAGCACTGGGTGATAGAAAAATTCCATCCTGAAAGATAGAATTAGGCAATGACATACCAATTTTGAATTAATTTTAGGGGTGCCTGGTGGATCAGTTGGTGTCCAACTCTTGATTTTGGCTCAGGTTCTGATCTCAGGGTCATACAATCAAGCCTCAGGTCAGGCCCCACACTGAGCAGGAAGTCTGTTTGGGATTCTCTCTCTCCCTTTGCTCTTCCCCATCACCCGCACATACTCTCTCTCCAGAATCCTGCAGCCCCGCCAAAGATGCCCCTTGGACTCTGGTCCCAAAATTGCTATAGACTCCAGCCAAGATCCAGTTCTGGTAAACCGGTCTTTTGATTTTAGAGTAAAACACTGCTGTTCTGGGAAACCTTTGATCCAGTGCCCCTGTATGAGCCTAGGGACCCTGATATTCAGCAGGCAGTGTAATCCCCACTTTGTCTTAGGGGAAAAAAAAATAGAATTAACAAACTATAACTACTCTTTTTTTTTTTTCTTTTTTTTTTAAAGATTTATTTATTTATTTATTAGGAAAGAGAGAGAGTGAAAGAGAGCATGAGAAGGGAGAAGGTCAGAGTGAGAAGCAGACTCCCCACAGAGCTGGGAGCCCGATGTGGGACTCGATCCCGGGACTCTGGGATCATGACCTGAGCCGAAGGCAGTTGCTCAACCAACTGAGCCACCCAGGCGCCCCCAAACTATAACTACTCTTAAGCAACTTACCGCAAGGCTCTGCAAGTCGTTTCCCAAAAGACAAATACTGCAGCAAGGGAAGAATATGTTATGTTTGCAAAATGCCTGTAAGAATTTTTCTGTCACATAAAATGTGTGCACCTTTGCCAATTAGGGTAGTTACTAGAGAAAATCTGCCCGGCAGACCTGCTTCCAAAGGGAAGCGAGCCATGGCTGGATGCCTTTTCAGCAACATCTTCTATTCTATTCTAGAGGAGGTGTTAAGGGGTAGAACACCGCTGCCCTTCGGAGTCGAAATGCACTCAGGGTCATAGAGCACAGCTGTGTGTTGCAGGCAAATTCCTTGGTATCCACTTTTGCCCAAGTAAATAAGAATTCAGGATCGTTCCAAGGTTTTATGAAGAAATATCTCATTTGTCGATGCCCCCAAACCCATGAGAGTAATATCTAGATATTGCTTAACATGGTTTTGGGTAGAAAACAAAGGGGACAATAGAAATACCCTTTGACTAATCATTGACTTTTGGTGCCCTGACAGTTCCATTCCTCGCGAACCCTAGAGAATCAGAAGTATGCTTTTGGCAAGGTCCCAAAGCAAATACCTTTTAAGGTCAGTCTGCTCTGCAAAAGCATGCCCATAATCAATGCATGGTCCATGCACTTATCTGAATCCTACGTTCTGTGTTTCCTGAACTGTGCAAGTGAAATGAAAACAGAAGCCAAAATATCATGACTTGCCAAATACCATGGAATTGCATCATATACAAGTTAATTTATGAGACTGTATCAAGGGAATTGAACCTTAAGCTTTGGGTATAGGGTAGCAATGGGAGGAGGAGGCCAAAAAAGCAGATGGGTGATGAGGAGAAAGAGGAGGGAGAGGGGAGTGGAGGAGAAGGGCAAGGAAAGGATTTAAGTCGTTGAGGGGATCGCTCCCAGCGGCTGCATGAGTGCATGCTGGGAAAGTCAAATGGCAACTAAGGAGGGAGAACCCATCTGAGACAGTATCCTGGCCAGCAGGACATCCAGGGATTCCAAATAGCTCATCTAAGAGCTTAGTTTTCCAAAAGTAACTTTCACTAAGTGTTGCCAGTAGAACATGCAAAAACACCTCACTATTGAAATTAAACGTGGTGGCAGAATCTGGCACTACTTCCTGAACTGTACCACTCAATGCCAAGAATATATGCCTATTTTTAAACTATTAGGAACCTTTTTGCCATGAAATGATAATCAACAAATTTGAAATACCCCTCAATGTGTATATCATATTTAAAAGGCAACTCCTCCTGAAATTACCATCATGCAGACATATGCAAAGTTTGGAATGCGAAAGGGTCAAGAAACAAATTCCGTTGGTGTGTGAAACACACTCACAGGTCCCGAATCAAAGCATACTTGGAGGTCTTCATTGTTCCTTTGTTTTGTCTTGAATTATTATGGGAGGAGGAAGACAAAAAGCTGGTTATAAGGTCTATTTTCTCTCTATCCTGATTAACATGTTATATCTTAGTTAAAGCCAACAGTGGTATTTTAAGGAGCCAGTGGTACATCTAGTATACCTAGTATATTATCCATATTGGACAATCAGAGTGTATCAGGGTTTTTGCTTTTTTTAAGATTTTATTTACTTATTTGAGAGAGAGAGAGAGAGAGAGTATGAGTCAAGGTGAGAGGCAGAGAGAGAAGCAGACTCCCTGCTGAGCAGGAAATCCAACTTGGGACTTGATCCCAGGACCCTGAGGTCATGACCTGAGCCGAAGGTAGCCGCTTAACTGAGCCACCCAGAGCCCCAGAGTGTATCAGTTTTAACATCCCCTTCTTCTGTATGCCAAAAAGTAATAATCATGTAATAAGCGGTAATAATCACTATTTTCTTGATTTGTTCTTTAGTTGTAAAACAGATAATTTATGATTAAATTAACATTTCAATTTTAAAGATATTATTCAAATTCAACAAAATATTTCACGTGTGACCTGAAACTTGTGCCTCCCGAACAAAAATACTGCATTTTACAATTCATGCTCTTTTCCACAATTTCAAGATTTTAATCCAAGTAGAAACCCTAAGGGGTCACAGAGAATGACAAATCCGAAGTAAGTCATTTTTCGTCCTCACAATGCCTGTGTTACCGCTTTATTTTAAGCCTACCGTCAAACAAAGTAATATGGGATACCACAGGGCTTGGAAAAGGCCATTCAAGCTAACTCCAGAGAGGCCAAACCTCCATTCGTTCTGTGAATGAAAACACGAAGAGCGCCCACTGAATAACTGGAAGTTGTCTAAATGAACTTCCAGGTCTAATGCAATGGCAATTGAAAGGTACATGATGAAAATGTGCTCATGTGAAGCTCACGCCACAGAAACTCAGCAAGAACCACAGCAGTTGTTCGCAACTGATTTTTTAGGAGAGGTGCATTTTATTATCAATATTATTTAGAATTGCCAGCACGTGATGATTTTTTTAAAAATCGCATCGTCTTTTGGCTCATTTGATCACTGTTTTTGAATTCTCTACATCAGTGCGTTCCTTTATGGACTGTGTCCGGGGGCTGACCAGCCTCACCTTCTCTGCGTTGGTCCGCCACTCCGAGGATTATTCTGTATCTAAAAACTTGGCTTCTTTCACAACATGCTAGGTAAATTTTATGGTAATTCATAAGCCGAATATGAGGTACTAATAATGCCTGCTTGCTTTCCTTTTAAGATTTTATTTTTTTATTTGACAGAGAGAGAGACAGTGAGAGAGGGAACACAAACAGGGGGAGTGGGAGAGGAAGAAGCAGGCTTCCTGCCGAGCAGGGATCCCTGATGTGGGGCTCGATCCCAGGACTCTGGGATCATGACATGAGCCAGAGGCAGACATTTAACCGACTGAGCCACCCAGGTGCCCCATTTTTTTTCTTTCTCTTCTTCTTCTTTTTTTTAAAGATTGTTTTATTCTGCCATCTCCAAAGACCATCAGGAGTCGAGGTGATATGATAGGTAAGAACCAGGAGAAAGACAGATTTTTGCCCCCCACGGTGGACCCATGACCTTGAAAAGGCTTTGGAGAGGGCCACAAAGGACACTGTTCCCTTCATCCTGACTATGAGATATTTAGGGAAAAAGGGAATCAGTAGCCCTAATGAGAGAAGATCTCAGTAGAGCCAAGGAAGTGAAGAAAACAGTCCAAGATAGTTAGAGGCCAAAGGGCATGTGTTGATCACAGAACAGGAGCTCTGGAGGGCGCAGAGAGGGCTGGTAGGCCCATGGAAGGACAGTTGGATCAGGAAGCTGTTTGGGGCAATGAGGGCTGACACGAGGGAACTGACAGATATCAGGGGATCCAGGAGCTTCATCCCAGGCTAAGGCCAATGGGAACAGGCTGTGAAGGCCATGGGTATAAGCCCAACAGAGGGCCCCTATAGAAGGGACTTCATAGGCCCACCTGGAAGAAAGCCCTAGTGAGGCCCTGAATAGCAGGTTCGGTTTTCTGGGTTGGCTGATGTAGGCAGCCCTGGAGAGGGGGCAGGTCTAGAAAACTGGAAGCAAGAATGAACAAGCAGGAGCCCTGACGAGGGTCTTCACTTGCTTTGGGCCTCTCTTTTTTTACCCTATGTTTCTCCAAGACCAATCCTGATCTGAATGGACACATTTTTTCCTAAGGTATGTAAATACCAATCAAGCTGCCTTACTCTGGGGTAGGGCCTAATGGGTTCCAAACCAGGGTGCTTTACAGACTTGCCTGAGGAAACTGAAAATACACCAAGGCACCAGCCCCACCCCAAACCTACTGATAAAGAATCTCAGCACGATAAGCGTAGGAATCAGAATTGAAAGCCACTCACCTGCCTCCCTTTCCAGACCCCAATGATTTTGATATTTGGGCCAAGAACCAAAGTTTGGGAAGAGTTGACAAGAAGTCAGTGAATCTCTTTAAAGGGACATTTACTTTAAGGGGGAGCCACAAGCCCTTTTCCCTCACCACAAGTATCAGAATTACCCTGGACTCCTAAAAGTGCAGATTCTTCACTCCCACCCAGGACTCTTAAGGGTGGAGTACCTAGGGGACCAGAGCACCCAAACCCTGAGAACCATCGCTTTAAGGTGACGTTTTCTAAACTGAGAGAAATCAAAGGAATTCTGGGACATTCTCTAAGTATACAAATTCCACATCCCCCTCTCTTTAGGCCAATTGAAATAGAGTCTTCAGTGAGGGGCCTGGAAATCTTTGAATTCAACAAGTCCTTCCACGTGGGTTTTTTTTTTATCACTAGGCAAATTAGGAAACACTGGAGACAATAATTGACATTCACTGAATGCACACTGTGCACAGAGTTCCACCTTTGCTCATTTACTTTGCTCATTCCACCATATTGGAATTCTCAGTATTCAAGCTATTTTGTTCATTTCCATTTACTCATTTACTCTACTCATTTCCTGACAGCAACCATCTGTAGGGCTGTCATTCCTTTACAGACCACCAGTCCCTCTTCCCCAACCCACAATGGGTGGATTTTTCCACTTGAATCTCAGGGAAGTCCCCTTTCACATATCCACAGCCCCTTAGCTTAGATTCTGAGTTCTCTCAGGCCTTGAGATGAAGCACCGATTTCCAGATCTCTCCATTTTACAAAGCCCTCCATAAGCTTCACTGCGGAAGAGAGGAGCTCCCGATGTATTGTTGCTTCTAAGAAATCAGAGTCATTCTGCTTTTTGTCCCAGCGCATTTGGCAGCGTAAGAGTCTACCTTGATTTTGAAGATGTGGAGACAGGAGTTGGCAGAAAACCTGCTCTGAAAGCAGAGACCTTTTGAGTTAACTCTGGCTGCGAGTCAGAGTCCTGCAGAAATTGAACCAGGAAAAGGAACACAGAAAGATCATCTGGTTTGGCTGGCCCTACGAGCCCGGATGCTGGCCAGGGAAGAGAATTTCAGTGCAGAAAAGAAAGGTAATAGATATTTTCAGTTTCCTGTCACACCCTTCTCCCACATGCTTATCCACATTCTGATCAGCCTTCTGAGACTAATAGTTTCCAGCTTCACTAAAAGCCTACACTCCTCTTTCCCTTTCTAATTCCTTTTACACTTGCCTGTACTGCACAATTTGCACATTTTAGGCTTCTCTAGTCTCTGATTATTCAATAGAACGAAAGCTAACACTCCCATTCATCTCCAACCTTGAGACAATTACAACAAATGGATATGCTGTTTTCTTATCTTTTCTTATCGGTGGTTATCCTAACTCCTTCAACATGAGGATGCTGGGAGGTTGTTTTGTTTTGTTTTGTTTGCTCTGAATTCAAAATTTCTTTCTTAAATCTCAAAACATGCATTAAGTACCTATTACTGTTCACAGTTTTCCTTTTTCTTTCTTTTCTAAAAAAAAAATTAAAAATTCCATTCAAGTTTTTGTTATTTAATCCTAGAAAACTAGAAGAAAAACCCTCCATTTTTTTTTTCTTCACATAAAACTAAAAAAGATGATGAGGTTAGTAATTTGCCTAAAATCACGCAGCTGGTAGGAGCAAGAAGCAGGATTCAAAGCTATGGCTGACTTCAAAGTCTGTACTCTTTCCACCATCTTGGAATTCTCAGTGTTCAAGCAATTTTGTTCATTGCTTTTGCATATTTATCTGTTATATCCTCAAATAGATCAAAAAATGTGTTCACAGAAAATGCAGTGCCTCCCTGTACTGGTGTGTTAAACAGTCAGTAGGAATAACACATAAAAAGAAGTGATGGCTTCTGTCCTCAGCCAAACCAACCTCACTAAATCATTTCCTGAAAGCTTCAAATCAAAAATCTCCTCAACCAAACTGACCTTTCAGGATGTATAAGAGAATCAGAAATCATTTGGTGACATGGCCCAAATATTGGACTGCTGCTTATACAATCTCAGCGTCACTTGTTGGCCTTCCCACAACCCTGTGCGACCTCCTTGCACGCTGCATCTCCATTGGGCAGAAAATTGGCTTCACCGATATAGGAGCTGTGTTCTCACCAACAATTATCTTGGATTATTCAACAGGGAAAAAGTTTTACCTTGCTGTCTCCATTGAAAACCACTCCCCTGGAACTTTAGAAAGTTCTGTCAGGACATCATTTTAAGATATTTAGTGGTCTGTATGTTCTGTTGTGTTTTATATGCCCCAGTCATACAGTTCTGTTCAGACACTTAACTACAGAATGGGTGAGATGGCATGATTTGTAGATCTTTTTCGAAAACTGCAGATTGAAGAATAAGAAGAGAGGCAAGATCATCTTTCATCTAAGAAAGGAAGGTCTAGGTATTAAATGGAGTTTAAATTCTCTGTTTGCTCAACTACCAGTTTCTAGACTATACAACCTGAGGCTGCCAACTTATTTCCATTGCCCTTGACCATCCCCAATTTATGCTGCCATCCTTTCTGGCCTTGACTGTTGCCGTAAGCCCTTAACTCTTGCCTTACCACGGTTTATTCTCTACTCAGCACAGAGATGTTTTTAGACAGTAAGTCAAATATTCTTTTTGTTTACTCTCCTGTTCAAAACCCTTCAATTTCTTTCCAGTTTGCTTAGAATTAAAGCCCAAACTCCTTGCTGTTGCCTCCAAGACACTACAAGGCCTGGCCCCCCGCCCCTATCTCCAGCCTCATCTCCTACTTCATTACATAAATATCTGTTGAATAAATGAATACTTCTCTTAAATTTTCAGATATATGCCCACTGCACAAAAATCATACTGCTAGAATATAACAAATTTATTGTCATGTATTCATTTGGACAGCAACTAATGGGTAAATGTTACAGGCAAACATGTCTATTACCAATTTTATCTCTGCTGTGTTCACAATAAAAGTTCAGAGTCAGTAAACCACAGGCAGGGATGCGCCTCACTGCCACAGCTGCTGAGCCATCCATGGGCCCCCAGTGCCTGGCCAAGCCTCCTCTTGCGTCCCAGCTCAAAAGGACCCTCCTGGACCCGGGAATGG
>CM052807.1:13488371-13510464 GCA_028533885.1 Nasua narica
GATGTCTCCTTATTCCACTTTCTGAGAGATTTCCTCCACTTTATCTTCCAAACTTCTGCTGAATATTTAACTTCAGCTATGCTATTTTTAATTTACAAGAGTTCTTTTTAAAAATAGCAGCTCTCTGTTCTCCCAGATCCAAGATCTTGTCTTATATCTCGGAAGAGATCAATTAGGGATTTAGTCACTTTTTTCTCCTTTTAGATTTTCTTCCATTCACTGCATTCACTTGCCTTTCTCTTTTCTTCTCACTTACTGTTTCTTTTTCATTTATTAGCATCTTGATTTTATTTTAAAGATGATATGAGATGGCTCGTGATCAGTGGCACAGGTATTTCTGGGAGAAAAGCTGTTTGGAATGTGTGTGCCAGGTGGCTCCCAGTAGTGGCTTCCCTCTAAATGACCTGGTGCACCTGTTTTCCTGACGATCCCAACTGAGAGTCCCTGGAGGCCTTTTCTCTGGTCTTGTCCATTCTCCCAGAAAGAAATGTGCTTGTGGTTGGGTGTGGCAGGTGGGGAAACGTGTCAGCCTGGCCCCCTGGTCAGGACTCTCAGATCTGAGTGCCGCCGGGTGCTGCGCTGTGTTTCCACGTTCTCTGGTTTTAGCCCCACCTGAGCTGTCACCAGCAGAGGGGACCAGTCTAGCCTTTGCTCTCTGGGATTCTGCAGAGGGGCTGTTTTTGGACTTTCCCCCCCGCCCCCGAGTCGTAAGGTTTTTGGCTCTCCTATCTGCTAAATTATTTATCAGCCCTCTTTCCAGTGTCCACACTTTTGTTTTATTATTGTCATCTCTTCTTCCAGGTTTTTTGTCCTTGTGAGATTATGATTTTCCCCCCATCATTTTTCAGGAAGTATTTTGAGAGAGAAAGGTGGAAAATATGTTGAAAATGCCATTAAAAAAAAATCTAATATTCCCTCTATACTTTGAAAAACTTGTGTAAGGCCAAATGTATGCCAGGCACTCTGCTCTTCTCTTCCTCATTTATACATAATAGCAACATTGTACCTACTGCATGGGATTATCCTGAAAAGTAAGTGAGAAAAGCAGGTAAAGCACTGAATTTGACTATGATGATGGTGAAGACAACAGGGACCAAGCAATGAAGAGCAAACAGCATGTGCCAAGCCCAGAGGAAAGGAGAAGGCCTTCCCTGCGGTCCTGGCATGACCAGCCGCATCAGCAGCGCCCAGAAACCTGCGGGAAATTCAAGCGCTTGGTCCGCACCCTGGATGGACAGGAACGGAAACTCTGGAGGTGGCTCCGAAATTTTTCCTTTAACACAAAATTCAGATGATTCTGATGCCCACTGCAGTTCGGGACCCACTGATCTGGAGACAAGGAAATGGACTCCCTTTCACTGGAGGTGCTAGCTGGGCACCACCCGCAGTCACTGGTGTATCTCATGTTCTAGGAAGAAGGAGACCAGCATTTAAATAAAAGCAGAGGTTTGCGAGATAAAAGCCAGAGAAGAGACAGGCTTGTACAGGGAAGACCTCGTGCTAGGCCCCGAGGACCCGTCTTGCAGCTGCGTCTTCAGCTGTGGGAGCTATGCCGGGATCCTGCCTAGCAACCTAGGTCAGTGGGCTCCCACCTCCCCCCGCCCCGCCCCAGCCCATTGCTTATTTTTCTGAGGCCAGATAAAATCAAGCCTCTGGCATTTGCAATCCAAAGGATCCTGACGAATATCAGACCCTGCCTTTTAAGAAGCAGAATGAACCTGACCTTCCCAGGTTGACCATCTCCCGTGTCATAGGAGTGGTGTCCAAGGGCAGCTCCCAATGGCCGGCCGGCTAGTAGAGCCTGCCCACAGGGCTCTGGCCCCGACAGGTTTCACAACGCTCTGAATCCTGTGTTTCCTCTGCTTACATACTATGGACAAATATGGACGTGTTTACACACGCAAGAATCAAATGGAATCAATTTACCTCATCATATTTCAAGATTTGGTGAGCACCTCCATAGTCAGTCACCCTGTTCGTAACAGTCATGATTTTATGCATTTTCGTCAGACTCCTTATTCTTCCTCTTATCACCCTTGATCTTTCTCAACTTCACAGAGCACTTGCTCAGCTATGGAGTGAGACTCATAAGGTCCGCTTGTAGATTAAGGGTCCCTACACCTAGCTAGGCATCAAAGTGACCTGGGAGATTTCTAAACCTATAATCTGCATGCCCCACTCCAGACCCACCACACCTCTCTGAGCCATATTCTGCGCGCACACACACACACACACACACACACACAAATACAATAAAGATATATATACACACCCCTACGTATAAAAATACACACATACACATATAAATATTATAATAAAAATATATAAATACAGACACATCCATCTCTTGGTGAAACTAATGACCCCCATCTACGTGACTTCATTTGCATTGCCCTGAAAATTATGTTTATTATGTTTATTATATTTTTATATATTTTATATAATATATATTTTATTTATATAATATATATTTTAATATATATTTATATAATATATATTTTATTTATATAATATATATTTTATATATTATATTTATATATATTTTATATAATATAAAATATATTTATTTTATATATATTTATATATATTATTATTATGTTTATTATCTTCTTAATACGAAGAATTTCATTGTCTGCTTCCTTAAAAATGAAACAGTGACATTTGAAGCATGAATATTTCTTTTTTCTGAGAGTTACACCATTCAACAAAGCTAATTTTTCATAGAGAATCATTATAACTGAAGCTGTCCTCCTCCACTCTGCAAAGTAGCCACAGAAAAGGTCACAGAGGCAATACCATCCAACATGGTAAGAGCAAATTCCTGTCATGTGGGTTGCCCCTTCCTTCTGCTCTCATGAACTGTGGATTCTCCCCTCCCGAGCCTTAGAGGGCCTTTTCTCAATTCAGGACTTCGGGCAGTCCAATGGGGAAACCACATATGCCATCACCTAAAACGTTCTGGTTTAAAGTAAAGAGGCCTGGGTCTTAGTCCCAACACTGCCACGGGCCAGGAAAAACTTCTCTCTTTTGACTTCATCATTTTTAGAACAGAGATTATCCCTCTTTTTTTTTTTCTTTCTTTGCAAAAGGTGGGGAGGATAAAATAAGATTTGCAAACAGAGGAAATTCAAAATTGTACCCCCCCTAATATAAGCTCAAATTTGGTGGGTGAGACATTATACTAAAGAGGATGTAAGCAAAGCAAAATGTGGTATCAAAGGAAGGAATCCCACAGTTCCAAAGCACATATACCAAGATGGTCAAAATTTCACTTAAAATCACTAGTCCGAGGAAAAAAAAAAGTATCCATTTCAAACATAGTTTTGATATTTTTAGGCAAATGGAAGTTAGCAACAACTATTGATGAACAGAAGATATAAATGTCACAAACGTGGAGCTATACAATAATCACTGTTTTCGGAAGCACTCTTCACCTTTTTTTTTTTTTAACGTTTTGAAATAGAATGTGGATATTAAATATGCCAATGCAAAAATATTAAGAGAAAATATTTGCATGAATAAAGCAAAACCTTGTTCGTAAATAATAATGAAGCATAATAGGGGCGCCTGGGTGGCTCGGTTGGTTGAGCAACTGCCTTCGGCTCAGGTCATGATCCTTGAGTTCCGGGATCGAGTCCCACATTGGGTTCCCAGCTCCACGGGGAGCCTGCTTCTTCTCTAACCTTCTTTCCTCTCACGCTCTCTCTCACTTTCTCTGTCTCTCAAATAAATAAATTAAAAAAAAAAATAATGAAGCATAATACCAGTCTGCAGTCAATATTAAAAAATCATTTAAATAAGAGTAAGCATAAAATAGGAAATCAGAATTCAACCTGAAAGCAAGGCTTTAAGCCATGTTCAGTGCACATAATGAACCTGTCCTGTGATTCTAAAGGTAATAATTCTAGAAGTAGCTAACATTTACCGAGTGCTAACTCTATGCTTGAGATATATGCATTATACGTTATTTCTAATTTGATCCTTACTCAGCCTTCTGAAATAAATACAGTAATTGTTTCCATTACACAAATGTTGCAGAGTTAAAGAGGTTAACTAACTCACCCAAAGTCATGCTTACCGTAAGTGGTTCACCCTCAAATTGAACTCCAGCTAGCTTGACTCCGAAGACCTCTCACGAGCAAAATAATGTACATAAGGTATGATTATGATAGCCTCCAGTTTTTAAAGATCTATTACCATATAGCCTGTGAGTTTCTCTACTACTTAGCACAATACTTACTCTCAAGGCAGTCAATATTTTGTTGAATGAATATTTGCCTCGTCTTTCCAAGAAGCATTTTCCTTTATTTTTCTTATTTGGTGTATTAGTGTGGCTTGCCCAGAACACCCTCTTCTGTAGGTAAATGCAGCCATATTGACTAACGTATTGTTCTTTGGCTCTTTTCTCTAGGCATCGTCCAGACCACTATCCTTCTCTTGTGACGATACATTTCTGCACCCAGTCAGCCAGCCAGCCAGATAATTTGGACGTGGACACTTCTGTCAGCTATGGCTTTCTTTACATCAATTTTTTTTTTTAGAGGAGGGCCCGAGGGAGAGAGAGACAAAGAATCTGAAGCAGACTCCTCGCGCAGCGTGGAGCCCCATGCAGGGCTCGGTCTCACAACCCTGAGATCATGATCTGAGCGAAATCGAGAGTTGAACACTTAACTGAGTGAGCACCCAGGGCTCCCCTACATCATCAGTTACTTTTGATTAACCCCTGCCGAGGCCATGCTTGTAATACAGCTGCCCTGACTCAGCCGGGAGGCCTGCTTCTCAACAAGAACTTTAGTGACCATCTTTGGGGTGAGTTATGCTTATAGTTGGCTGCTGTGACCCATTTAGGAGGATTCTTACTGACCTTGAGAAAGTGAGTAAGAGTTATAAGAGTTATACAGAAAGTAGAAAGTAAGCCTCATCTTTTGTTTTGTTTTACAGATTTTATTTATTGAGAGAGAGAGAGAGCTTGAGCAGAGGGAAGGGCAGAAGGGGAAGGAGTCCCCGCTGGGCAGGGAGCCCAACACAGGACCTAGGGCTCCATCTCAGGACCCCGAGATCACTACCTGAGCAGAAGTCAGACACTTAACCGAGTGAGCCACCCAAGAGCCCTGCTTGGTACGCCTCATCTTTAAATGACACTTATATGGATCCTCTAGCCCACTAAGTACCCACTGGTGGTATGGGGTCTTTTTCCCCCTTTTTTAACTGGATGAGGTGAGCTGTAGACATTTTCTTTTAAAGACTGAGTAAATTAGTACAATCAGCAAATTAGTAAAACTTAGTAATGTACCTTATTTTAAGCACAGTAGACTCCCTACAACTTTTCTAAAAGACAACCAAGCAAGACAATGTAAATAAAAAATAATTGGAACCAGCAATATCTGAAAGGAGCAAGATGTAAAAAAAACATAAGAGGAAAAAGTTTTATATTGTTCTTTCTGAAGAAAACCAGGGTTTGTTTCGAAGGCCAGATTTTCAAGATATTTCTATATACTAAGAAACAATTAAGAATGGAAAGGAAATAGAAAAATAGCAGCCTTCTCAAAACGAGGGAGGCTTTGCACATGTATATATTTAACCTGTGGCAAACGCTTTGTTGAGGAGCTGATAAGGAACCTGAAATTGTGGCAACGATTAATCCTACTTTTGTCTCTTCGAAATGTGAAACAAGTTCAGGCATATTTTATTCCTTTTATTCCCAGATACTTCCAAACTAGCATTTTCTTCTTAAGAGATATTTTCACCCTAAACCATTCCTGACGAATAAAGATTTGGAGAAGATTGCTATTTTCCTGCCAAAAATCCATTTACCCTTCTTCCTGGGAACAGTCTGGATGATGTTCCCCAGTTAGATGAGACCATCTGACAAAATTCGGGCCAAGGGACAAGAGCAGAAGCGAAATGCGCCACCTCAGGGCGTGTGCGCTCTTTCTAGGAGGCATGGGATGGGCGGGGTGGTGGCCCAGCTTCGATCTCGCTCATTGACCCTCGCTCAGTGACAGGGTCCTAGGGAGTGTGTCTTCTTCCAAGCACAGCTGCCCCGCCAGACTGGCCTGCTCCCTTTGGAACAGTCAAGTGAAAGAGAAATCAACTTCTGTTAGAAGCTTAGCTTAACTATTAAAATCACACTGTCTATTCCTGTAGGTTCCTGTTGCTTTCTAAACCCGTCCAGCCGTCTCTCTGCAAATTGCCACCATTCTGAGCAGCACTGACTTCCGCCAACAGCCACCATCAATGATGTGGAGAGGTAATGAAAAATCTGTCAGAGGCAACAACTTTATATTGAAAAGTTTAACATAGATCTTCAATCTCTCTTCTAACTCCGTCCTAGAATTCTGTAGACTACACAGTGATTGAGGTGTCCGTTTCAGGCGTCTACTGTTTATTGAGATAGGAGCGTCGTTTAGATTTTAAGTAAAATTCTGTTAACTCCCCCTAGGTCTGGCACTTTTCGGCAAGATGACAAAGACAGTGAAGTGACAGCTAAGAACTTCCTCACGGTGTTCTCCCACTTCTTCATTCCTATTACATCACCACGACAGGTCAGATTTCACTGTAAGAAACAAAAGGTGTGAATGTCTCCTGTTGTTGGTCCTTAAAACTGAAGGCTTTATTTGAGTTTATTTTACAAATTGGCTGCACACGTGTTGTGCGACCCATTGGTATAAATTCCCCTTACAAATACCTACTTTGCACACCGCACTTTTGTATCTTGCTAAGCTACGAAAAACACCCACGGAGTCTACATTTACCCAGTGGAGACATAACACACATTCATTACAGGAGTATATGGGAGGAGGAGTTCGAAAGACAGTAGTCACGTTTGTACTAGACCTGTCTATGTGTACTGGAATTTGGAGTCTTCGATGAAGAACTGATGCTTCAGTGACCTCATAATCAGCACATCTCGGTGAACCAGAAAACTAAATAGGAAAAGCAAAGGAAGACACCGGCAGGTACCTACTAAACAGGATTACATATGGCAGAGAGGAAGCAAAGTATCAGCCAGGCAATGGCAAATCAAGTGTGGTTTTGAGGACTGATAGCTAACCTCCCGTTGTCTTGTTTTGTTTTATTTTGTTTTGTTTTTAATATGGCACTGCATACGTTCAGAGGTCCCTTCATCGGACAGACTCGGCATTTCCAGGATACCACCACAGAATGCAAAAAAGAAGACAAAGATGAAAGCAAAAAAAAGCTGTCTGGCTGACCAAAAACTAAAGCTTAGGCACGTCACTCATAGCCGAGCATCCTAGTCTCAAATTAGAAACCCACTTCCTACGATCTTAGGGTCAATTCTGACAAGCTCGCTTGTTGGTGTGTTTAAGGCAACCTAGGAAATCATGATGGGCTGGACGGAGGAGACAGGAAAAGTATAAAACACAAAGATAATGGTGCTAGCGCTCTGAGGTCCTTTAAAGCACAAAGGGACTGTCACACCTCAGCAACCTGCCAAGGCTTCTGGGCCATCCAGCCAGGCCATCACCAAAGCCCTCAGTCATTAAAGGGAGATTAGACTGCGTTCAGTTGTTTTACAAAGGCAGATCAGTGCACCACAGATTGCTTCATAAAGAATTTTATCAAAAGCAGTTTGGGTTTATCTTTTGCACAGAAATGGATTGTTCAATTAGAAAATTCACTTGTGAAAGCCAGGCTCGCTAGGGTTTTATGTGATGACAGCGAACTCTCTCTCTGACCTCTCCTCATAGAGTGACTGTCGCTGACCTAATTTACAGCACGAGGAAATAATGTTGCTGCTTTTCCCCCCATAGATCTGTTTGGGTCTGATTTGCGCGCTTGGCCCACACCCCACTGACCAACGACGGAAGCCTGCCGCCCGCGCTGTTGAACACAACAGTCCTAGGCATGCTTGAAATCGGTCCAGCATTTCCTTCCCAACCGGGCTGTAGAAAGGAAACAGCGGAACCAGGAGCTGCTGCAGACTGGACCTGAGGTAGGTGTAACCCCTAAAGCAAGTCAGAGCAAGTCCCTTCAGGCGAGGCAACACTTTCACCGTTGCTTCAGGTTAATGGAAGTTCTCTTTTTAAATAATTTTTCTTGGGTTAGTTCTCAAGATGTTTGGAAGATGACACTAAGATAGCATCAAATTCTACTTTCTAGGTTTCAAAATTTATTTTTTCCATTACAGACTTTACTGCCTTTCCATAACACTACCTCTCTTTAAAATGCTCAGATTTACTTTGTCAGTGGTAATTCGCAGTAATTGTCAACTCCGATCATTTTTATTTAATTTCACATCCACCAAATAAGTATTTCCCAAAGCTCCCACTTTCCTTCAAGTCATTCCTTTATTCAACAAATATGTACTGAGAGTTTATTCCACTAGTTATTGGGTTGGAACTCGGGGAGTCAACAGGGAACATAATATATAGTCCATGTCTATTGCACTTAGTATATTTAGGGAATGAAACTGAATTAAATGCCATCCAGTTTCTCGGTGCCTCTTTTGAGACAGTTATAGACACTCCAGGAATGTTCAAAAATAGTAATAAGGTCTGAACTAAAGATTTCACGTGACAAGTGTTAAGTGTGAACACGTTACACATTTGAAATATACACTTGAATTTACCCAGTATGTTTACCTGCATATTAAATTATCAGATGTCCAAAGGTTTTAATCTATTTTTATTCTGTAACGCTTTTCCTCCATATGAGCACACTGAATACCATGGTAACATTCTAAGAGTTCAACTTTCTCACCTTTTAGGGAAAGAGGGAAAACAAAGTAAGTTTTAATGAAGTAGTGAGATTAGCTCAAGATCCATTTTTTTAAATACAAAAGTTACGAAGAAAACACTGCAACATAAGGACTATTTACCCAAGCTGAGGCTAACCAAATCTGATGTTCAAGGAATCCTAAGGCATCTCCTCTCCTCTACAGAGTATGGTATCTGAAGAAAGGCTCTCTGCCTAATGAAAATTTAAGCATATAAAGCACATGGACTGCAAGTTCAGAAAAATATAATTAAAGAATCACATGTAAAAAAAAAAGAATCATAAGTACATGTCCTTCTGGGACTTATCAATACATTTATTGCTTAGTCCAATTAAACATGAAAGTACGTTTTCTTATCCTAAAGAAATACGAGTGGAAATGAACCAAAGGGTCAGGACACTAGGTTTTTGCCAAAACTTAGAAGTATTATGCCATTTAATTTTTAAAAATGAAACAGTAGCTTAAAGAAAATCGCACTAATAGTGGTTTGTATCCATTTTTATCCATGGACCACTTTAGTAAAATTTTCAAGTTAATAGTATGATTTTCACACTGATGTCTCTGAAACCACAATTGGATTGACTGAAGAGATTTTATCCTCCTACCTCATACTTTATGGGGAAGGGAGTAAATGAAAGAAACTTTAGCTCACAACCATCACGTGTTTGTTTCATACAGTTTTAAGCCTCTTAGCTGCTATAAAGAGTATCTGAAGGAAGAAACTGTTTAATAAAATCTGTTTGCTAAAAGGAAATTAAGAGTAAACCACACTTCCACGTCTTCAGCTGCTCATCTTCAGTGATCCAGGACTGCTGCTAATACATAAAGCTGGTACTGTGGTGGAGAATACATACAGAGCCCAAGGGAGTGGCCAATACTACATTTCTTCAAAAAAGCCAAGCCATAGAAAGAGGACGGAAAGACATAAGAAACCTTTTAGGCAAGACAACTTAAAAAACATGCTGCCATGCAATACCACCGTAGGATTCATTACATTTTTTTAAACACTCCACCCTTGAGAATCTAAATCAAGGACTTGGGATTCTAATTCAAAAATGAAACAGAATCCAGAAGAATTTGTTTCTTCAAAACAGCAATGAGCTTATAGATGGCTTTTTAGGAAATTCTATCTAATCGGTCTATTAATTTGTGAAGTTTTAAGCATACCCACATTTTATACATGTCTAAGATGGAAAGCAGCATATTTAGACAGGTAATTCAAATAAAATAATTTCTTTCCCAAGTTAATCAGTGAAAGAAGCAAACCTCTTCTTACCCAAAACAAAACAAAAAACAAAAACAAAAAAAAACAAAAACCAGGGATGCATGATTAGCTAACATTTAAAAGAAATGCATTAGTTAACATTTAAAGGAAATTGTCCTGATAACTAATGGTATTCTTCCAAAAACGTGGTTAAGCAATGAACTCAAGCTCAAATGTGGCTATAACCATGAAATATAAACATATGAACTATCAACTGTAAAGTAAAACATCTGAACTAGCTGTTTTTATTCTATAATAAACAACATACCCAGATTATGTCTACAGGTGTACTTACCCACTAAATCCAATAACACATCTCAAAATTAAGAGATTCCCATGGTCTCAAGATGCCAGACTGGATAAAAATTAGGACACTGTTTTGGTTACTCGCTGAAATATTTAAATCTGTGCTGAGAGTAAGTCAAACACAAAACTATGATCCTTAAATGCTGTGCTGGTTAACACAATACTTGCACTTCTCTGTTTATTAGCCAACAGATACCTCTCTAGTTTTAGACAGGAATTAGCATTAGAAATAATGAGACCAATGTCCCGAGTTACTCCATCTTTAAAGTATAGTTAACTAAGACTTATCCTTTGAAATTACTAATGATTATCCTACCCTGTTCATGTGAGAACTTAAGAAGTCTCCCTTATAATTCCATGACATCTTTATATATGAAATTGTATACATGTAAGAGACGCTCCCACAAGTGTCACTTCTTAATTGAAAAACCACCTTGGCCAAAAAGACGTTGTAAAAGTAAAATTACGCATTTTATTCATTCATTCCATCAGCTGAGAATCGCTCTATTGTACAAATACAATATTGTACAAAAAATCACAAAATGTTACAAAATAAAAAAGTACAAACTGCAGTACTTAATAAATATGACTAGTAGTTAAAGTGGAAATGAGATAGATTTTAGGTTGAGAACATTGTTTGACCCAGCAAACCATACAAGATCTGTGTACAGACATTTTTATTTGTACATAATACAGGGCAATCCTATTTTGCCTTTTGAAAGAATTTAAAAGGAATAAAATATTAAGACAGTATTCTCCTGCTATAGAACAACTGCCAAGGTTGATTCGAGGCATTTATCCTAGTAGTTTTTTTTAAATCTTAGTAGAATCCAAGAAGCAGGAGGCTTATTCTTGTCACAAAGTTAAAATGCTTTTATAACAAAATGACAAATATAAATAAAAACAATTCAGAGCACCAGACAATCTACTCTAAATGCCAACCAAAGTACAGAATAGTCATCACTCTGCCATCTGCAAATATCAGACTTTCATTCAAGTAAGACCTGGTACTGCCATTAAAGAAAATTCTTCCCACAACCATCCCTTAAATATTTCTCTTTAAAAGGTTGACCATTTCTAGAAAAATAATGATTTCCAAAACAACAAATCTGTTTTTCATTAAAATGGAATGGGCCAATAATCTGGTAACACAAATGCATCAATATCCATTTGAAATAATTCTCTAAGGATCATAAAATTCAAATTGAACAACATAAAATAACCACTAAATCACAAACTCTGTTGAAAGTAATAAACTTCATATAAAGCACTTCTCTGTATTTATGCTGGAAAGCTGTTTGTCAAAATGGAACACGTCATAGATGAAGGTACACCAATTTTTAAAAATGTTGTGCAAAAATACATTTTTATAGAAAACAGATTACCAGGAATGAACAAATTTACACCGTGAGAAACTAGCTTGCAAATTAAGTAGTGCCAACTTTATACAGCAAATTATAAATAGCAGTAGGATCACCCAAAGCCATCATGAAACATTATTTAGGTGCCCAGCAACCTTCAGCTCTGAGGAGAAAACATTCAAAAAAATGATTAAGGCATTACACCTACGGTAAATCTACTAGGAAGTTTAAAAGTGCTATTACCCTGATTAGAGTTCATAATTCTCCCAACACAAATTATGTATGCAATTCTCCCAGGGTGTAGGTTTTCAGACACTTCAAGAGCATGCATTTTGTTCAATATACATTTTGGATAGGGATATGGCCATGGATTTGGCAAGTTCTTCATCGCGTTTTCTTTGCACTTGAGTCTGTTTGCACCAATTGTCATACTCTGGGTTGGGATAGGAGTGATCAAACACCGCATCATAATGTCCATTACTGAGCCAACTGAGCCAAATACTAGGCCTTAGGGAATCCTCTGGGCCCAAATAGTGAATCATGGTAGACACCGTGGGGCTCTCCAACCTCCCTCCAGTAGTTAAATGTATATTCACATTCAACATCTGCCCCATGGCCAGCAATTCTGGGTACCCGGCCCACGCCCCGTCTTGAGCAGCAGCGATGATGAACTCCCCCACGTCGCCCTCAATCAGGGGGCTAAAGTGGTCGAGATGATCGGCGATGTAATGCACCGTCTGCTCCCTCAGCTCGCGGTGCAGGCTCTGGTCTCCGTACACCGTCTTGCTGACCGCGCGATAGAGGCAGTTGCCGTCGGGAATGATGTGAAATCGGTACTTATTCCTCTGTCGCAGGTACTTGTCCTGCCTCTCCACCTCCGCCAGGTACAGGGCCAGTTTCTCGTCTCGGGGATCCGACCTGGAGACGATCACCGCCTCGGCCGCGCCGCTCGGGGCCGCCTCGCCGCTCCGCGCCGGGGGCGCCTCCGCCTCCGGGTCGGGCCGCCGTGCTTCGTCCGCGCCGGGAGGGTCGCTGCGGTCGCCCGCCCTCTCCCAGCCCCGGAGGCTCCTCTCCGCCAGGTGCTCCTCGCCCCACGGCCCGGGGCTGGGCTCCGGGCTCCCCAGGGGCGGCGCAGGGCCTCGGTGCTTGGCGGCGGCCAGGGCCTGGCGGTGCTCGCTCAGTCGGAAGTTTCTGTCGGGACCCTCCCGGGCCGCGTCCGGGCCCGCGGGCTCAGGGCAGTCGGGCCTCAGCAGCTCCTCCAGGAGCCAGGCGGAGGAGCCCCGGCGCGGCGGGACCGGGGCGCCGGGCGCCGGAGCCAGCAGGATGCAGCGGCTGCGCTGGGCGGCGGGGGCCGCGGCGCCGGGCTCGGGCCCGTGCAGCAGGAGCCGGTCGGCGCCCAGGGCCCGCACGGTGATCTGCGCCGTGGACGTGTAATGCGGCGGCAGCGGCGGCTTGCAGGACCCGCCGGCAGGGCCGGCGGCAGCCGAGGCGGGGGCGGCGGCCCCGGACACCATCTCGAAGCAGGAGGAGAAGGCGGGCATCTTGGCGGCGGGGGCGGCGGCGGCTTCTCGGGGCTCGGCGGCCGCGGCAGGCTGGCACTCACCGGTCTCGGGCTCTGGCTCGCCGCTGGCGGGTCCCGGGGGCTGCAGAGAGACCTTGAAGGGGGCGGCGGCGGCGGCGGCGGCGGCGGGGGGAGCGGGGGCTGCGGCCGTGGGACCCGGTCCCCCAGCTGGGTAGTGGGTGCAGACGCTGCTGTAGAGCTGCATGTCCCTGCCCGCCGCTCGGGCCCCTTATAGGCGCGGCGAGCCCGGGTGAGGGGGACACACCCTCCGGGCCCGGCGGAGGGGGCCGGCCGGGCGCGATGACCCAGTGCCCCTAGAATAGAAATGACCCAAGGGCCACCGGCAGCCGGCGCGTCAAGAGCCGCAAATAGCGCCCGGGTCCCCGCCAAATTCCTGCTGCGCCACAACGCGCGGTGGGGGCGGGGAGGGGACGCGCGCTCGACCCCAGCCGGCGCGCTCGGCCCGCAGACCCGGGGCGCCGCGCCCGCTGCCGCTGCTCCGGCCGCGGCGGCCGCTGAGGACTCGGAGAAAGCCGCCCGCCCCGCTGGAGCGCGTCCCGCAGGCTAGGAGCAGTGCAGGGCGCGCGGAGGGGCCGGGAGGCGGGGCCGCGGTTGTTTACCTCAGGCAGCGCGGCCGCGTCACGTGGGCCCGCTGGAATGTGCGGCTCGTCGCGGCGCCCCATTCAACAGCGCGGGCTTGCCCCGCCCCCCGGCCCGCGTCCCGCCCCGTTCGGCGGACGTCACGGGCGTGGCCCGCGGCGCGGGGGGGTGGGGTGCGCGTGCGAGCGGGCGGGGGGCTCGGGCGGGAGAGCGCTGCGGCGCAGCGGCCTACGCGGTTAAGGCGGTTCTGGCAGCTGCGGGTGGGGAGGCGGCGGCCGCCCGGCGCTCCCCGCTCCTCAGCCGCGGGTTTCCGCGCAGCGCCCTTGTGCGCTGCTGTTGTGGATGGTGGCGGGATGGGCGCTGCCCGGGGAATCTACGCTGCTTTGACAGCATGCATTCCGGAGGAAGCTTCCGGGCTTGGTATGGAGGACGGAGCGCTGCCTTAAAACCTGCATGCCCTCTGCAGGGCCATGGCCTCATTGCCGACTTTTGATTCAGTTCTTTGGATTAAAACGTTAAAATACCGTGACGCCTTGCGTCCTCCCCAGGACCTTGCTACCCTACTCAACCGGAAAGCAGCTGTCCCGTGTCGACTGGCACATACACGAGTTGGGTGAAGGAAGCCCTGCAAACAGCCTTTCGAATGAAACACCAAATTGCCTAATACCTCGGGCCTTTGGAAGATAGGTGCAGCCGCTAAGCCTTGGTCAGTCAGGTGCTGCACACCGAGACCTAGTAGAATACTGAAAAGAGTTATGCCTCCTTGTGTTATTTGTACCCTCTCCGTAAAGAAAAGACCAAGTATTCATAGGATCAATCCTGTAATGACTTTATAGAAGCGGGCAGCTTTTACTGTATTCTGACCCTTGGTCACTTGCAAGTAACAGGCCCTAAATGTTCAAATTGAACCTGGAAGCTATCCCACTGTTTTAAGAAATGGGGAAATAGCTGTAGGCTATGGTGTACGCGTCCTCGCCCCCCCTCCCCAAAACCTTCTGTTGACCTGTTGAGTCCTTGAAATGAAAATACTTTGTCCTGTTTGCTGTTTGGATGACATCCCCTAGCACTGTACCCGGCGTAGAGTTAGAGCTAATATTTATTGAATGAAGTAGTTGACGGAGAATGAGTTCCCAAGGGTTTTCAGTTTGGAGAAACCAGAATTGGGATCCCGGTCTCCTGACGCTGGCTATGGCTTTTAATTTGCCATGGTGGAGGTGGGGCATCTGTGACCCGCAGGATCCCAGCATTTAGCCTTTCGCTTAGGTCATTCCAACCTGTTCCTTTTATCAACTTGGGAGGAAATAAAAACTTCTGATGACTACCCAACTGGGATCTGGTAGCCCCCACGGCTAACTAGAAAAGGGAGATTATTTCAAGTTCACTGCTTTTGGGGGGGCGTGGGGCGGCGGGGATCTGCTGCTCTGTGTCTTAAACGCCACATTGAGCTCTCCACCTTTAGCCTTTCAGTAGCTGGTGTTCTGAAACAGAAGACAAGACAATTAATAAAATAAATCTCAAATAATATTTACCAAGTACCCGTTAAGTCCCTAGCAGAGCTGGTATAACAGGAGCCTGGAGGGAGATAAGGAAACTTCCATTTAAATCCTAAAGCAAGATGCATTTTAACAGGTTGGGGTAAACACAGGAAAAATGTACCAAATTAGGAACAGACAGATGTAAACAAATATATGAAAATACAAAATTTTGACGTACACCAAGGTTCTTTCTTTCCCCATTTTATCTTGTGCGATCGGGTGCAGGATGTGGTGGGCTGTGCAAGACTGCATATTCACTGTGGAATCTGTGTCCACTCTGTATCTCAATTTGGAAAGTCTTCTGCCACCCCTCCCTTCCCCCCCCCCCAAATGATACTTAAGGAAGCTCAAAGCAGGAATGATTGCCAGCCTTGGAAATGGCAGTTGTTTTCTGCCCTAGGGAGTCCAGAGAAGGCAACTCCTTGCAAGTACTAGCAAAAAGATGAGGGTAGGAAAGAGAAAGGCAAATCGAACTCCTTGATACTGCATCTGAAAGGAATTCCTAATGATTCCATCCTGGAAGATCATCTGCCTAGCATATTTTGGTGCTGGGAAGAAAATTGCAGAAGTTTAGGAAAATAGGATTCTAAACCAAAATTACAGTTATTGAATAGGCAAGAAAACCAGGAAATTTTGGCAACTCTCAACCAAAGGATAGCAACAGGACAAGCAATAAGGGGCTCCATGCTCAGTGAGGAGTCTGCTTGAGATTCTCTCTCCCTCTCCCCCATCCTTCCCCCTGTGTGCTCTTGCTCTCTCTAAAATAAATAAATAAAATCTTCAAAAAGAAAAATATCCTTATTACAAACCTATAGGCATCAAGACCATGTAGTACTGGCATAAAGATAAACATAGAGATCAGTGGAATGGAGTCTGGAAATAAATCCTTATGTTTGTGGTCAGTTGACTTTGCAGGGGGCCAAGACAATTCAATGGGAAAAAGAACAGTCTTTTCAACTAATGGTTCTGGGACCACTGGATATCTGCATGCAAAGCAATGAAGCTGAACCTTTACCTCACGACATATACAAAAGTTAGTTCAAACTGGATGAAATGTAAGAATTAAAACTATGGAATCCTTACAAGAAATTAGAAACCATAAAAAGAATCATGGTACAACATTGCTGAACATTGGAAACATTCTAAGTGAAAGAAGCCAGACATGAAAGGCCATTGTGTCACCTAATTCCATTATATGAAATATCCAGAATAGGCAAATCCATAGAGATAGAAAATAGTTGTTGCTAAGGACTAGGGAGAAGGGTGAATTGGGAGCGACTACTAATGGGAGTGGATTTCTTCTTGGAGTATTGGAAGTGCTTCTAGTGGTGATGGTCGCACAACTCTGGGAATATACTAAAAAACACTGAATTGAGGGGCACCGGGATGGCTCAGTGGGTTAAAGCCTCTGCCTTCGGCCCAGGTCATGATCTCAGGGTCCTGGGACGGAGCCCCGCATCTGGCTCTCTGCTCAGCAGGGAGCCTGCTTCCCCCTCTCTCTCTGCCTGCCTCTCTGCCTACTTGTGATCTCTCTCTCCATCAAATAAATTAAAAAAAAACCAACAACACTGAGTTGAACATTTTAAAAGGGTGGATTTTATGGTATGTGAATTACATCTAAAGAAAGCTGTTCTTAAAAAGCCTGCTAGGAGTCCCACATTGCACATACCTTAATGATTATTCTGACAAATTCGTGGTACTTGTATGGCAGCATAAATGTAATTATTAAGATGATATCAAGGAGTTGAAGCTTACTGAAATCAAATTATTTAGGGCCAGATGAAAGGATTTTGAAAATCTGGGCTATTTGAATTTATAATTTTGTTTTTGTCTTAAACTTTTTGGGTAATCATCATGGCATAACATAATTTTACATTATGTTGAACTAACAGTTACTGAAAACTAATATGCACGAGGCATATGAGAGTATGTCTCAACTTAACCATATATAGAAAAAACCAAACTTAAAATATGTAGCACCTTGTGGGAAAAGATTCTGAAAAGTGCCTGAGACATAGCAGGTTCTCAATAAATATTTTCTAAATGTTATCAAGGAAAAATGGAACTTAAGCAATGAAGGCAAGCATCTTGGGAAGTATTGGGTGCGTTGACATATATTCATTCTATCATATTGACAATTTAAAGTGAACAAATAAATGAATAAAGGACTCCATAGCATGCAAACACCTTGGCGCGCTCTCCCCAGCACATTTACCACTGCTGACAGGCCACTGGCTGGAAATGAAATTTCCAGACGGCAGTGGAAGCTCCTCTTAATTATTTACACCTTATAGCTCTTCTGAAATTGTATTTATTAGGATCACTGAAAAATCCCATTATCTAACGATCTCATAACTCCAGGAAATCTACATTAACTTAGGATAACTAGTTCAAGTAATCAGTAGATTTTTGCTTTTTAGAGGAAAAAAGAAATAGGACAAGGAATAGAGAGAAGGCTGGGAAGTATGTGGGATCATTTCCTCAGCTTAGGCATGGAAAATGTGCCAACCCTTTTGATAAATAGTCCAACAGTTCCCCTAGTGACTGGCAATAAGGCTCAGGTCTCTCTGCTCGCGCAATGGCATTTTTCTTGTGGATTCAATGGACTATTGAGAGAACAGAAGGAAAGCCAGGCCTGGTATTCACAGGGAGGTTCAGATGACATAATCTGAACAGAATAATCCATTCCCACACACAGCTTTGAATCATTCCAGCACAAAGGGAAGGAACCCCAACACCTTAGGTGTTCTCTGAACTCTGTTCATCAGATCTGGTATTATATTAGCAAAGGAGCAGTTAGACCAGAAATATCTTGTTCTGTGCTCTGTTACCTGCTTCTGATTGCCTTAACTAATATGATGATCAGATCTCCTAATAATAACTAGGCCTGCTAATTGGAGAGGGAGAAATGAAAATGTAAGATACGGCTCCTAATATGGTTTGGATATGTGTCCCCCGGAAATTCTTATGTTAAAATCCTAACATCCTAACCTGCAAAGATGATGGTATTAGAAGGTGGGGACTTGGGGAAGAGTTTAAATCCAAGGGTGGAGCCCTCATGAATGGGATTAGTATCTTACAAAAGAGGGTCCAGAGGTCCCTGGCCCCTCCCACCATGTGAGGACACAATGAGAGGTCTGTGACCCGGAAGGGGGATCTCACCAGATCTCACCATTCTGACAGCCTGATCTCAGACTTCCAGCCTCCAGAACCGTGGGAAATAATCCTCTTTTTTAACCCATCCCCTTTTTTTTACCTGCCGCCTCCCTCTTTGTAACCCCACCCGTGAGAAATACATTTCTGTCATTTACAAGCTATCCCCACTAGTCTACGGTATTTTGTTGTAAAAACCCGGACAGATTAAAACAGCGCCTGTCCATAAAAGGCTTAACGTAAAGTAGCAAAAATAAGGCATTCCACATAGTAATGTGTAATGTAACACACATGCGCACACACACACACACACACACACACACACACTAACAATGCATTAAGTGCTGTAATCTGTTGCCAAAGGTGGTTCTAACATTACGCAGTTGTCTGGTTGTGTGCCCACACTTTAAATATCCACAATCTTCATTGTTTACATAGCTAAAGATCTGTAAAGAAGTAACCATGATATGGCTCACTGGCTCACTCCCGTAGGGACCAATGGGAAGCAGGGAGGGACCTTCACATTCCTCCCTCCCTCTTTGTAAGTTGAAGGCCAGGCTGGGAGACACACTCTTATTGACAAAGAGGTCAATTGTGAAAATGCCCAGCCATTATAGAACTATATGGCCAAAACTTAAGAAAAGGAAAAGATGGAGGATAGACATTAAGCTACTTCAAAAGTGTTTAAAAACAAAACAAAACAGCATTTTTCGCTGATAGCATTTCAATAAATCAGTTATCCTTAAGTCTTTTAGAAATCATGTCATATCTTCATAACAGTGTATGTAAGTGCCCAATAGTTTTTGTGGCAGGTGAATCTGCATTGTGTTATCTGCTTAATTAGACCGTGAAATACGAAGGTAACTAAAGAATATACCCTTTAAGGTGATTATTGCTTCCTCTGACTCTATAATTGTAATGAAAATTTTAAGACTTATTCCTTACCATGTCTCAAAGCCTGTCAATTTTGGTTATCTTGTTGATATAGCTAATTCGTCTAGTAGCTTACTGCAAAGTGGTATCAACTATGATGAACTTCCATCTTTTTTAGAGCTGTTAAAGTTCTGGATTTCTTTATGCAGTGGCTTTCCCATTCATTTTTTTTTTTTACTACAACCTACAATAAGAAACAGATGTTATGTTGAGACCTCGTATTCTACTGTGTATGTACGTAGAACTGAAACAAGTCTCATAAAATGCTTATCTTTACTACACACATACATTCTCTTCTATTCCTTCTTTTAATTTCTAACAATTTTATTTATTTGTTTGAGAGAGAGAGTGCGCACACGCAAGTTGGGGGAGAGATAAGCGGAGGGACAAGCGCACTTCCCACTGAGCAGGGAGCCTGACATGGGGCTCCGTCCCAGGACCCTGAGACCATGACCTGAGTGAAACTCAGATACTTAACCGACTGAGCCACCCAGGCACCCCTATTCCTTATTTTAAATGTTGGTGATAACCCCAGATTCATTTCAAGGCTTACCAATGGTGGTGACTTGGAATTTGAAAACAATTATGGCCTTAGTTTTCCTCTGATTAATCATTGTATTTACAGTATATTCTGACCCTTTTTCCTTGATACATTTGCTAAGCAGATGGAATCATTGAAGAACAATATGATTTTTCATTAAGTGAACTTTTTATGTTAATTTATGTTAATTTATGTTCCAGCATACTTTTAAGAGTGAAAGGGGTTCTTCTTAATAATTATTGCAGTCGTCAGGGATAAACCAAAAAGTGTCCCAGACAAAATCACAGGTGGGGTCACCCTGTCAATAACTGACAGAAGAGAAAATAGTTATTTTCATATGTTTCCCTATTTTCTCCTAAAGCACCCATGCCTCTGTCATACTCATGAAAATCTAGGATCTCTGATATTTGGTGTATGAGCCTTATAATTTGCCAGTATCTGCTAGAATCAGGAGCTCTGGTTTCTACTCTCCACTTCAAAACTAAATGATTGGCTTTGAATAAATCTTTATATCTCCCCCGGGCCTTAATTATTTCATGTAAAAAATGAGGATTTAATGATCTCTACAATTCCTTTCAACCTTATTTTTTTTTTTTTAAGATTTTATCTATTTATTTGACAGAGTTAGAGAGAACACAAGCAGGGGGAGAAGCAGGCTTCCCGCCAAGCAGAGAGCCCGACATGGGGCTCCATCCCAGGACCCTAGGATCATGACCCATCCCGAAGACAGATACTTAACTGACTTAGCTACCCAGGTGCCCCTCAACCTTAATATTAAATGACTTTGGGGCACCTGGCTGGCTCAGTCGGTAGAGCATGTGACTCTTGACCTTGGGGTGGTGAGGTCCAGCCCTACGTTCGGTGTAGAGATTACCAAAAAAAAAAAAAAAACACAAGTAAACTTTAAAAGAAATTAAATGACTTTATGCCACAGGAAACAATATGAAAACAGTCTTAAAAAGCTTACAGTATATAAAAAAAAAAAGCTTACAGTATAAATGAGGTAACTAAGTCATAAGTCATGTAATACCGTAGCCTTCCCCCAAAGTATTGTTTCTTACAGTTTTCAATATAAATGCCCGAATAAGAATAGAGAGGCCGGGCTCAAAGAATTAGCAGCCGAATATGTAACAGAATTGGAGGCCTCAAAGGTGTCCCTTCTTTTATCCATCCAGCCACAGCTCCAAAAAAAAAAAAAAAAAATGATTCAGTTAGAGTAAGTTTCTCAGATGAAACACAGAAAAACATGTTGGAAGAAACAGAGTCCGGGATTGAAGAAAACCAAGCTAAGAAATTAAATGAGAGGTTAACAACATGACGGATGTCACAATTTTATTAAGAGTAGATCTTATTTAAGATCTTGACTGCAGCGTTGTGTGTCACCTACCATTTAGAAAGAAAGAAAGAAAGAAAGAAAGAAAGAAAGAAGTCATGGCTGCTGAATAAGTTAAAACTCATAGTTTTATTCAAATTCAAGGGAACACAACACATCTGGTTTTAAGAGTTACTGACTACGGAGGGCATTTGTCATGTGTGTCCCTGCCCAGCAGCTTTTGAAACATCCTTTTCATTTGGTTAAGATCCCTTCCTCCCCAGCGAGAAGACTGGATTGATTCTCCCTGAACCGTGAAGCGAGGTCCAGGATTGGACCAAGGCTCCAGCCATCAAACATCCCACAGGCCTGGGACTTAAATTCAGAAGAGAGTAACAGGAATAAGCAGGTGCATGGGGGAAAGCATCTCTTGCCAGGGTCACCGGCATCATCTGTGCAAGAGTGAAGCCTGCGTGAGCACTGGCAGGGCAATGGAGCCTCCCCCCGAGCATTAAACTGGGGGCTGATTTCAGTCCCCCTCTGAACCGCCTGACATTACCTAATGTGTTCAAAGCTACTTAGAGTAAATGCTGTGGTACCACCAGCAACACTGAGGGGTACCATCCGTAGCTAGAGTCTGTTTGGTCTAGCGAAGTTTTACTAAGGAGATAAGAGATTAATTTTGCCCTACAGGACAGAGGTCTGGGATGAGACAATGAAGACCCTCTTCTGGACAAGGAATATGCTGGGGCAGGAAAATAATAAGGCTACTTCTGGGGAAGTTGAC
>CM052807.1:13510964-13552762 GCA_028533885.1 Nasua narica
AAAAAAAAAAAAAACAACAAAAAATGAAAGCCCAAAAAGGAGAGAGGGCCTTCAACCTTCTGAAGGAAAAAAAAAAAATTGAACCAAATGTCTGGAACCCTTTCCCAAGCAGTAAATTAAATAAATTCCTTGTTACAAATAAAGGAGTGTCGTTGCTTTTAGATGACAGGCTGTCCCACGGCAATCTGCGGTCACATTTTCTGATGGCAGCCAAAGCTTTAGGGCAGGCAAATTTACCAGAACTACTTGTTTTTTAGGGAAAAAGAGGTATAGAGAAGCGGGATTGGATTTTTAGATTGCATGAAAAAGGGGCGCCTGGATGGCTCAGTGGGTTAAAGCCTCTGCCTTCGGCTCAGGTCATGATCTCAGGGTCCTGGGATCGAGCCCCACATCGGGCTCTCTGCTCAGCGGGGAGCCTGCTTCCCCCTCTCCCTCTGCCTGCCTCTCTGCCTACTTGTCATCTCTCTCTCTCTGTCAAATAAATAAATAAAATCTTAAAAAAAAAGATTGCATGAAAAAAAATGAGAAGAGATTGCAGGTCAAGGTGCTCAGACAATTTGGAGGAAAGAGAGGGGAGTCTGATCTGTAGATGCAACCTTAAGCTGAATGGAAGATGTGGAGTTTCTAGGAATAAGGAGTGGTCTAAAGAAATGAATTACTAAGTGAAAAGCCACCCTCGGGTTGGGAGAAAATATTTGCAAATCATGTATGTGATAAGAGATTGACCCAGAATGTATAAAGAACTCTTATAACTCCACAATGATAAGCCAATCCAATTTTAAAAATAGGCAAAGTGTTTTAATAAACATTTCTCCAAAAGGAATACAGGAGTGGTTAATAAGCCCATGAAGAGATTTCAACACCATCAGTCTACTCAGAAATGTAAATCAAAAACCACAATTAAATAAAACTTCTTCCTGGACTGTCTTTAAAGGAAATGAGTACAAATCTATAGAGACAGGAAGTAGATAGATGAGTGACTGAAGGGGTGGGGGTGGGGGAGATGGAGAGTCACAGCTACTGGGTGAGGGTTTCTTTTGGGGTGATGGGATGTTTTCAAATCAGTTGTGCTGATGGCTGGCAACTGTGAGTACGCTAAAAACCATTGACTCATACACTTGGAATAGGTGAATTGTACTGTACATGAATCATATCTCAATAAAACAGGGGGAAAAGACAATAACAAATGTTGGCAAGTATGTGGAGAAATTAAAACCCTCACAATTCACAGGTGACAATACATAGTGGTGAAGCCACTGTGGAAAACAGTTTGGCAGTTCCTCAAAAGGTTAAATAGAGTTACCATATGACCGGGCAATTCTAGTCTCAGGGATCTATGCAGGAGAATTGAAAACATATGTCCACACAGACGCTTGGGAATGAATGTTCAGAGCAGCATTATTCCTAACAGCCTGAAAGTGGCAACAAACAAAATCAACCATGAACGGATAAAGAAAACATAGCACACCAGCACAATGGTGTATCAGCAATAAACAAGAATTAAGTTTGATACATGCGATTAAGTTGATACATGCGATGACATGGATGAACTTCAAAACCATTAAGCACATTTGTGGAATCCCATTGATATGAAATGTTCAGCATAGGCAAATCTATAGAGACAGAAAGTAGATTAGCGGTCGCCTAGGACTGAGAGGTGGGGGAGTAAGGAGGAAAGTGAGGAGTGATTTTAACAGATACAACATTTCTTTGGAGGATGGTGCAAATGTTCTAAAATTAGTGCATGCGAATGGTTGCACAACTCGGCAAATATATTTAAAAACATGGAACGTAGGCTTTAAATGGGTGTGTTCCCTGATATGTGAATTATATCTCCATCAAGCTGCTAAAAAAGAATCAATTGCAAGGCATATTATCAACACTCGGTTTTCATCCTCTTATCTCCTTCCTCAAAGTGTGGCTTATTCCTTTCACTGGTTGTCTTTCTCGAGTAGGATGTATGTTCCTTGTACCTAGGGAACTAAGTTGAACACTTGCTATTTTTTGCATCAAAACCAAATAACTCAGTTGGCATGCTGCTTCTTCCTCTTTCTGGTGTCAGAGATTACTGTTGGAAAATTTAGAGTCTAAATGAAGCAATCTCCAGAGAGATATTTGAGTAATCCTGCAAGAATAGTCAAGTCATTCTTATCGTTCCACGAGACTTTCTAACCTACGCTGCACTGAATTTGCTTGCGCTGCAAAATTTCCGGTCACTCTGTAAATCTCCCTAATGTAAGGATTTGTCATTCATTAAAATAGCTTCCGGTTAGACATTTTGGGATTGCACAATATATATATTTTTTTAATCTGAATGCGATCTCTCCTTTCTATTTCAGGCACTCAGGCTCCTCCAAAGCTAAGCATAGCAAACAAAAGATCACAGGAATGGGGAAACAATCTCAAAATAGAGATTTCTCTTTTTCTAAAAGGCTTGTTTTTGACTGTTTTTTTCTTTTCTTCTTCTTCTTCTTCTTTTTTTTTTTTCTCCAAGAGAGGAATTTCCCCTCTCTCTGGCTCTTAAAGTGAGGTCAGAGCCTCAAAAATACCATACTGTATCATTTACTTGGACAGTTTCTTAGAACAGGATTAACTTTGGGAAGAGTTTAGGCGGTTACAAATGACTCAGAATGATAAAAGATGAGTCACAGAGCACTGCTTAAACTGTGGCCTCTTCACTACAACCTTAGGGATTTCTTTGCAGCTTGGCAACCGTAAGCATATATTGATTAGTTTAATGAATTCCTTCTGAGTATGGGAATGAGGACACAGGCAGAAAGTTCTTAGTACACCAATAAATTCTATCAGTTGCTTTTTGATACTTGGAAAAAATATTAGACTCGGGAAGCAAAGTTCAACCACATAGCAATTTTTGTATTACTGGAAAACCCTCTAAGAAGAAAGGCACTCTCAGCTGGACCTCTGTTTACTCAAGAATATACAAAGATCAAGTGATCTTTATTAAAAAAATAAATAAATTTTAAAAAATATTTAGAGGGGAGCCTATTTCTTCTGAAACCACTCCTTGAGAAATTATCTGATTATCTGTACCTCAGAAAATATCTTTTTAACAGAATGCTTTTGGACAAAACCACACAATAATGACTAACATCCTTAGTATGTTCTAGGTAGTGTTTAAGAATTTTAACCCATATTAGCTCTGTTCAACCTTACAGCTCCCGCATGAGATGGGTACTATTATTATGTCCACTCTATAGATGATGAAATTAAGGTACAGAAGACACAGGAAGTGGCAGGGCAGGGCCTTGAACCCAAGGTAGTCCCACTCCAGTGCAAACGTTCTTCATTGCTGTGCCATATTGCTTTTTCAGGTTACGCTCTTTCATGGGAAGAAAGGAAATTCCATTGCAGTCTCACAAATAGATCTTTGCGATGAAGCTGAGTTCAGTTAGTGTTTATTCTGAGGGTCTTTTGGCCCTTTCTTTGAGTGAAATTTCTGGGATCCATCTGAAATCTTGTGCATCGGAAAGGAGAATGTGTTGCTCTGTGAATGTGTTTATCTGGTTGACTCGGAGCAATCATTCGTTGCTGGGATAAAGCCAAGTAGATGGAGGAGTGACATCTGTCAGGAGTAGAGAACAGGTTCTGAATATGTAGTTCTTAGACAGTATCTTCATTTAAAGAATGGCTTTAAGTTAGTTTCAGTGATAACTGGAGTTTTGCATCCACGACCATGTGAAAAGAAACTGAAAGGACTTGGGCATCTGGAGATCAAGGTCGATGCTGCAAGGGATTGCCTCACTCCAGGTGTACACACAACACTACTTAATGCAGATGTGTTTCCCCACTTCAAACTAGTTTGTCATGTTTTTCCTCATTTTAGAACTGACTACTAAAAGCCTTCCATATTTAAGACATTTTTAAAACCACAGGCAAGTCATAATCCAATTGAGAATGGAGATTCCGATCCCTTGGGACGTTGGTGATATTTGCTGAAATTTGTGACATAACCGGTGGTTTCCACCAGGAGTCCAGGAATATAACAAAGAGTTAGAGCTACTTTTAGTATTCTTAAAAGGTGAATAAAATCATAATCCCGTAAAGATACACAAGGTAATTAAATACCAACGTCTCTATTTTTTATTGGAATATATCAACAGTAATTCACTGTGAGTTCTTCAGAAAGGGCCTATTTCATTCATCTTTCTTGGGATAGTGCTCAGATCATACCTGGCGAGTGGCAGGAAGTAAACAGTTATCTAGTGAGGTGACTACATACCAACAGAAGCTCTGATTGGCTGCTGATGATATCATAGAGATTCCGGGGATTTATTAAATGGAGCAGATGGTTACCAGAGTGTTTCAACATGCTAGGGCTTTTTTTAACAACCCCAATTTTATCAATCTAACACATAATTAATGTCATGCATAAATAAAGAACGACTGCTAAATTTTAGCAAGCAATAATAACCATGAAGAGCACTAAAATGTCTGGATGTTACTTACATTATTGCTTGTTGGTGTCAACTAACATTTCTGTTTATTAGCATCAGAACCACAGCACTGATCTGTGCAATCTTCATGTTTTAAAATTTGTGATGATTTTTATCTGATAAATACGTGGCTCAATTTTGCAAGGAAAAAAAAAAGGAAATAACACTGCTGAAACCAGTGCTCCCCCGATAAATGCATTGGGTGAGATGAATTCATTCAAAAGATTGCAGCCTATTGGAGAGGATAATAAATGGAATAACCTAGGGGGGGGGAAGGTATTTTTGGTGGTGATGGTAAAAATCCTGGGGTAGAACTATGTGTATATTTCTGAGCCTGCTGGTCCTGGTTATGAGGTCTTGAATTACCACCCACAGAGTGGTAGGAGTTCAAATCTTGGACTGGAGTCAGAGAAATAGGGAGCACCCCCCCCACACACACACACACATCCCCCTCTACCCCTCCATCTCCATTCCTGTCCCCTCAAGACCTCTACCTGTCTCTGTCCCACTGCCCTATCCTCACGGCAAATTCAAACCACCCTCCACCCAGGGGTTCTGGAGCTCAGGCACAAGCAATAAAGAGAAATCTTGTTTCCTGTGGCCATTTTTCAAGTGATTGGCTTTTTGGCAGAGCAGGGTTCTGGCCTTCCTGAGTCCTCTCATGAATACCTTCAAAGTTCCTTTCTTCACCGCTTAACACAACATAATTTGCGTTACTCTTTCAAGCTCTAAATATTAAACATTGAGTCTAATCTGCAAACTGTGAGATGACATCAATTTGAATCTGGGGGAAAGGAGCCTGCTTTATTTTCTCCTTTATGTTTGTCTATGTTCTTCAGTCTTTCCAAATACCAAGTTCCCAATAACCAAAAAAAACCTGTTGCTTCTGTAATCAGAGAGAAAACCAATGAAACATTAGGAAAAAATAGATGATAGGAGGGAGACATAAGCAAACATCTTCACTGCAGTTGTTGGGACCACTGAAATCCAAACTCTGGAGGAAAATTGTTATTACTGCTAAGACGAATGTAATAAGAGTCATTTACAAAGTGCTTTCATGTACATTTTCCAGTGTGTGTGAGTAGTTCCTAGCAAGAGGCTGAGTACCACCTTTGTGTTGGCTTCCTTCATATAGGAGAGATGTGAAGAATCCAAGCAATATGACTCTAGTCCCAATTTCCCCCATAGTCATTCATTTATTCAGCAAATATTGAACTGTAGTTGAGGAAAAGACCAGGTATTTTGAATATAACAGAGGACAGGGTAGACTTGGTCTCTGTGTTCTGGAAGCCTATCTTCTATTTGAGGAGAGAGGAAAAAAGCAAACATAAAATAATTGAAACATTTAGTCCATGCTATGGGGGTCAATTCCATCCAGCCAAAGACTGTCAAGAACACAGAGTTGAGCGAGTTGGTTTATTACTCGTTACAGTGGGGAGAACATACTGGTATCGGGTGGTGTCTCGGTAAACTGAGTCAGAAGAAGCTGGTTGGGTGATTTGGGGGAGGGTCTTAAGATGTAGGGTTTGTCCCACATCAGATTCTGTCAGTGTGTGTTGGGGGGCAGTTCTATGATTGGGTACAGAAGCAGCAGACACTCATTTAGTAAGAGAAGGGAAAGTTTGGTATTTGGGGCATTTTACTTACAGTAGCCTGGTTTCGTCCCTGCTTAGCCGAAGTGACGGAGTGGCCTTGCCTTGTCTCATCTCACCCTCGTCTCAGAGCAACCATGCCTGAATCTGATATTCTGTGAGACTGTTTATGTCTCGCATTCTCTGAGGAGAAACCAGGCCTAGCTGTGAAGGCCAGGAGACCTGCTCCTTCTTTTCTCCCCAAAATAAACGAGCTAGGGACTGCAGCAGCAAGGAGCAGGGGAGAAATCTCTGTTCACCGGGGAATGATCAGAGAGATTGCCATCATCGTTCCCAGAACGGTACCATGAGGCATCCTGGGAAGGGCTTCTAAAAAGGCACGTGGTTGGCGGTGTCATATAGCATCTCTTCATCTCATGTAGAAAGAGATGGTGTGTGTGTGAGGAAAGTGGCGGGGAGGGGGAGAGAAAGAAAGTGTGTTGAAGGGTCTGGGCTAAGTAATTTTAAAGTCCTTGTACCTCAGCCAGGTGGTCCTTGCCCCTGACAAGAGCATTCATGCACCGGGCGCCTGGGTGGCTTAGTGGGTTAAAGCCTCTGCCTTTGGCTTAGGTCATGATCTCAGAGTCCTGGGATCGAGCCCCGCATCGGGCTCTCTGCTCCCTCTCTCTCTGCCTGCCTCTCTGCCTACTTGTGATCTCTCTCTATCTGTCAAATAAATAGATTGAAAAAATCTTTAAAAAAAAGAGCATTCATGCACATGTGGTGATTGAGGAACTGCTCTAACTGATCTACAAGGAGTTTTGAGGGTCCTCTCTCCACGGCTGACAGGAACACAGGCCTAAGAAACAGGTAAATACCAGTAGAATGGCAGCCTATGATGGCAGCTACCCTGTTGGCCGCAGCGGTTAAAAGAATGGCATCGAAAACAGTAAAAAAACAAACAAACAAAAAAAAAACAAACCACAACCAAGTGTGTTTTCTTTCCCTAATCCCCTCACCCGACTCAAGTCACTGCCCTCTCAGCTTTCTATTTTCGCTAGAGGAGCTGTACTAGGAATAGGCTTGTGCGCCGTGAATGCCGTCTGGAGTGCTATGGCAACAACTTGCTCTTAGTCAGGCATTTTATGTCCGGATTATACATTTTGGAAATGTTTGAATGATGCTTAAAACGATGATGGGTATTGTCTCGGTAGTAACTTTACAAGCGGAATTCTCTTGCTCGGAGCGCCTCAAAGTTAAACCCAAGCCACAGCGGGTTGGGAGATAAGGGATCGACGATGCTTCTGGAGAGAAGCTGAGTGTCTTTGCCCGACCACGGAAGCCTCCCCATATGTTGGCAGAGACCCCTCCCACCGCCATCGCACAAATGTCTGCAAGTATCCAGAGAGGGGGCCGATGACTGACTGGCCTTGAGTCTGGAGACACGGGGTCCCCCCTCCCCGAGTCTGCTCCCTAGCATGTGACCAAGAGCTGCGGGACTCACCTGCCCCAGCGGGACAGAGAAGAGGTTGGGCTAGAAGTGGGCCTTTTCCTTCTTGAGGCCTCGCTCTCAAGACCCTTCCCTCCTATTTCTTTGTAGATAATGCAGCACGGGTAAGAGTTCAAGCTGGAAATGTAAACGAGCCCAGTTTAAACCCTGGCTCAGCCCCGTAACTTGCTGCGTCCATGTCCTTGAGAGGTTCTTCGTTTGTGAAATGGATCTTAGAATAGTAACCACCTCATAGGGGAGTCGGGTGGCTAGGCAGGAGTTTAATATTAGCACCTACCTCATATATCGTGTGGATTATGTGAGACAATACACATGAAACTGAGCTCTGCCGTGGACCCATCCAAAGCAAGCCACAAACGTTAGCAAACATGAACGAACTGAAAAGGCACCTTTCCCTTTCGAGTGCCCTTAGTGGCCCAGTCAGCCGCCGTGTGAGCCCTCTAAGGTAAAGCAAGAAAGTCTTGAGATACAAAGTATCTGCAAAATATTTACATTTCTTGGACTGTCTTGAAATACTTGAACATCCATTGCCTAAAGTTAACTGGTTCTTCCAAGAAACCTCACCCTTGGGATCAGTCAGGCTTGGGTTCCAGAGCAAAATCAGTCTCTACTTTGCCATCTAAACACACGACTCTGGGATTATGTCCCAGGTGTACTCCGGTCAAGATAATTTCCCTCCAGTCAGCAGTCAGTAAAGGTTTACCTGTCAGGCACTCCAGCTTACACTTTTTTTTTTAAATTTTATTTATTTGTCAGAGAGAGAGAGAGCGAGCACAAGCAGTGGGAGCTGCAGGCAGAGGGAGAAGCAGGCTTCCCGCTGAGCCAGGAGCCTGATATGGACCTCGACCCCAGGACCCTGAGATCATGACCTGAGCCGAAGGCAGACGCTTAACCGACTGAGCCACCCAGGCGTCCCTCCAGCTTTTACTTTAATCTCTCTCTCTTTTTTTAATATTTTATTTATTTATTTATTTATTTATTTATTTATTCGAGAGAGAGAGTGTGTGAGAGAGAGCATGAGAGGGGAGAAGGTCAGAGGGAGGAGCAGACTCCCTGAGGAGCTGGAAGCCTGATGAGGGACTCGATCCCGGAAGTCCGAGATCATGACCAGAGCCGCAGGCAGTAGCTTAACTGACTGAGCCACCCAGGCACCCCTTACTTTAATCTCTTAATCCGAATGTTCAGTTTCCCTAAAAGCTGCCTTGTATCTTTATATCATTTACCTCTTTTCCATCATGTATCTCTGTTTCCTGCACCGTGACCTGCACACATGGGCGGAGTCACAGCTGTGTGGTTTGACCTCCAGTGTCTATGGCCTGTCAACCAGGTACTCACGGCTGGTCGGTTATATATATAGTATATATAGTAATATATAATAGCACTATATGTTAAACTCATGTTAATATTGTAATCCCTTTCGATCCCTTCGCATTTAGTTTAAGGAAACAATTACAAACCTACCTGTGGGGGCGGCTGGGTGGCTCCGTTGGTTAAGCCCCTTTGGTTCAGGTCATGATCCCAGAGTCCTGGGATCCAGCCCCACCTCAGGCTCCCTGCTCAGCGGGGTCCCCCCCTCCTCCATCCCCCTCCCTCTCCTCCATTCTGTTCTCCCTGTTCATGCACACAGGATCTCTACCTCTCGAATAAATGAAATCTTTTTTAAAAATGAATAAATAAAATTAAAAAAAAAAACCTACTTGTGTATATATGACTTATCCAGTCACAAAACTATAGGTCACCATTAAAGATTCAAACATCGTAGTGTTAAAGGAAAAAACAATTTGTAACACTCGTTGAAGATGGTAAGGCAGACTTTTTTCAAGGGGAGGCCACCACAGTGGAGCTTGGTAGTAGAGAGACTCTACTGTAATAAGGACAAGTGGGGCTTTATAAGCAAGGAGCAGATGGGAGGTCAGTGGGTGGAAAAGAGGAAATCTCAAAGGTAAAGGGGATTCTCACCAGACCCAATAGAATTTCTGTTGGAGGCAAGCCACAATGATAAAATGGGGGAGGCGAGCAGATGAAGAATTTGATCCGATGCCAAGGGTGAGGGGTTTTCTTTAAACTGACTTATTAGCAGGGGTTCTTGCTGAAACTGGATTGTGCAAGGACAGAGAGAAACCCCAAATCAGTCTTAGTCAAGCAGAGGGTTCAGACACACCAGATTACAGTTAGGTCAACGAGGGACTCTTTGTCAGAAGAAATGAATATCCTAAAATGCTGGCCTTCCATAACCCCACCCGGGACAAGGTCTCTATTCACGGAGGTTACAGTCCCCTAAACTCATTCTCTGCCCGCACTAACTTTATTAGGATAAACATTCAGCTGCTGTAATTACAAAGAACTAAGTGACTTTAAAAGCACTGGGGCCTGTTTTTCTTTCATCGAAAAACGCCAACGTGAGAAAAAAAAACCCATCAATTGCCTGATTCCCAATATATGACATTTTGGAAAAGGCAAAACCGTGGAGACAGAAAAAGATCAGTAGTTGCCAGGAGTGAGGGTGGGCCGGGAGAGGGATGAAGAGGCGGAACGCAGGGCAGTTTTAGGGAAATGAAGCTATTTTATAGGATACCGTAACGGTTATCGTATGTCATGATACATTTGTCAAAACTCATAGAACCTATAATATAAAGAGTGAACCTGAGTGTTTCCTATGGGCTTCAGTGAGTAATAATCACCCATAGAGACACACAGCGCACTAAGGCATGACGTTACTAATAGAGGAAACTGGGGGCGAGGGGGAGGCTTATGGGCAATCTCTGTACTTTCTGTTCAGGTTTTCTGTAAACTTAAAACTGCTGAAGAAAGTGTCGTTGTTGTTGTTGTTGTTGTTGTTTAATGCTAAGGTAAGAATTCCAGGCTGTTCGGGAAATTCTGCTCCATATGGTTATTCAAGAACCCAGCTTCCCAGTCACTGGTCTGCCGTCCCCTGCAACGTCGTCATTATCCGAACACTAAGAGATCGGTCCCCGTCGAATCAGGGTTCCAGCTGGTGGGGAAGAAGAGAAAGTGGCGGTATGTCTATGCTCCAAGAGCCTCGTCCTACATGCTCCCCTACGCCATATTCTATTTTGAGAATTTAGTCATTTGACCACGCCTAAATGCAAAGAGAACTGGGAAATGTCTACAGAGATGCCCAGGAAAGAGGGTAAGAAGAGATTATGGTGAATAGGCAGCCACACACACACACACACACACACACACACATTCATATTTGTTTCACTCTGCATTTTATATATTTAACTGCTTATTGTAATTATTTTCATTTACAAAACCAGGATAATTACCACAGCAATAGTGTTGCAGCTTGTTTTTTCAAATTACAAATAATAGTTATAATTTATCTTGGACAAATGTACGTGCTTCTCAGCTGCCTAATTCCTTGTGACAGTTATATGTGATTCTATTTACCGATTTGCTATAATGTGTTAACCCTATCCATGAACTTTTAACCCCTCATGAAACCCCTTTATGTGGTTTCAAATTTTTTTCTAATTCACTTCTCCAGGCAGGTCCACATCCTTTAATTACATGTTCTCATAGTGGCCCGTTCTTTTTTATTTGGCTTTAAACAATATTTATTTAAATAATTTGAATAATTTGTCTTTTTTTTTCTTGTATATTGAATGTGCAACAAAATCACGAATTCTAGGGGCACCTGGGTGGCAGTCAGTTAAGTGTCTGCCTTCGGCTCAGATCATGATCCCAGGGTCCTGGAATTGAGCCCCGCACCAAGATCCCTGCTCAGTGGGGAGTCTGCTTTTCCCTCTGCCTCTGCCGCTCGCCCTGCTCATTCTCGTTCTCACTCTCACTCTTGTTCTCAAATAGGTAAATAAAATCTTTTTTAAAAATCATGAATTCTATGACTTGTTTCACGTCTGTGCTCTCTTCTGGCATAGAAACTTGGTGAGAGTCCGCCGTTAAAGTTAGACTACAGCGCTCTTGTTCACTAACATATCCCCAAACCTAGCCCTGCACCTACTACGGCGTAGATCTCAGTAACTACATGTCAACTGAAAGTCGAGTGTATGAGTGACTAAATATCAAAAATGCCTCAGAATTCTCAGTGTATTTCTGGGATAATGCTTTTTTTTTTTTTTTAAAGAGAGAGAGGCACACATGCCTACAGGAGTGGGGGACAGGGCGGGGCAGAGGGAGAAAGAGAATCTCATGCAGTCTCTCTCACAGAGTGGGGAGCCTGACTCATAGCTTGTTGATCTCACAACCCTGAGATCATGCCCTGAGCTGAAATCCTGACCTGAGCCACCCAGGTGCCCCGTGGGATAATTCTTACAGCAGAGTTGCTTGATCAACATTGTGAACATTTTGTATTTTTATAGATATTGCCTCCAGAAAGTGTTTACCAATTTAGTTTTTAAGATCTTTGCAATAAAGAGACGTAAGCTTGAAGAGAAGTTATTTTAAAATTCAACGTATTATGCCTCTATTGTTGTGAGATGAGATCTGTTATTTTTGGTACGGGGAGAAATTTTTAAAAAGATAAAATAGAGTCCCATTTAAATGAGAGATTTAGGTCTATCCAACTTCGTAAAATTTGCAAGCGTCGCTTGATCTTTGCAGCTGCTCAAATACGTATTGTCATGTGTGTGTGGTACACGATTGCAATTGCTCAATTTTTCCTCAAAAAAATGAGATTAAATAGGAAATGTCTCAAACTGCTTATTGAAATTTAATACAGCAAAGTGCACATCACATAAGTCTTCGGCTTGCTGGATTTTCACAAACAGAATACACTTCGGTAACTAGCTCCCAGATCAAGATACTGAACACGATGGGTGCCCCAGTCGCCCATCAGCTAATAGTTAATCTACACAGGTACTAGTCTCTGTTGTGTCAGCAAATTGATCAGATGTGTAGTAATCATAGCAGTAAGATGCCTTTATATTAATATATTTAAAATATATTTCTGGGATGCCTGAGTGGCTCAGTTGGTTAAGCATCTGTCTTCGGCTTGGGTCCTGATCCCAGAGTCCTGGGATCGAGTCCCACATCGGGCTCCCTGCTCAGTGGGGAGATTGCTTCTCCCTCTCCCTCTGCCTGCCGCTCCCTCTGCTTCTGCCCTCCCTCCCTCTTTAACGAATAAATAAAATCTTTAAGAAATTTAAAAAAAATGCATTAGTATGTACCTACATATATGACTGCAAAGGGGTTCACGCCAAAGTTTTCTCCTGAATCTCTTTCTCCGTCACACTCCCTATTTTAAAGACAGGTCAGTGGAGATACAGAGAAGATCCCTCACGTCATGCGTAGCTGAAATTAAAAGCACTGATTACCCTGCACATTCTTAGCGGTTTCCAGATAGTGTTGGAAGCCAACCACGCCGGTTGTGGAAACAGCTGAGGGCTCCGTATGACAGCACAGTGACGCGGGATGATCCAGGTTCCCGGGCTATTATTAGAGTAAGCCAGTGTCGTATGTGTAAACAGGCTATTAAATAATCCCCCTTGGAAGAGGAAGGAGAAAAGGAAAAGCGAATCTGAGTCCCTGGCGCTTGGTCTCTCCACACTGTACTAGTCACAGTCCAGACGTCAGGCCGGCCAGGATCGGCGAAGCCCGGATTGTTGGGCCCTGCGCGTCTGCGGCAGAATTCCTATGGGCGCAGCCAAGCGCCATGTGTCTGTCTGTCCCTCTGAGGGGACTCAAGATCACTGCTCTTTGTTCTGGACACTTCAGTCAGCACATACGATTCTTTTTCTCAGATCTTCTGTCCCATTTTACCTTGACTTCAAGTACGATCACTATTTTCTTTGGCTTTTAAAAAGAGCCCGCAATGACATGGTATTTTATGAGTTTGCTCGGGTGATAACTGTCTTACGTTTGGAGGCCCAGGGATGAAAGATAAGCATCTGTCAGCAGCATACATGGAATCAAAGCAGAAGCGAACATAACTCTCCAATGAAAAATAAAGCCAGTCACACGACAATAAAAAAAAAAAAAATTAGAAGAAGTAACTGTCCCAGATGTACCAAATAATTACCCCCAGATTTGATTTTCATTGGGCAGACCCCATGGACGCACAAAATATCGCAGTAAATTAGAGAAATTGTTGCTTGAATGAAATTCAATAGAATAATATTACACTGAATCAAACTCAATGTAAGTTTGAAGTATGATGCTTGAAGATAATCCCCTTTCTGTTTGACAATTTTGTATATTTTTCTCATTTAATCCTTATAATGGTGCAACGAATTAGTTACTACTAGTATTGCTGCCTTATAATGGAGGACACTGGGTGTCAAAGAGGTTCAGTGGCTCACACTCGCGTACACGCCTAGGAAGGGATAAGAAGAGACCAGAACCCAGGACTATTTTGATTCCAAAGCTTCTCCTAAATGCTAGGTTCTACAAAATAACTACATATTCTTTCCACTCAGGCATTCTGAAGTCTTCGCCCAAGATGTGATTGGCAATGTGAAAATGGCTTCAAGACCAAGGTTGCTGGCTTTACAAGACACTCATCCCCATCTCTTATGTACCAGATACGATGCCAAATGGTCTTCATCCAACAGCTTCCAGATGAGACTCGAAAGTTTGCCCACAGTCAAGCAGGTAAAGGGGTCCATCAGTCTGACTCCAGGTTTCTATGCAGATGAAGATCAGAAAAGTCACACTCTGACTTGTGTGCCTTTGTTGTAGGGATAACCCTGATGAACCTGGGAGAGGCATGGCCCTGCATCACCCACAGGGCCCTTTTCAATCTGCTCTTGGGAAGAAGGACCCAAAAGTGAATCAGGGACAAGCCCTGTAAATCAACCTGAGGTCATTTGGGCAGGAAAATCTGGGCTCCTGAGTGCTTTGGTGCATGATCTAGAAGGAGGAGGTGTGGACATATCGCATTGGCTCCGTCCCTTCACCTGGAGGTTATCCCTGCAGGAGATCCGAGTAAGGCCCCCCATGGGCCTCCTTATGGGTAGGAGGTACTCCTTACAGTACCCAGAGACTTTCAAAGAAGCATCCTTCCAACAGCCAACATTACCTTTAAAATGAATTTTAAAAGGTCTTTTAACCTGGCCTAAGTTCTAAAACATCAAAGGCTATCCACTACATAAATCTCAGCAATAATTCTTAAAACCTCTTTTCTCAGGTATACAATTTTTTACCACCTCACTAGGCTCCAAAGCCCCACCAACCACACATCTTCCCAAGAAAGGAAGAAAAACAAACGCTTACTCCCCCAACGCCCAACTCTTTGGAACTTGGCCTCCACCCTCTTATCAGTCAGAAAGTACTTGTTTCCTGCTTATATCTAGCTGACTGCCTACTCTATCAGATATATTTTGTCCTTTCTTTTGGGGGGAAAAAATCCTTCATGTGTACACTGAAAATCCGACTTACCGCATTAAAATTCAAGAAAATTATTGCATATGTATGATGACGTTCAAGTAATGTTATTCTTTTACTGATTAATTTGATATCTTGCCTATTGTGTGTTTTTCTATCTAAGGTTTCTTTTTTAAAAGCAACAGAAACATCATTTTTAGAAGTCAGAGGCACCACTAATTCTTTATAATGTACAGCTCAGACAATCCAATATATATTATATGGGAGATGGAGAGCATAAGACATATGAGACACGGGGGGGGAGACATTGAGGGGGAAAGGATTTAACAGAGCTTCCTTTTGTTAAGTTCAAAGGAGTTATCAATGGTTGTTTCCCTTTTACATCTTGAATATTTTTCTAAATGTTAAATAATACAAGACTATTTGCATTGGCGCTTAGATTATATGAATGTTAATATTTTAACTAACAAATACCATTTTCCTTAAAGAGTATGCTTTCAAAGGTTGACACATTAATAGGTGTGCTTACTCTCTTGCTGAGATATGATTTTCTTCCTGGCAAACGTCTCTCGAATTTCATTTTGAATGACACTGAGGAAATAAGGGTTGATGAACAGGAGTATGTTTTATAGATAATATTTTAAGAATACATTAGTTGTATAATATAAGGTATACCTGTCTTCTTTTGAAGTTTTTAATCTGTGTTCTGAGGAAGGATTTATGTATCTGGTGAGGGTTTCTTACAAAGCATTGCTAAAAAGGGGATGTCTGCCTCCTATAAAGCGAAGCCAAAGGCAACATTTTTCACTATGACTTATTTTTTATTTTACAAATGAAATGCACCTATTATTGTTTAGCATTAAACATTGTAAGTTTATATTCTGTAGAAATTGAAAACCTTGTAGTTCTTCCCAGAGTGAGTCGCTATGAATATTTTGGTACTCATTCCTCCAGAGTTGAATTCTTTGGCAAACCAAAATGGATCCTATTCTAAATAGTGGTTTACAACTTGCTATATTCGTGTCCAGTGTGTATTGACATCTTACCATGCATATATGGTTGCAGTGTGCCGAATTGCCTCAAAAGATAGAACCCAAATACTGTGGCTTAAAGAATTAATTTTATTTTTGCTCCGGAAAGAGTTCCAGTTTTCTGGGGAGGGGAGGAAGGACTGGGCTTTGGTCTTAATGAAGTCATTTAAAAACTTAGGCTGACGGCAGTTCCAACAATTGAATTTCGAGGTCACTCTGCATGGAGCCCCAGTGGGCCAGGAGAAGAGCTTGGAGGTGTCCATGGAAGGTTGTGGGCAAATATCCCTCAGCCCCCAGGCCACCAGGAAGAACAGCGTCCTACGGCCAGTGTTAACTATGGGAAAGGCAGCCAAATGCAAGCTTAAAGAAAAGGGAAGGAGGCAGGTCGTCAGTTGATGGCTCCCCCATGCCATGTCATTCTAGAGCATTCTCTATCATTCTGACTGCTATAGAGCAGTGGTTTTTAAAGGGTTCTCCTGGGGCCAGGAACCCATCTAAAAATGGTGGTCCTTTCTTCTGATTTTGCACATGAACATTATACCTCTTCAGAGAATTTAATTTAATTTTTTAAAGATCTATTTCATTTATTTTTTTTAGAGAGGGAGAGAGAGAGCGGATGGGAGGAGGGGCAGAGGGAGAGGGAGAGAATCTCAAGCAGACTCCACAATGACCATGAAGCCTGACTCAGGGCTCAATCTCATAACCCCGAAATCATGATCTGAGCCAAAACCTTAGCTGACTGAGCCACCCATGCGCCCCCAGAGAACTTCACTTTAGAAGGGGAACGAGTTCTACCCTTTTCATTTTTTGGAATGAGTTCCACTTTTAGTACACTATTGGGGTGCTGACATTTAAAATTCATAAGGCAGTATAACATAGTAATCATAATGGGTGAGAAATACTTGGGTAGGAATCCCCCACTATGACATTTGCTAACCATGTGCCTTTGGGCCTCAAGTGGCTCATCTATAAATAGGGTATAAAAATCATAATAATAACATGTCCCTTACAAAGGTGATACGATTCAAAAGAGACGTGTACAGAGGGCTCAATGGATTGCTTGACACATAGTAAACATTCAATCACTGAAAGCTTGGCTGATTATTAGAGAGAAAAATTGACATCTTCTCAGAGGTTACCAAGGGAGGTCCCGAGTTATCCCCCCACCAGGCATTTTGCCAGCTGTGAAGGGTGAGGCAATGATGTCGAACTCCCACTGTAAAACATACACTCACAGATGCCTGGGGTTGCCAGTTTTCCAGGAAGTTCCTTTTCCGTCAGGCCACGATCAATAGAGTTTTGACATCCCCGTGATTTTTAATTTCTGTCATCTTCCTTTTAAGCATAAAACACTTCGACGTAGCTTCTTCGGACTGAGTGCTGTGCTGCTGCCATGGGTGGTTGGCTTCACCCTGGAGTGAGCCGTGATGCGATTTTGCACCAGCGCTCCGGGCCTCTCATGTTGCAGTAACTCGACCTTACCACATGAATGCGTGATGGCTCGAATATGCGTTCTCCTGGCACTTCTTTCTGGGATCTGTTTCTGCAGCTTGGAGGAGCTTTTCCCAATAACACCGGGTGGCCTTTGAGGCCTTCCATCCCACTAAAGTGGACCATGGTGAAGAAGAGTCCTCAACCATGGTAATATAGCACTCAAGACTGCCCTTTGGAAGCTTTGTTGCTATTGCTGTTGTTGGAAAGTCTGATAGTTTTTGAAAACTATTAACAGATCAGCATGTAGGGACTGCGTAGCAATTGTCCTCTAAGTTTGGTACTAATCATATCCTTTCAAATACTATATTTAATTCTGGGCTTTGTATCTAAAAGGAGACAGAGAACTTGGAGAGAGTTTAAAGGAAAGCCATAAAAATGATTAAAGGTTTAGGAAACCAGACCCATGAGGAAAAGCAAAAGAGAGGGCACTTCTTTTGTCTACAGCTCAGAGCTGGAACCCAAACTGGAGAGAAGCTTTCAACTGGAGGGCAGCCCTCATGTCCAAACTACCCCGTAGAAAACAATTTAAGTTGAATATAAAATATCTTGACCATGGGGAGGACTTTACCCAGAAGGCCATGGTGCAAAGGGTTATCACAAATAGGGTAGATTTGCAGCTGGCGGAAGGGAGAGTTGGGGCCCACCTGATGATAAGAAATATACACGACGTCCTTTTGAAATTTCTTTTCAGTCCCACGATCCTAGGATTGTTTTCCTGTTTCTGTAAGGTGCAAATGGTGAGATCCCAACCTCAGCTGTGTTTAAGATAGCAATCAGACCCCAATGATCCAGATTTAGACTACACCTCGTGGGTAATTCAGTGAATGTGGCTCAAGAATGGTAATGACGATATCGATGAAGGTAAGAATCCAGTTCTGTTGCTGTTTAGACCAATTCATTAATTATTGGAAGATTTAACCTCCCCAGTTGCAGCCTGCTCCATTGATAACTCTAGAAAGTTAGGGAGAAACCACAAAGATTTGTGTTTATTTTATAGGTCGATAAGATCGGTAACTCCAATGCACATACCTGGTGATTTTAATAATCAAGAAAAAGTGGGTAAGCTCAGAATGTCATAAGCTAACATGTACCTTTATCTATAGTTTTTTTTTAATTTTTTTTTTTATTCGACAGGAAGAGATCACAAGTAGGTAGAGAGGCAGGCAGAGAGAGAGGGGGAAGCAGGCTCCCCGCTGAGCAGAGAGCCCGATGCGGGGCTCGATCCCAGGATCCTGAGATCATGACCCGAGCTGAAAGCAGAGGCTCAACCCACTAAGCCACCCAGGTGCCCCCTTTTTTTTTAATTTTATTTATTTGTCAGAGAGAGAGAGCATAAGCTGGGGGAGTCGCAGGCAGAGGGGGAAGCAGGTTCCTTGCTAAACAAGGAGCCCAATGCAGGGCTCCATCCCAGCAGCCTGGGATCATGACCTGAGCCGAAGGCAGACGCTTGACCAACTGAGCCACCCAGGCGTCCCATACCTTCATCTAAAGTTCTTTACTTGTTATTTGTTTTGATTATGTCCCTCTCAACAACTTTGTAAACTCACTGAGGTACAGCTGATAAGCTGTGCAAACGTGCTCATAAGTGATCACTGCGTGAGCCAGAGTGAGAAACTATGGTGAGCATTTGCTTGGTATTAAGAAGGTTCAAAATAGGGGCGCCTGGGTGGCTCAGTCATTAAGCGTCTGCCTTTGGCTCAGGTCATGATCCCAGCATCCTGGGACTGAGCCCCACATCGGGCTCTCTGGTCGGAGGGAAGCCTGCTCTACCCTCTCCCACTCCCCCTGCTTGGGTTCCCTCTCTCTCTGTGTCTCTCTTCGTCAAATAAATAAATAAAATCTTAAAAAAAAAAAAAAGGTTTAAAATAAAAGTCTACAAAAGACATCCCCTGTCCTTACAAAAACAAACATATCAAAGAAACATGTTGTATTTGCTAGTAGGACAAGCTATTTATTATACAAAAGAGTTTTTAAAATCAAACTGGTTTAAAGTCTTGATACACCAGAATTTTGGAGAAGCCATAATATTAAGCAAAAAATTCAAAATTTGACTTTAAATATTGCTTTGACAGTAACTGAAGTATATTTGCCAAACCTAAGTAGCCTAAATCCAATAATGAAAAACAAGTAGAGAAATCTAAAATGTGGGACATTGGTCAAGATTCTTAGGGAAAAAGTCACTAGTGTAGAATTTTTTTTTAAGGCAGGGAAATTGTTTTTAAGTAATAACTAAATAATAACCAAATGAAGTGTACAAACCTTGGTTGAAACCCAGATTGGGGGGGGGGGAAAAGAACAAAAACCCAGGTATGAGATTTTTTGGAATGACTGAGGAAATTCAAATATAGACTGTATATTAAATGGTATTATACAATTAGTGTTCTTAAATGTCATTCCATTCTGATTGGTTATGTAAAAGATGTTCTTAGATGACTCTCCCTCTCTTCCTCTCCATATGTGTACATGTGTGTATGTATGAATAATAACCAGCTGAATTCTTTTTTTTGCAAAACTAGGATCAAAGAATGTAACCAATAAAACAAGTCAGAATATTCCAGATACATATTTGTGTATATATACGTGTGTATGTGTGTGTTTGTAGATATGTACATAGATAAAGCAGATGTGACAAAATATGAAAAAGTGGTAAAATTGGGTAAAGAGTCTGTGTTCCTTATACTGTTCTTTCAACTTCCCCATAGATTTTTAATTTTCAAAATAAAAATGGGGAGGGGGGCGCCTGGGAGGCTCAGTGGGTTAGGGCCTCTGCCTTCGGCTCGGGTCGTGGTCTCGGGGTCCTGGGATCGAGCCCCGCATTGGGCTCTCTGCTCAGCAGGGAGCCTGCTTCACCCTCTCTCTCTGCCCGCCTCTCTGCCTACTTGTGATCTCTCTCTGTCAGATGAATGAACAAAGTCTTTAAAAAAAAATGGGGAGGGTATGGGATTGTTTCAAAATAGTGCATTTAACAAACCCCAGTATATGATGAAGAACACATAATGTATTTGAAATAACAAAAAAAGTAAGCTTCTTTCTATGGTCCTTATTTTCTTGCAGCCTCTCTTACTCTCAAATTAATACTTGCCATTCAAGAGGTATTTGCTTTAAATACAAAAACTTTCAAAGCTAAGAAATTAAGAGTTATGAAAATTCAAAGAAAACAAATAAAACCTAAGTTATTCTCAGTGTATGTACGTCAAGTCATTATGGGGTTTACCTTAAACTTATACGGAGTTGTATGTCAATTAAATTGGAAAAAAATAAGTCCTGTAGAAATTAAAGTGTATAGCCATTGTCTCATGATTCACAATTCCTCATATGCCTGAGTTTTCAGACCCACCCCCACATCTGTGTTTGCCCGTGTGATCATATCTAATAGTGGAAAAGTGAATAAAAGTTAGGGGCATAATTATAAAAATGCTTTGAGTTCTTATTCTTTGAGAAGCCAGAATATAGCCCCTAGGCTCTAATTTTAGTAATTACCTTAATAGTACTTGAAGTTTATTTAAGCACATTGTCCATTGAATGGATCCCATTAATCCAAACTGTCACAGTTTTAAAATGTTTTTATGTTCTGGTGTCCTCAAGTGCAAATAATCGATGAAACCGCACCTAATTCAATTCAATTTGCCAGCATTAGCCTTTTCACTGTCTTGGTCTATCACAATCCTCCCTATGTTCGTGTGTGATCTGTCAAATTAGTTGTAACTTGCATATTTTATATTTAGATTAGGGAATCCTTCTGGAATGCTACAGACTTGTTTTGCTTTGTTCATTGAATTCTTTGTTGCATGTCTTGCAAAAAAAAAAAAAAGGATTCAGCTGGATCATCAAGGGCTCCACCCCAGTAAAGGCTTCAGAAACACGAGTTGGACAGAGCATTTTGTTTTCTGTTATGAGTCACCAGATGACTTGTTGGATCTTGAGAGGCTGCTGAAGCCCAACAGGCCTGAGGCATGAGTCACAGCCGCTGTGCTCATGGTGGGCTCATTTCACATCAGGTTCAAGAAAGGGCCTGTGGATTTTTTTTCTTGTGATCTTCATGTTACGAGATTTCCTTTGAAGCATTTATTATTAAAACAATATTGAAATTCTTTTGCGTTCTCATGTAGGTACTAGATAATTTGGGAGAATTGGAGTCCATTAAGGTATTTCTGGGAACATGCACTCCATTCTTGCAACAAGAGGGGAAACACTCTACAATGGCCTGTAAGTATCCCTTCCCTCTATGCTCAGCAGAAGGCAGGTTCAAAGTTTTCTGATAAATCACCAAAGAGAAACCTTAGTAATTACGGTGCTTGGTCTTCCTGGGTAAAATCAAATGTATCCTGGCATGGATACATTTGTAGCCAATCCTTTGTCATACGTATAATAGGATATAGACAAGATCTAAGGAATGACGATTTTGCACAGAAATATGTTCACAAAGGTCCACTCTTGCCCAAATAGGGTTTTGGTGTCACATTAAAAATTTCCAGAGAAGAGGTTCATTCATTGAAATCATTTCCCCTCCTGGGTCATTTTGACATTAGTGGGTTAAGAATGACTCAGAAGGAGTCAAAGTGAACATACGTTCCCAGACAGAATAGACATGTCCCTGTCCAGTTTTATTCAATATAATCTTTGTCAGAGGACCTTGTATACTACCTTGCATACGGGAATGTCTCAATAAATGTTTATTAGTAATTAATTGGGAAGAGAAAAGGTGAGAAAGTGAAGGAGAATTAGATTCCGAATAAAATACATTGCCTGGCCCACTGAGCAAGTGAAAATGGCCCTTCACTGTCCTTTTACTCTTCTGTCTCCTGCCTCTCCAACTTCTGAGCTTTGTACTCGGAGAAGCCATGAGCTGCTAGCTTGCTGGGGCTGTAGGAAATGCTGAGAAGGGACTCGACTTGAAAGCCAAGAGGGCCCCCTCCAGAAGAAGTATTTTTTATGTACGCTCTTTAAAATGAGTTGTTTTCTAGTTCTTTCTAATCTTCTAAACTGGGTTTTGAGAAACTCTGGGCTGGGTTGCTAAGAGAACAAGATCCTCTTTAGAGCGGGGCCACGAGCTCAGGGTCCCTAGTCCTGAGGAATTTTCCAAGGGTCAGCTCCGGCCCTCTGCCCTGTTTCACTGTGGAGTTTGGAGGCTTCCCGGAGGAGAAAAGAAAAACCAGGGAGCTTCTGCCATCTCTTCCCACCTAGTCCTTCATCCCTCATGTGGTTTTACAAGAGACCTTCTTCTGTATCCCCAGCGAGTCCCCTAGCCCTATCATTACTGAGCCTAAACAATCTATTTTTTAAGATTATTTATTTAGTTATTCGAGAGAGAGAGAGAGAGAGAGAGAGCATGAGCAGGGGGTAGGGGCAGAGGGAGACTCCTCATTGAGCAGGGAGCCCGATGCAGGGCTTGATCCCAGGACCCTGGGATCATGATCCGAGCCAAAGGCAGACGCTTCACCAACTGAGTCACCCCGGTGCCCCCAGACAATCTATTAAAACCTTCTCGAGTAAATGGACTATTTTAAAAATTTACTACTGTTATTTTTTAATAATACTATCACTTAGACTAACTTCATTGAGTCACATGCCAACAGTTTCATACATAAAAGTGACTCACCAATTTCCCAGAACATCTCCAGGTAATTATTAGAACAGAGCTTATTCTTATTACTTATTACTAGGACTGTTCAGTCCCTGTAAAGAGCATTCCATTGAGGAAAAAAAAACATCATTTCCAAGCAGTGAGGTGCACTGATGCTAAGGTACCCTGCTTAGGGCCGGCCCACCATTTCAGGACTGACAGACTCATTCTTCCATCTGTTAGACATGTTGGTGCTGACAACTCCCGCGTGAGTCCCCTTCTGGACGTTGCCCTGGTTTTTACCATGTCACCTTGCCCCTGGCTCCATGATTCCTTGATCACGTGTGTTTCTTAGAATGCTATTGCCTTCTACCTATGTTGGAAGCAAGTCCTGGTTCTAGGAAAACATGGCCTATCAATGTCGTCAGTGCTTCTGCTCAGTCCTACCTGTAACCTGCTTTGAGTCTCACTGAACTCTCACGCAGTGTGGGTTTACTGAAACTCCGTACTTAGGGAACACCGCCAACACTACATGTGAACCGGGGGATAGACAAAAATCCGTAGTGAGTGTGTGTGTTGCGTCCATCTCCTTTGCTCCACACGTGCTCCATTGTCCATCAGATTTCACTTAAAGAACACAGGTTAGGAGACACGATTAAGACAGCAGCGCATTAAACCAAGCATAGTTTCCCCTAAGCATGGAGTCCCACGCTCCTGGCGGATCTCCCATTCATAAAGCCCCCCGGCGAAGGAAACAGAACGAGATGAGATGTTTTCCAGACCCGAGGCCCAAATCCTCACCCCGGGTGGGGCACGCGCATTCCTCCCCATCAGTTCCTTGGGACACCTGTGCCAAGGGACAGATTCAAGACGGACTGGAGCTGGTTTTGTAGCTCACGCTCCAAACTCTTAATGAATATAATGTTCACTCATAGTGGCCTTCGTTTTTCCAGATGAAGAATCAGCCTGTATTTAAATGGGAAGTGCTCGTGATATCTCCAGTGCTTTTCAGTGGTCTGTTGCTGGATCTTCTCCAGCTTCACTTTATTTTTCTCCAGATGCTGTGAACGTAGGAACACGCTGTCTGATCGGTGCATTTGGCTTAAGCTGGGGGTCGAAATTGGTGCCATGTGTGCCGCCCCACATACTTGGCGGACGGATGCTGCACACGTTCTCTTTTTTCTTTCCATAGTTAGGAAAACCAAGAGGCTAGGCTTTGGCGCCAGCCTGTCCAGATTTGAATCCCATTTCCACCACTTGCTTACATAAATCTATGCCTCTGTTTCTTCATCTGTGAAATCGGAGGTTTTTTTTGTTTTTGTTTTAATTTTTTAAGATTTTATTTATTTATTTGACAGAGAGAGAGCGAGATCACAAGTAGGCAGAGGCAAGAAGAGAGAGCGGGGAAGCAGGCTCCCTGCTGAGCAGAGAGCCCGATGCGGGGCTTGATCCCAAGACCCTGAGATCATGACCTGAGCCGAAGGCAGTTGCTTAACCAACTGAGCCACCCAGGCGCCCCTCTGAAATTGGAGTTTTAATAGTCCTTACCACAGGATAAATAAAATAAAATCTTTAAAAAAAAAATAGTCCTTACCACATAGGGTTCTTATGAGGATTAAAAGAATCCTTCTACATAGAGCACTTAGAATCTTTCTTTTTAAGATTCCACATATAAATGAGATCATGCCATTTACCTTTGTCTCCCTTATTTCACTTAACCACAATGGCCTCAAGATCTATCCATGTTGTTGTTAATTCTTTTTTCTCCTAACTGAATAGTATTCATATTTTCTTATATATATCACATTTTCTTTATCCATTCCTTCATCCATGGACATTTAGGCTGTTTCCATGTCTTGGTTATTATGAATCATTCTGCAATGGACATGGGGCTGGAGATTCCTTTTCGAATTAATGATTTTGTTTCTTTCAGATAAATTACCCAGACACAGAATTGCTGGATTATATGGTGATTCTATTTTTAATTTTTTGAGACACTTCCGTACCTTTTTCCATAGCAGCTGCACCAACTTACATTCCCACCAACAGTGCGTGAGGGTTCTCTTTTCTCTACAGCGTTGCCAATGTTTTCTTATTTCCGAGATTTTTGATAATAGCCATTATGACAGGTGTGAGGTGATAACATCATTGTGATTTCCCTGATGATGAGTGATGTTGAGCATCTTCTCATGTGCCTGTTGGCCGTCTGGATGCCTTTGTTAGAAAAATGCCTATTCAGGTCCTCTACTCATTTTTAAATTGGATTATTTGGTCTTTTGTTATTGAGTTGTAGTGACTTGTAGGTTGTAATCTGGATATTAACTCCTTATTGGATATATGATTTGCAAATATTTTTCTCATTCAGTAGGTTATCTTTTCATTTTGTTGATGGTTTCCTTCACAAAGCTTTTTGTTTTGATATAGTTCCAGCTGTTTATTTTTTCTTTTGTTGCCCTTGCTTCTGGAGTCTGATTTTAAAAAAAAATCAGTAAGATTGCTATTAAGGAGCTTACCACCTATGTTTTCTTCTGGGAGTTTTATGGTTTCTGGTCTTACATTCAAGTCTTTAATTCGGTTTGAGTTAATTTTTTTTAAAGATTTTATTTATTTATTTGACAGAGACAGTGAAAGGGCACAAGCAGGGGGAGCGGCAGAGGGAGAGGGAGAAGCAGACTCCCCGATGATCCAGGAACCCCATGTGGGACTCAATCCCAGGACCCTGAGATCATGAACTAAGCCAGAGGCAATTGCTTAACCAACTAAGCCACCCAGGCATCCAAAAAAAAATTTTTTTTTTAAGATTTTATTTATTTATTTGAGAGAGCGACAGCATGAGAGGGGAGAGGATCAGAGGGAGGAGCTAATTTTTGTATATGGTGTAAGATAGTGGCCTAGTTTCATACTTTACATGTTGCTGTCCAGTTGAAGAGACCACACTTTCCCATTGGATATTCTTGCCTCCCTCATCATAGATTAATTAACCATATACACACGGGTTTATTGCTGGAGTGTCTATTTTGTTCCTTCAATTTCTGTCTCCACGTTTATGCCGGCATCATACTGCTTTGATGGCTATAGTTTCGTAGTCTGGCTTGAAATCAGGAAGCCCGATACCTGGCTTTGATCATCTTTCTCAAGATTATTTGGGCTACTGGCATCCTTTGTGGTTCCTCTGTGGCATTTCCCTTTAAACACGTACCAAAACACACAATTCTGTGATGAAACCTACAAGTAAAAGGCATCAGCGCTGAAGGGATCCTAGGGACACCTTGGTGGCTCAATCTGTTCAGGTTTTTCCTTCAGCTCAGGTCACGATCCCGGGGTCCTGGAATCGAGCCCCGCGTCGGGCTCCCTGTTCTGCGGGGAGCCTGCTTCTCCCTCTCCTTGCAGCTTCCCCTGCTTGTGCTCTCTCTCTCCCTGACAAATCAATAAGTAAAAGCTTTAAAAAAAAATAACTTTTAAATTAAGACTTTATGTCCCCCCATGTTAAAATGCTTCGTTCTCATTTGAGAAATTGGAGCGAATTATTTCTGAGGCTGTCATTGCTACGTGTGTGCTTGTGATCCAACAGCTTTGGTATTTCTTAAATAATTGGAAGTTCATATTTTAAACACCACAAAAGCCCAACGGGCCATGATTTCGTCGTGTGAGCTGACTTCGAACTAAAAGGTCAGGTAGACAAGCTCCCCTTCAAGTTTTTCTATTTCTGGGAAGCTCGGGCTGACTCTGTTCCCTGGGTCAGAGAGGAGGTAATAAAACAAACTCACACAAGGCTGTGAGTGATTCAGCGCTTAGGAGGATGTATCTGAAGGTGTGACTTCCTTCAAACAATGAGCTGATACTGAGAAATTGGGCCATCGGCCAGAATAGGAGATGTTTCCAAGTTTCCCATCAGTTACTTATTCAATAAGTATTTACTGATTACTTTCCATGGCTAGGCTGCAGGAGCTGCTGGGGATACTCAGAAGCTTTTGCTTTCAAAGAGCTTGTGATTTGGGCAATTACGAAACATTAGAGTAGTGTAAGGGCAGGTACACAGACGGGGCTAAGATGTGGGCTGTCAGGAGAGAAGCACAAGAACAGAAATCCTGTTTGCCAGACATCCTCCTCACCTCTTTCTCTTTGGGGAGCAGTTGTAAGGTCAGAGGTCAGAGGGCTGATCCCACCTGGGGGCGGAGGGGGGAGGGGGCTGAGGAACCTAAGTCACTCAGAAACCACAGGCCTTGCACTAGATGCAAGTCACTCCCCAGGACCCCCCAGGGTCTGAGTTTATATGTCACAGTTCAGGCCATGCGGAGGTCTTCTGAGAACTTTGGGAAACAAGAATTCATGCTCTTTGGCTGCTGTTACTTGAGATATCATTTACACACTATAATACTCATTTCGGTGGTTTGAGTATATTCACAAAGTTGTGCAAACACCACCACTATCTGATTCCAGAATATTTTCCTCACCCCAGAGGAAGCTTCATATTCATTCTTCTCTCCCTGCAGCACCTGGAGACCATTAACTTACTCTCTCTGCCTTTCGACGATTCTGGATATTTCATATAAGTGGAATCATATAATCTGTGGCTTTTTGTGCCTGGCTTCTTTTGCTGAACATAACATGTGCAAGGTTCATCCACACTGCAGCGCGTATCAATGCTTCATTCCTTTTTGTGATGGAATGTTCCATTGTGCAGATATATCAAGCACATTTGGTTTATCCATTCATCAGTCGATGGATTTGGGTTTTTTTTCCACTTTTTGGCTATAATGAATAATGCTGCTATTTTTGCCTAAGTTTTTGTGTGTTCATATGTTTCCAGTTCTTTTGGAAAGATACCTAGGAGTGGACCTGCTGGATTGGGTGGTCAATTTAGATGTAACCATCTGAGGAACTGCCAGACTGGTTTTCCAGAGTGACTAGACCATATTCCATCCCCACCAGCAAAGTACATTTCTCCGTATCTTTGTCAACATTTGCTATTGTTTGTCCTTTTGGCTACAGCTCTCCCAGTATATGTGAAGCGGTATCTCATTATGATTTTAATTTTCCTTTCCCTAATGACTAATGGTGTTGACCTTTTTCTGTGCTTATTGGTCATTCGTATACCTTTGGAGAAATGTCTATTCAAATTCTTTTTCCGTTTTTAAATGGGGTTATTTGTCTTTTAATTGTTGAGTTGTCAGAGTTCTTTCTATATTCTGAATACCGGACCTTGATCAGCTACACGGTTTGCAAATATTCTGCCCCCTTTTGAGGTGCACGTGACCTCCTCTCCCCCTACTTCTCAGTGTTAACTGAGGCTCGGAGTGGTTGCAGCCATCTTGCTCCTGGCCTGAGAATGAGCTGGAGGAATTGCAGAGACATGAACTTGGAGCCACTGGACTGAGCCAATCCTTGGGAAAACTTTTTCTCTTATCTCTCGACTCCCAAGTTCACGAGCCAATACATTTATTGTTTAATTGGGATGTTCAGTCACCTGCTTCTGAAAGTCTCCTAAATGGTACAGGTACCAAACCCAGGTGGAGGGAGAAAAAGTCTTGACCATTTCCTTCTCCTCAAGTCAAACCACAGAGTTCAAGAACTAACCTTCAACAATCTCAATAGCAACATCCGGGAGTTTATCCAAACATCGTAAGGGCTGTGAATAGTGTCACCTCAAAGACAGGAGCAGGGATGCCTTCTCTGAGGCAGTGGTTGGAGACATTACTGCTGCATTGCTAATCAAATGTTAGCTTAATTAACTTCTATCACTGCATCTGGTTTTCTGAGATATAATCTATATTTTAATGGACTTTGAGCAGATCCATAGGGGAAAGCCCAAACGGATAATTTACCTCCCAGTCAGGAAAGCATTCTGACTAAATGGGTTTCTTTTTTGTTTTTTAATTTAATTGCCTTTTTTCAGTGTTCCAAAATTCATTGTTCATGCACCACACCCAGTGCTCCATGACGTACGTGCCCTTCTCAATACCCACCACCAGGCTCGCCCACCCTCCCTTCCCCTCCCCTCCAAAACCCTCAGTTTGTTGCTCAGAGTCCACAGTCTCTCATGGTTCATCGTCCCCTCCAATTTCCCCCAATTCACCCTTCCTTTCTTTCTCCCAATGTCTTCTATTTTTTTCCTTATGCTCTACACATAAGTAAAACCATATGATAACCGACTCTCTCTGCTTGACTTATTTCACTCAGCATAACCTCTTCCTGTCCCATCCATTTTGATACAAACGTTGGGTATTCATCCTTTCTGGTGGAGGCATAACATTCCATTGTCTATATGGACCACATCTTCTTTATCCATTCGTCTGTTGAAGGGCCTCTTGGCTCTTTCCACAGTTTGGCAATAGTGGCCATTGCTTCTATGAACATTGGGGTGCATGTGGCCCTTCTTTGCACTACATCTGTATCTTTGGGGTAAATACCCATCAGCACAATTACAGGGGCAAAGGGTAGCTCGATTTTTAATTTCTTGAGGAATCTCCACACTGTTTACCAAAGTGGCTGCAGCAACTCGCATTCTAGGACCCAGCTCCCTAGCCAATCTCTACTTCCTCTCGTTTGACACAAAGGAAATGTTCAGCTGCTTTGTTTTCAAAAACCTCAAGGTGTATCAGTTAACCAACTGTCCTGAATGTGGCTTTGCTGGTTTGTGTACTGCTATAGAATGACTTATGAAAGGAAGAAAGAAAAAAAAAAGGCAAAGTGCGGGTAGAAGTGATCCTAGTAAACGTGTGAAGCACCAATGGGTGGATTTTGTTCTTATTTAGAAACTCTAGTGATCATAGATGCCATGCCGTTCAATACCTACTTGATTTTTTTTTTTTCTCTTAGAAGAGAACTCCTTTGCTTCGGGAATCAAAGTACCTAGTCATTTTTACCACAACTCTGTTCTGTGGATCTCATGCAGTCCATTTTAAGGATTCAGTGACAAAGTTCTGATCAGATTTTTCTCTTAGACAACTTTGAGTCAGATGGTTTAAATGCTTCACCTACACCTGAGGGGTCAGAGGAACATCTGAAGGAAATGCATGGCTCTTTCAGGCAAAATGCCCCCTCAGTGGGCCTCCGTACCAGACACTTTAAAAAGCGTGGTTCCCTTGCAAAGTCACGGGGAAGCCAGCACCTGGGCTGATCTGGGGATGCATCAAGATTGTATTCCTTCGGGGCGCCTGGGTGGCTCAGTGGGTTAAAGCCTCTGCTTTCGGCTCAGGTCATGATCTCAGGGTCCTGGGATCGAGCCCCACATCGGGCTCTCTGCTCAGCAGGGAGCCTGCTTCTCCCTCTCTCTCTCTGCCTGCCTCTCTGCCTACTCTTGATCTCTCTGTCAAATAAATAAATGGAATTTAAAGATTGTATTCCTTTTTTTTTTTTTTTTTTTAATGAGTCAGAGGTGCATTTCGCCGGTGACATTGTGTGCTTTGATTAGTGCCATGCCCCACTGGGAGCCTGCCCAGGACCACACAGCAAAGGGGCCAAAGACAGAGCGGGGAAACTTCTGGGCAGACTTTAGAACAACCACTCCTATGCTGTGTGCAATAAAAAAAAAAATCCCTCGATATTTTGCTTTTTTTCCCCCAGGTCTGGGCTCGCAAGAAGCTTTAATAAATGTTTGCTTTGAATTTTTATCTGTTCATGTCATTTTAATTGAATCATTCGTTCATAGGAAAGCATTCCTCAAATCATCTGCATGTATTCTGTCTGACTTAATCCTCAGCTGTTGGAAATCACTTTTCTGGAGAAGCTTTTCCTGACCATGCGAGCGGAAAACAGCAGCAGCTTGCCGCCTTCTCCGTTCCTCTAGCCTGCCTCACTCTTAGCACGGATCAGCTGGCATTTTACATATTCACTCGTGGATTATCCCGTGAAGAGCTGTGCACACCCACGCACACGCGCACACACCTAAAAGCTACGTGACGGGAGGGAATTATTTCACCTTATTCCAAATGCCTAGAAAAGTAGATGGACAATAAATTCTTTCTGGGGTTAAATAGTTGCATGAATCTACCTCTTTATTCACAGATTCATCTCTCTCTCTCTTTTTTTTTTTCACTAAAAAAAATTTACACTTTTTTTCTTCTTTTTTTAATTTATTTATTTATTAACATATAATGTATTATTTGCCCCAGGGTACATGTCTGTGAATCATCAGGCTTACATATTTCACAGCATTTGCCATAGCACATACCCTCCCCAATGTCCATAACCCTACCCCACCTACATCCCAGCCACCCTTAGTTTGTTTCGTGAGTTTAGGAGGATTCATCTCTTTAAAACAAACTGTGCACACAGGTTAAAAGCGTGGGCTCAGGACCCAAGCGGGTGAAATCCCAGTCCTTCCACTTATAAGCTGTGTGATCTTGGGCAATCACGTAACCTCTCTGTGCCTTAGTTTTGCCACAAGTGCAACAGGAGTAAGAACCATATACATCTCACAGAGTTGTTAGATTAAATGAGATATTATATGTAAAACACTGAGAACTATGTCGTGTTCATAAGCACAATGTCTATAAGCACATTGCACAATGTCTATACAATCTCTTGTGCTCAGTAAATGTGAACAATTTTTACTTATTTATTCAGCAGTATTTACTTAATGTTTACTGTGGGCCAGGTGCTGTGCTAGGTGCCAGGAATACAAGGGGTGAATAAAACCAAAAATAGACCCCGCCCTTATGGAGCCTAAAATACCGTGAGAGAGGAAGTTATCGATTACAGTCACGACACAAGTAAAAGTAGCATTAACCATCTTAAATGTTAAGAAGAGATGGGCAAGATTATATTTACAAGGGGCATTTGATCTGGTCAGAGAGGGAAGATGAGTGTTTCAGGGGGACGTTAGCTAGGTATGTGTGGTGGGGTAAAGAGGCACATAACCTCCAATTTCCAGTTGTTGTGTATCGTGCACTGTGCTGTAATCCTCTCCTTTTCTCAAAGAAGTCTGCAAAATAAGAGTGAGTTAATAGCCTTGAGTTAATTGTGATTTTTGCATTGAGAAGGAGGCTGGTCTCTGTTTGGGGAGAAGCAATGGACGCCTGGGCAAGGAAAGAGAAGAAAGCCTCCTCCCCCCCACATCTCTGCTGGGAATTAAAAAAAAAAAATTACAGGAAAACATTGGGATGTATAATTAAGCCATTTTATTTGGACATAAAAGAAAAGTCAGAGCCCGGTGTCTAGAAGAGTTTTGAACATCTGGTTTGTTTATAATAACAATGTTCAGAGAAAATTCAGAGGAAAGAATAGGTTCATTCATAATCCCTCCTCCGTAAAACATAATCATTTTTCCTTTTTGGTTTTATTTTGTTTTCCCCTTTCATTCTTGGGCCATTATAGCTGCAGGCCTTTCTAAATGGTTGTACTCACAGGGCACAAATAATTCCATGTCTCCCTTTTATGTGGTGGTACATAGCCTTCATAATTATTCATATTAATCATCATCCTCTTTTTATAGGGAGGAGAAACTGAGCCTTGGAAGCCTGATGATTGCTGTCTTTGACAAATTAAAGACTCATGGCCATTTATCAGGAAGGCAAGTCCTTGGACTAGAGCATCCAATAGCTACACTCCATCCCCCAGACCTACCCAGCACTTCAGCTGGAGGATTAAGTAGGTACGTTTCAGAGATGGAGGTTAAAGAATCTAAAGAAAAACTCATCCTGTGTCTTCTACTCTCAAGACTTCACTACACACAGCTCTTTTGACTTCACACGTGTGGGGTTTCCACACATCAAGCATTTCTGCGACATGGGCTGGGTGTACTACCATTTAACTCAATTCTGACTCTATCCTGCCTGGAGCTGCGTCAGATCCCACAGGCTATGGGCTCAGTCCCCTGGGACTGCCCTCCCCTCCCCGCTCCAGATGGCAGTTGCAGGTTCAGCCTGCAGTGCACGTTTCTGACTGACCAGCTATAAATTGGAGGTTCCCAAACTCCCCGCTCAGGATCAATTAATTTGCTAAAGGGGCTCACAGAACTCAGGAAAACAGTAGAGTTACCGGGTTCCTGGTTGGATATAAGAGCCAGATGCAAGAGATACATGAAGCCAGGTGTGGGGGAAGGGGGGGTGCAGCTTCCATGCCCTCTCTGGGCTCACCATTCTCCCAGAACCTCTGTGTGTTCACCAGTCCAGACGCTCTCCAGACCTTTCTTTTTTGGATATTTACGGAGGCTTCATCACAATAGGCATGATAGATTAAATCCTTGGCCTTTGGTGATTCCTTCAACCTCCAGTTCCTTCTCCGTCTCTGGATGATGGGATTTGAGGCAGAAAGTTCCAACCCCCTCATCCTACTTGGTTCCCCGGGCAATCTCCCCCATCCTTGGGCTGGCCTGAAGTTCCCTCATTAACATACACTAGTGGGTTCAAAGGGACTTCTTATGAATAACAAGACACCTTTATCTTTTCCCTCTTGGGAAATTTCAAAGGTTTTTGGAACTCTGTGCCAGAAACTGGGCAGGACTAAAATATGTATTTCTTATAAAGCACCCTATCACAAGGGGTCAGGGAGCAGTCTGTGGCTGAGGAAAGGAGAAGGAATGAGACAAGCCAAGCTCAAGATCTTGGACACCATTGGCCTCATTAACTTGTTAATTGAGCTAAGCAGCCTGAGAAAACAATGGAAACAGGAAACAAAAACTACAAACTCTTTCGGGCTTTGGAGTGTGAACAGATTTTTAAAAGAGAAAAATAATACCAAATGACTGTGTTGACATCAAGATAAGGAGGGGTTCAGTTAAAATTCATTAAGACACAATAAGAAACGCCAGGCTTCTTGCAGGTAAAAGGAACTTTGCCAATGAATTATTCAAGAAGAAATGAGCTGAATGAGGAAATCCTGTCTTGGCAACAGTTCAGACTTTCTCCCCAGGTAATGGAATAACAAAAAGTAACAGAGAAACGTGTTTGTTAAGTGAGTACTTTGCACGTGGTACAAACCAACTTGGCATCAGTCTTCCCATTATAGTTTGAGTCTTTCAAAGTAACGGAGAAAAAAAAATACAAGGAATAAAATCTCCGGTTTTAAAATCAGCAACAAATAGCTTCAAGAAAAGTTTGGAACCTATGTGAATCCCTTTTACTGTGATTCTAAGCCAAAATTTTAAACTATATAAATTATACAGTCATGAGCATTGTTTAGATGCCCAATACAATGCTTATTCCACTTAAATAAAGAAAAATAAGGCCCTTTCCTGAAGATGTATTAATCCACTGGGATAGAGTGATGTCTACACGACTCATAGTAACACACACTGGCATGCCACACCATTCCACTTTCCCGGGAGCACAATGCATCTTTAGCCTTTGTTCATGCTGTTTCTAGAATGGACTCCCTTTTCCTGTTCACCTATCCAGACTATACTCAGGTTTTAAGCCCTGAATCTACACCAGCTTTTGCATGAAATGCACAGAGTATGCCTCCTTCTTTTCTTTCTTAGAATTTACTTTTCCTCACATTTCCTACATTTTTTGGAGTTTTCATGGTACAAAACAGCACTTTGTTATAGACTATTTTATAAGAATATATATCATGGGGCGCCTAGGTGGCTCAGTGGGTTAAGCATCTGCCTTCAGCTCAGGTCATGAGTCCAAGGTCCTGCGATCGAGGTCCGCATTTGGCTTCTCCATCTGCCTGCCACTACCCCTGCTTGTTCTCTCTCTCTCTGACAAATAAATAAAATCTTTAGGGAAAAATAAAAGAACATGTATCATTTTACATGCATTAGTTTTATCTTTTTCAATAATGTATAAGTTTTCAAAAGAGCACACCTTTCCTCTGTATTCTGTCCTGTGACATTTATTTGTTTGTTTGTTTGTTTGTTTGTTTGTTTGCCTCCTGTGCCCTGTGACTAACTTAATACCAAATACTTGCTACGTGATAGGGTCTGTCATTCTCATTTAGCTACCTATGATCCTAAAATCCTAACTGATTAGAATTCCCTTTTGCTCAAGAGAAGGCAGTCTTTTGTTCTATTCAGGCCTTCAGCTGATCGGATGAGGCCCATCCATATTATGGAGCATAATATGTTTTATTCAAAATCTACCAATTTCAGCATAATCCCATCCAAAAACACCACCACAGAATGAAATGCCTATCCACTTTTCTCCTCAAGTCTTCTTCAGCGCTGACTAGACTGGCAGTATTTTGTTTCCTAAAGAATCATTTATATGTTCCTAAGAAAATCACTCCATTCAACTGGACTTTCTTTGAGCCTGATTTTCTCATGTGAGAAAGGAAGATAATGTTTTTGCACAAGGTTTAGTTGGTAATATTAATGAGAGAAGAATTCTCTGGACCTCAAGGACCTGTGCAGATATCAGCTATCATTACCATTGTCCCCATCAGTGTTATTATACCCATCACTACCTTGAAACTTGCAAAGTTGCTTAAGAAGGGTGATATAATGGAGAGAATACTGGTAGATATTACTAGTGTTCACTGATGTCAGTTTTCTTCTACGTCCTGAGCGCTTGTAAGAATTGACTTTCCAGTCTTATTTGCTGCTGGTAGAGCCATGTGATTCTTTCTCATCAGGGGAGTGGATGGAAGGGGTCAATGTGTTTAATTGCCAGCACTTGATTCTTTCTCTTTCCTTCTCTCTATCGTTTCTTTTTTCTTTCTTTCTTTTTCTTTTAGGGAGCAAGAGAGCGAGCAAACGGGGAGGGACAGAGATAGAGAGGGAATCTCTGCTGAGTGCAGAGCCCCCTGTGGGCCTGGATCCCAGGACCCTGAGATGACGACCTGAGCTGAAATCAAGTGTTGGATGCTCAACTAACCGAGCCACCCAGGCGCCCTAAGAAAAGAAGTTTCTATCAACTGGATCCCTAGGTAGTGGGGGGAGCAGAATTCCCTGCCAACTCTGTGGGGTTGGTAGTGTGAGTGAAAAAATTTTTAAAGTAAAAAAAAAAGTCAAAAGGAAATGAAATCCTAGATGGAGCTATGGTCTAGCTACCTATGTGCCCTTGACTGACTGGACTAAAGTTTACTATTTCGAAGGTCCCTTCGGCTCTGAAAGCTCTGAAATTACAACAACACAAAGCATCTCATGCGAGTAACAAAGAAATGTCACCTTTTGTTTAAGGCATAGAATGAAATTACAATTATATCAAACCATCTCAGGGAATGAATTCAGCTAGAATAACTTTTAGAATTGAAACTCTGTTTCACGCACACACCGGCCTTTTAGAAAGAGTGTGTTAAACATAGTTGCATTAAACGTAATCAATGATTCATGGACATTATCATGAACCTTCATTGCTTTATAGGGATGTCCTCAGGGCCAGGGACAAGTGGAGGTCTATTTTCTCTTCGCAATGACCTAGACCTCTCATGTTATCTGAATTTTTGCTGTGGATTTTTTAGACTTTCAATGCCCTTGTGCCAGCTATTAATGTAGTGATCATCTTCGGGAGCCTATCTCCCCACTTTTATTGGCTGCAGAGATAGAAAGCAGATTTCAAACCCTGTTGGAATTGTAAATAATGGTAAGGATATATAGGATCTAAATAATGGGTTCAGAAATTTTCCTAGGAGTAAAACAATTAAGATTTAGGCATGAGCTTTGTAGCCTTTTTAGACACATACATCTTTTGCTTGATTTCCTGCCCTCATGAATATCCCACAAAAGTGGATTTCTCTGATAATCGGTCTCCAGTAATACAGGGGGTTAATGTGTTTGATCCTCTACAGCAACCCCAACAACTCAGATACATAATTATGTTGCTAATATGTGCTTGACAGCTTGAGAGGTATCTCGTAGCCTATTGCAAAAACGAACATTGTGGGAAGAACGGAAATAATTTGTTCCTCATGTCAGTTCAGTGCGGCGGTATAGCGTAACAATGAAGCATGTAAGTTCTGGAACAAGACTGTGTTCAGAACCTAGTTTCACCCCTGCAAACTGTGAACTTGGACAAGTTGGTGTCAACACCAACAACTTGTTGTCTCCATTGTCTCATTTTTAAATCGCAGGTCATCCAAGTGATGTGTTACATGCCCAGAAAAGTTCCTGACACATAGCAAGCATTCAGTAAATATTGGACTTGTAATGATTATTTTCCTCAGTCCTATAAATAAATATATTTGCTGTATTAGTCAGGGTTCTCCAGAGAAACAGAATCAATAAGAAAGATTTATTATGAGGGGTTGGTTCATGTGACTGTGGAGGCTGAGAAGTCTCACAACCTATTATTTGCAGGCTGGAGGCCCAGGAAAAGCAGTGATGTGGTTCCAGCCCACATCTGGATGTCTGAGAACCAGGAGACCCTGGTCTGAGTCTCTGTCCAAGTCCAAGGGCCAGGGAACCAAGAGCATCAATGTCTGGGGTCAGGAGAAGATGTATGTCCCACCTCAAGCAGAAAGCAAAGTAGCCCTTCCTCCACCATTGGGTTCTATATAGGCCTTAACAGATTGGATGATGCCCACCCACATTGGTAAGGGGGATTTTCTTTAGTCGGGTCTACTGATTCAAGTGCTAATCTCTTCCAGAAACACAGAGATGTATCCAGAAATAATGTTTTACCAGCTATCTGAGCATCCCTTAGCCCAAACGGACACATAAAACTAACCATCACTTTCACTATTATTGATATTAAGAGCTGCAAAGAATATAAGGGTATCCTTTGATTAATTCATTAATTTTTCAGTGGTCACTGTGTTAGAGTTCTCCAGAGAAACAGAACAAATAATATGACTGTATATAATACATAGGTAGATTTATTTGAGAGAATTAGTTCACACAGTTATGGAGGCTGCCAAGTCTAAAATCTGCATGCAGGCAGGCAAGCTGGAGATCCAAGGAAGAGCTGATGCTGCAGTTCAAGTCCAAAGGCCACCTGCTGCAGAATTCCCTTTTGCTCAAGAGAAGGCAGTTTTTTGTTCTAGTCAGCCCTTTAACTGATTGGACGAGGCCCACCACATTATGGAGGATAATATGCTTTTTTTCAAAATCTACCAATTTCAATGTTAATCTCATCCAAAAACATCACCACAGAAATATCTAGAATAATATTTGACCACATATCTGGGCACTGTGGTCCAGCCAGGTTGACATATAAAATCAGTCATCTAGTCAAGCACAATCTTTCCTTATTGGGTCAATGTTTTCCATTGGTGGCTTAGAACCTAGACCTGGAATTTCCTGAGGGCAATTACCTTGCAAACCTTCCCTTCTCTTCATTTATACATTTATTACAGGAGTTTCCTTCTTCATAAAGAATAACGCAGCAGATTAGCAGGTCTCTCTGGCCCAGACGTCTTCTCCCACTCCCCTGGGGTGCAGGATTTCCTGCAGCCATCAAGCATTGGCAGCTTGAATTAATCTCTCCCCACCTAGAAAGAGCAGCTAACAGTATTTTCCTGCCTAGTTCTCTAATGCCCACCCTTGAGGTGCACGATGCTTTAGGCACCCTTTTAAGGAACTTATTCAGAATTTCTCCATCACTGATTGATTTGACAAATACGTATTGAACATTTACTACGTGGGTGGCCCTAGGTTGGGTTGGGGATACAAGGATGAATTAAACAGACACAGATCTTACATATCAAAATCAGTTACATTAAAGATTTTATTCTTTCTTCTGGCTTCCTAGATAACTGACCTAATTTGGTCACATGCAATTCTTTGCATGGATGCTGGATCCTTCAAAGAAGTCTGATGAAGGCAAAGACTAGTTGCTCTCAGCTTATGTTGAAAGCCGGTCTCCCACATTTATTTTTAAAACCCTCCTGCAGACCCCAAACGGTGTATGCTGCCTGTTTGTGGAGGTCCCCAGAGCCCCACTTTTCTGTCCTTTCAGGTGAACTACCATTAGATGTGAACGATTCCCTTGAAGAAAGATCCTAGGTGCTGTTAGTTGGCCTCAGGCAATTACAAAAGCAAAGGGTGGACAGAAGACTGGCAGGGGATCAAGCTCAAAGCCCCATCTCTCAGGGTTTAAGTTCCAGCCTCCATGAGACTCTTGAAAACTGTTCTTGCAAAGTGGGAGGAATTCTGAACTCTTCTGGCTGACCTACGTATCTTGGAGATCTTTAAATTCACCAATTCGAGCCCGCTTCTGACATCTATTGTATTAGTAGGCCGCCCCATTCACCAGTAAAAACCCACTGCTGATATTCAGAACATTAATGAACACAGTGGTGGCTTGTTGGTCTAGACAGCTCATAGAAGAGCTCGGAGTAGTCCCTTCTGAAGTGTGGACTTCCTGATTTGAGCAACAGTGGGGGTGCCATTCTTGGACTATGCACTCCCTTTTTTTTTTGAGATTTTATTTATTTATTTGGGGGAGAGAGAGAGAGCATGAACAGGGAGAGGGAGAAGCAACTCCCCACTGAGCAGGGAACCCCATGCAGGACTCACGCCCAGGACCCTGAGATCATGACCAGGGCAGAAGGCAGACGTTTAACTGACTGAGCCACCCAGGCTCCCCTTGACTATGCACTCCTCATCAGGACATTGGTATAGCAGAACCCACATAACACACGTCCCTCTGAGGGCACAGTGAAACATTTCTAGGTAAATAAACAGGCATAACAATAACAAACCCGAATTTCACACTACTGTATTCTCCTATAGTCCAATATTCCCCGTGAGTTCTCAAAATTGCTAAATTAGAATGTTTTGCACCACATTTCTGAGACAGTTTGAACTGAAGGACAATGAAGAACGTTAATGTTGCGATATCAGAAACACTAGTTGGAGAGCCAAGCTAACCATCCAGGCAAAGCCTGACCGGGTGGTTCATTTTGGGGAAACGAGTCCAATTCTCTTGTGGAAGGTCTAAATACTGTATCTTACCAGTTCACTTAGGTCAGGATAGGGGGGAACACTCACACTAACCAAAACCACGTTCGCTCTTTACATTAAGCCCTTCTTGTGAATCCATGCACCCGAGAATCTGAATTATCTTGTGGCCCTGGAAAAAAAGAACAGAGCCCTACATGGTCCTTTGTAGGTAATTTATGGCAGTCTGAGGAATGTTCTACTCCTCATGACAGTAAATCCCCCTGTGGTCTGATGAAATGGAACCCCCAGTAAAGGTCTTTGGCTCGTAAGTTCTTATTATTTATATCACCGATTCTAAGATCCACATCTTTATCATCTTTGGGTGAAATCTTAGATTGCGTGAACTATGGTAATTGCCCTTTCCGTACTCTCCATCAGGCCCCTACCTTTCCCGAACCACTCACTGCCTATTGCAGGGTATGCCTTGCAGATTTGCTAGGTTATGTTCCGAGCATGCAGATCCTCTATGGTCCGTTGACCAGACAGAGAGATTTCCCGAATTTCCCTCAGCAGCAGGGTCACAAATCTCCTCACAGGTGGACTCACTTATGCAGATGGCGAAGCTCTACCATTTTCTTCGCATTTTTTACTCATCTCCCTTTTAACCATCTGGACTAGCTCCACATAGAAGATATCCTCTACCGCAGTGCTCAAGGACATTTGGCAGCAAGATCCAAAATTCCACATCAAGACTGCTCCTGCCCAGACTCCCATCGGGCTTCCCATCTTGGTTTCTAGCTTTAGCCACGTGAAAACACTGATGGATTTTTACAAGAGTGGATATGTTATGTCATGGCAGCCAAATTTAAGACATGAAAATGATCTAGTCTCAGGAGTTTTTCCATACAGGATTTAGTCGCCTAATATTGTCCTGGCAAAAGAGCTTGCTATTTCCTTTCCCAACCCTTTATTTAAGAACTTTGGTTCTGGATGAAGCACAACATAAAACAAGTTTACCTAACAGAGCCTGCACCACATAATCACAGATTATAGCTGGTGATAAAAGAAAAATAAGCACTTTACATATGATGACTCCAGAAAGAATTTAAATTACAAACCCAACCTGAAACCTCTTGGCTTTTATTAGACTATAGGACTGATAATATCCATCTGGAATATAGAAATTGCTATGTTCAGAGTCAGCACTTGACTCGTAATCAAATCCTCATGCTATTTAATCTGAGATGTTATCACTTTTAATAATTGGTAGGTGATCTTTCCAATATAAATATACATTACATTTATACCTTTTTCAAAGAGGCATTTGAATATTTAAAATAGTGTCATCAATCCTGTTAACTTAAAAAGTAAAAATTATTTTAGTTTATGAGACATTCAACTTTTAAGAAATGGAAGGCTTTAAATGGTGTATTCCTTAGTTGTGGTTTAGAAAGGAGGAACATACTCCTCGAAGGCCTGGTTAGTATTTGTTTTGTGTCCTACATGAGCTCTGTGCTTTTTCTCCCTTTATAGATTACTGCCAACCACCCTGAGAAAAGTTCGTTATCCAGTTTTTACTGGTGAGAAAAAAGAGGCTCTGACATGTTAAATAACTTGCCCAATGTTCTAAGGCAACTAAATTTCAGGGGAGTTTTTCATTCATTCATTCATTCTTTTTTTAAATGTTTGCTCCAGAGTTCACCAGCTTTCCACTAAAAACTATCAATTAATTCATCACGTGATACAAAGAGCCTGGACTTAGTATGACAGATGCTTCGACAGTGCCCAACCCAGTTGTTAGAGGTGAGAATATGATCTGAAATGAACAATTTCATAAGGCAGAACACCTGAGAGGTAAGTGTAGGTAACTGACAACAACAGAAGTGTTATGTGTTAATAGTTTCAAAAACAGTCATGCTCAGAACTTGGTCTCCCAGATACTGAAATCTGAAACTCTGTGATATGCTATAGCAAGGCTTCAAACAAAGAGGTTTTGTTCAGTTCATGTTTTAGTGGGCTGTGTAACTATGCAGTCCATATCAGTCAACAAATGCAGCATAGAGCTGACCAACGACTCATGAATTCTACCGGTGAGACCTCCCTCCCCAGTTTCAAAATATACACTTTGAACTGCATTAGTGAAACGGCCAACAGCTTGTCAC
>CM052807.1:13553262-13590895 GCA_028533885.1 Nasua narica
AGATCACCTAGGAAGTGGAAGTAACAAAAAGACCTTGTGTGTTCTTTGAAGAGGAAAAGAAGGAAGCAGTGTTTTCCTTATTTAAAATTGAACAGCACACCATAGTGAAAGTTTAGCACACCTAATACCATTTTCTTTGACTAATTCGTTAATAAGCATTTGTTAGGATAGACTATTCTGAGATCTAGTGAGAAGTGTCATTGCATTCTATTAATAAATATTCATGGGTCTGTTTTCTGTGCTAAATTTACATGTTAATTTCTTATCTAGTTTATTCAAAAAACATAATTGTCATCCTTCCAAGACTGTATTTTATGCATAACAACTAAGCCATTATTCAGAAATTGAATTGCTGAGACTATAAATAAGGCCTGTGTAGGAACCACTTAGCTAATTTGTTGTGATGTGGGTTTCCATTCTAGGCAAGGAGGTTGCCATTTAAAATCAGAGACATTTGGAATTTGACGGGAAACTGAAGAATGAACCTTCGTGTTTCACTTAGATTCTGAATGAGCCAAATCTTTCTGAGTCAGTTATACAAAATTTAAGACTCAAGGGACCTTAGAGTCATGAGTCTTTTCTCCTTAGGGATGGAGAATTGGGATCTGTCCCTTCAGGCTTATGATTTTAGAAGAGTTCTTTCCTCCTTTCAAACCTTGGTTTCTGTATTTTTGAAACAAGAAAGTCAGTCTCTCTCTTATGAGATTATTGGGAGGATGACCTGAAGGGACAGTGCGTTTGTTAGTACATATATCTTAACAACCACATGGGACAAGTTAAGCACTCAATAAATAGTGCTTAATATAATTTTTAGACACTCTGTAGGAGGTTTCTATAAAATTTTTAGACTTGATTTTAAAGCATTGTGTTGTAGTGTTATAATATTATGATACCAGAAAGAATAACTGAAACATTATTCCAAGTTTTTAAATCATATGCTGAATATGTATTTGGGGTGGTTTTCTTACACTTTTAACTTATTTTTTCCCAGCTTTATTGAGATGTAATTGACATGTAGCATTATATATTCGTAATAGCTACCCACATTCTCTAAACCTACTGCCCACAATAGATTCTTTGCTTAAAATTTAAAAGAAAGAGCATACATGTTCAAGCTTAATGAAAAGTGAAGTCAAATAGTTAAAAGGAGCTGCTCGGCCCTGGGGAGGGTAAAGGATTGCATTTCTAGACAGGGAGGATGGAGCGTTGAGGTCTGTTAAATGTGCAGTGTTGTAGAATATAAAGAAACAGGTTAAGTGAGTGTTTGTATTTATTATGATGATCTAACACTCAGGATCTAGACAGGAGGCAGAAACCTCACCAGCATTTGAATGGGGGACTATTTCCTGTTCCTTATTAAATATGAGGGATTATTTTTTAAAAACATTTTTTACTAGTAAAAGGCAGTAAAGGTGGTAAAGAACTAAGCAGTCTTGTAATAGCAAATGCAAAATGGAGCTGTGATCCCAAAGGCAGAGGAAGAGTAAACAAGAAAGGAAGTAAGAACTTAGAAGACCGTCAGTCCCCCTCACTTCCACGGGCACCCAAGGTGGAGATTAAGACCTCTTGGGAGAGGACTCAGCTGGTGGCAGAGAAATTTGTCAGAGAGTGCTGGCCAGAGCAGGACCACCGGGATGGCTTGTTGAGCAGCTGAAGGATGCAGGCAGACTGAGGTTCTTCATCCAGCTGGGAGATCTAAATCTTCATTCCTGAAGGTTCTGTGTTCTCAGAAATAACCCTTCTGGGGCGCCTGGCTGGCTCAGTGGAGCATGCGACTCTTGATCTCGGGGTTGTGAGTTCGAGCCCCAGGTTAATTAAAAATAAAATCTTTAAAAATAAATAAAAATCTTTCCCTCTACCCTTCAGGTTCTTGGCTGAAACTCCCTGTAATAAAAGATTAACAGGAGGAAAACAAAGAGAAGTTTAATAATATGTATACCTCGGGTATACATGGAAGATACCCAGGAAAATTTAGTAACTCCCGGAAATGGCCCAAGCTACTGCTTTAAATACCATCTCCTCCTGAAGACAAAAGACAATGTAGGAGGGTGAGGGGGGAGCCATTATGGGAGGTTATCAAGCAAAGCACAGTAAAGGACGGCACTGTTGTTATGCAGATTTAAGTCCTTGCCGTATCCATTGTTAAATTTCTGGAGATTTAGTCATCCTCTCTTCCTGGTTCAGCGAAGGAGACAGGTTTACAAATGGAGATACCCTTCCTAATGTACGTGTCCTTTACAAAAGGCAAGTTCTACTCTGTTTTCAGAGCTTCTCCTATGCCTGCTGGGCTTTAAAAATGCCTAACTCAAAACAGTCCTTCTGCCAAAGAGGTGTATTTGAGGGTGGCAAGTTCTGCTCCCCTGTGGCAGTGTAGAGAGCAAAATGGGGTCTCTCATGTCAGGTGGGCTTATGTCAAGCAGTGATGCAAACATAAGGTACTGCAGCTGGGAGATATCGCCGGGACCCACGTCGGCTGCCCAAGAGGTCTGCAGAGACCCACAACTGATTCAATCCCTTTGAACAGGAAAGGATTTTGACAGCACACTGTCGGACTCTTCAGACCAGACCCCTCTATGTCTGATCACTTAAAAAAGGTAATCCCGCCACCGAAGGCTCTGCCCGATGGATCTCCGAACACAACCGAGAACCTTCCCTGCTTGAACATCAGAAGCAGCGAGTGCCGAGAGCTGACCCGACCAGAGGGAGGCCTTGTCTCAACGGCGCGCCCATTCACTGACTTCGTGCTTGGCTCCTTCATTTCCTATACCCTTCTGATCTTGTTTGTTGTGAGGCTCGTCTTCTATCCTGCTGTGTGGGCTTGGTGGGCAGCCACGTTTAATCACATGGTGAAATGTCATTGAGTTTGGAATCCTGAACCTGCTTTATAATTGTGATTCAGCTTTGCTTTATGATTGAATAAAGCTGACGTTAGGGAAAGATACAACTCGTGTGGGCGCCTCCATAGCATGCTCATGACAAGTCTGGAAATGCAGAGAATCACCCCAGAGAAACCCCCGGGTTCCAGACATAGTCTTCGCTGACTCCATTGTGTACCAACAACCCACTTGCTCCTTCGTACTCAGAATCAGTCACTTCAGCCAGACCCCATTCTCTGCCTTCTGGTTCAGTGGCCAAAGGATCACCAAGTGGCCAGGTATCAGTTCAATTAAATCTCATCGAATTCAATGGAACTCTTGTGTTTCCAGATGAAAGCATTCTTCCCCTGAGAACGAAGACCTCCAAGCCAGCAGATCATAAAGTAGCTGGGACAGGAAGCAATACTTTTGGGAGCCGGTTATTAGGTATACTAGTGAGAGGAGTCACCTCCACTTCTGTCTCTAGGTTTCTGGACAGACCTACGGCCATGGGAGAGACAGCACCCTATACTGATTCAAGGCATAGTCTTGATTATAAGTCTTGTCTTATAAGACAGAAACACATCTTTTCATGGATCTCTCTCACAACTGCCATAACCAAATCTTCAGTTAGCTGTTTTACCCTCCTAGTAGGCCGGCCCCTACTGGGTGATGGGATATGCGATAAGACCAGTCATTTCCAGGGGCATGAGCCTATTGCTGCACTTCCTTTGCTATGAAATGAGCACTTTTATCAGAAGTGAAGATGTGCACGATGTCGTGATGGTGGGTAAGGCATTTTGTCATGGATGGTGCTTCTGGCAGATGCATTATGGTCGGGGAATACAAATCCATATCCGTAGACATATCCATAGAGTACATATGTCTATCCCAGGGAGGCTGATGGCAGAGGTTCAGTGTTACCAGGTGGCCACCAGGTGGCTGGCTACCCCCTCCGGTTAATACTGGCATAAGAGGGACTCATTGTTGATCTCTGTCGTTGGCTATGAGGCATTCAGTGCTCGCAGCAGCCAGGCCAGACTCGGTAAGGTGAAGTCCATGTTGTTGAACTCTATCCCTGCCACCATAGCCATTTCGTTCAAGGGCCATTGAGTGAGCACTGGGATGGCTGCAGAAACTAACTGCTATCTAGAGTGTGTCCTTTTACCTGCTTGACCATTGAACACGTTCTCTGTGGTGGATGCCCTTGGGTAAGCATCCACATGGAGCACAAGTATCTTTATAGCCTGTGCTCATTCTTTCGTTTTTTTTTTTTAAACTTTATTTATTTATTTAGAGACCATGAGTAGGGGGAGGGGCAAAGGGAAAGGGGACTCTGCACTGAGCACCAGAGCCCGACACGGGGCTCAATCTCAGGACCCTGAGATCTAGACCTGAGCCAGAATTGAGCTAGACGCTTTAACTGACTGAGCCACCCAGGCGCCCCTAGCCTGTGCCCCTTCTTAAAGGGTCATCCACAGAACTCTTCCTCAGACTTCCTTATCACGAATCTTTCAGTCTTGTTCCTTCCAAGTTTCCGACCATTATCCAATTAAAAGTTTAGCAACAGTACACAGATTAATACAGATACACAATTCTGGCTAGCTCTCATTCGGAAAAAGTAAACAAGTGAATGTACTACTTTAATTCTATTCAGAGGAAGGGTTTTCCTTCATGGCTGTCCTTCAAGGTCACCTGTGAGTGGAGCTGTGGGACTATAGGCATCCCCCTTCAGATGGCAGCCACCCTCTGTTAACCAAGCCTGAGTCTTCCTCAGTCAGCTGATCATACAGAAACTTCCTGTGAGGCTGTAACTATGGATTCAGGGGGGAAGAGGCAATGGAGCAGGAGCTAAGGGCTCCTGGAAATGTCTTTCCTTCTGCTTGAGCCTGGTCTCTTGTGTCACTTCCATTTTATGAGATTGAAGCTGCTCATGCCCAATTTTATGGTTTGGTGGGTCAGATAAAACCCAATTTATTGTGGGAAACGCAGGCCTGGTGACTCAGGTTTATGCATTCAGTCTTTTCGAGGCTCCAAAGCAAGCCAGGGCTGTTTCTCAAAAGGATGATAGTCATCTATACAAGAAGGCGTAAGATTTGCTCCAAAATCCTAGACGTCTCTGCTGTGATTTTCTTAGTGGTGCTTGCCAGAAGATCACAGATAATCCCTCTATTTGTCATAGACAAGTAGTGCCATTATCTGCTGGATCCTAATGTCCAAGCGGAAGGACAGCTTGTACTGCAGTCTAGATTTCTTTTATACCAGGCTCCCGTAAAAACTGGCAGCCTTACCCTTGACTTGGAAAATGGGTTGAAGGAGCATACACAAATGCAATATGCTTTGCTTCCAGTCCCCTTTGCCCAACATCTCCCCATTTCCCCCCTTCTCAGCCTCTGCAACCACCAATCAGCAATCTGTTTCTATGAGTTTGGGTTTTTTAGACTCTCTATGTAAGTGAGATCATACAATATTTGTTTTCCTCTGTTTAACTTATTTTACTTAGTATAATGCCCTCAGTGTTCATCTATGTTGTCACAGATGGAGGATTTCCTTCCTTTTTTTATGGTGGAAGAATATTCCACTATATATAAACATTACATTTTCTTTATCCATTTATCCATTAATGGGCCCTTAGGTTATTTCCATGCCTTGGCTATTTTGAATAATGTTTCAATGAACCTGGGGGTGTAAATATTGAGGTAATGACTTAATCTCCTTTAGATATATACTCAGAAATGGGATTGCTAGTATATTAAGTATTCTAATTTTAATTTCTTGAAAAAGTTTCCTTTTCTTAATCAAAATTCCACTGGCCAGCCTTCCCTGTCATTGATGACTCCCACCTTAATGAGGCACCTCGGTGGTGGTTGCCAAATGCTGATACTCTATTTTCCTCATTTTTTTTTTTTTACATTTATTACATTTATGTACCCCATCTCCCAGTCATGCTGGCTCTGTGTTGTTTCTCCTGTTTGTCACACTACCCTACAACATTCTTGGCTACTAGGCCTGTTGGCCTTTTCCTCTGCATGGCTCCCAACCTTTCTCATCATGGAGAAATTCACTCATGTCACTGACCCCCATGTTGATTGCTCCACTCTGGCAAGGGAAGGGAAAGGAAGGAATAGGAAGATGGAAAAGAAGGTGACTACATATGATTTTAATAAGCGGAACTTGGGGAGACTATGTCTTAGGCTGAGGGTACTGCCCAGGTACAGATATATTTTGAGAACATTTAAGAGGTAAGTATGGTATATCAGGTATATGGAATGAGAGATGGGTTTACTGCTGCCTCGGAATATATAACATATTTTTGTTTACTTGCTTACTGGTTGTCTCTCCTTTAGAATGTAAGTTCCATGAGAACAAAGACTTTGAGTTGTCCACTCCTATTATCTTTGGTGCCAGAAACAGTGCCTGGCAAACATTAGATACTCAGTTATTCTTTGTTAAATGCATGAAGCTCAGACAAGTACTTTGCACCCATATTTTGGAGGTCGGAATAAGAAGACTGAATTTAATTCTCTTGGACAGGGAAGGCTATCGGAATCCTTATAGCAAGATAATGAAACAACCTGAGTGTTAGTAAGATACCTCTAGGAACCATGGGAATGAAAGATTAAAAAGACAAAAATTTGGAGGCTTGTAGTAATTTTAGGAGATGGTTTTTGTCTGTATTTTGTGGGATACTTGTTTGAAAGTATAATAATTTTATTTTTATTTCGTGTTTTAAAAGATTTCCAAATGTATAAAAAAGAATTTCTGTAAAATTTATAAAACACATGTTCCAGGAAAAAAGCCTGTCACATGTACAATTTATCACCAATAATAGTTGTCATCCTTGAAAAGTATCAAAAACATTTTCCCTGAAATGTTATGTCATTACCACTTAAAAATCGATTTTCTCTTGTTTCTTATAAACTGCTTTAAAACATATGTTTTAAAACTTTTATCATAACTAGTCATATGATTCGTCCATTTCTACAGTGTAGTCCAATATCATACTGAATTTTAACATAATAATTTTAATTTAGTGGTGGTTTCCACAAATGATTTTTGAAAATGGTTACAAATTTTATGTAGACAAAGTTTTAAATATTGATGATCTTTCTAGTTAATTACTATATCTTAGTCTTAAAAAAAATTCAATACAAGGGTGCCTGGCCGGCTTAGTCAAAAGAGCTAATAACTCTTGATCTTGGGATTGTGAGTTTGAGCCCCATATTGGGTGTAGAGATTACTTAAATAAATTTAAAAAATTAAAAATTCAATACAACAAGAATTTATTGAGAGGATTTTAGGGGTCAGGATTCTGCAGTGTGTGAGATCTTACCCTACATATAAGCTAACAAGTTTGCTTGTCTCGTGGCTGTTAGCAGAAGACACAAGACTCCTGGGTCAAAAACAAAGGACTTCATCATCATTGCATAAACAGTATCCAGACCTTCCTATTCATTTATTTTCATTTGCCGTGCCCCTCAGTGCCATGAGGGTAACACCAAAGACCCACCATGGATACGTATATACACAATATGTTGCATTAAAGGAAAGGATCCGTGAGCTCACACTTTCATAGTAAAGAGTACCAGCCTGCTTCTTGGCAGAAGAAAGACATTACCTCATCCTTTAAGGTTGCTCATTGCAAACATAATTCTGAGGAATGGACTGTGGAAAGAGTGGTCAGGATTTTGCATTCTTGGCTTATGCAGAAAGAATGTGCAGGGACACTCAGGGTTCAAGGAGATTGCCTCTTCCAACAGTAATCTGATAGTGAGCAAAAAAACAATGTAGGCTCCTAAAATGAACTTAGAGCAAATTTTCTGTGGAAAAGCATCAGAATTGTTGGTTGAAACTGAGATATACAACATTATTGCTGTTTCCTCCCCATCTGGAAAATGCTACTGATGAAATCTGTCATCAGTATGATATTGATGAGTGTTTAGAAAATTAGTTGAAAATTGAGTGGGGTCGGGTTGCCTGGGTGGCTCAGTGGATTAAGCCTCTGCCTTCAGCCCAGGTCATGATCTCAGGGTCCTGGAATCGAGCCCCACATCGGGCTCTCTGCTCAGCGAGAAGCCTGCTTCCCTCTCTCTCTCTGCCTGCCTCTCTGCCTACTTGTGATCTCTCTCTGTCAAATAAATAAATAAAATCCTTAAAAAAAAAGGCTAGAAAATTGAGTGGGGTTAATTGAAAATCATTATATTAAGTGTTAACAATTTTTTAAAATTTAAGTTTAGTCTTTCTTGGTTGAATATTACTGTACTTCAAAAGTTTTTTCCAAACATGATGAAAGAATGATGATACTTCAGAACACAGTAGTTGAAAGTGACAACTGTCTCCTCAGCACTGATAAGAGTTAACATTTTTTTTTAAAGATTTATTTATTTGACACAGAGAGATCACAAGTAGGCAGAGAGGCAGGCAGAGAGAGAGGGAGAAGCAGGCTCCCTGCTGAGCAGAGAGCCCATGTGAGGCTGGATCCCAGGACCCTGTGATCATGACCTGAGCCGAAGGCAGAGGCTTTAACCCACTGAGCCACCCAGGCGCCCCAAGAGTTAACATTTCTTGAGGGTTTACTATGTGACATGCATCATTCCAAGTACTTCTAGATATCAACACAATAATCCTGAAAATGACTCTATGAAATAGGCACTCTTATTTTTCGCAAGAGGAAACTAAGGCCCAGAAAGTTTATGTAATTTACATAATGTCACATCGCAAGGATATCAGCGTGCATTTAGCTCTGATTGACAGAAGCTCTCACCAGTTGGCCCATTTATTATATGACATTGCAGGAAGGCCAGAGGTATGACAGGTTTTCGAGCTAGTTGAGTCAATGGCTAAACAAAGTCGTTAGTCAAAATTATTTCTGTGTTTTTGTTTGTTTTAAAGCTCATCATCTATGTACTGGCTTTGCCCTTTGGCTGGCCCCACTTGTGGTCACCAGATGGCTGTGGCACTTCTTGGCATCACTTCCATACATGGTAATGTTCAGAGTCACAGAGGAAAACTCTCCTCTGGTGCCCATGTGTAGGAGCATAAAAAGCTTTACCCCAAGCCCCCCAAAAGATCTTTCCTCATGTCATTCTTGCCAGAACCAAGTTCCATACCCACCCCTGAAACGATCTGTCCAGAAGTTGGGATCTCTGTGGTGGGCAGAGACCAGACGAGAGTTACCCTTGGTACTCGGAATAGGATCACCCTGCCCTGAATTCTGTGGGACATAAACCTGAGACTCTGCCAGCAAATAAAAAGGAGAGAAAGGGTTGCATGGGGCGCCCCCATCAGGGTCTGCTCCAGCTGGTCAGCAGAAAAGGGAAGATAGAACACACTCTGTCTTCAGAGCCTGCACTGAAAATCTAGTAATTCTTTTTTATTTTTTTAAGATTTTACTTATTTGAGAGAGAGAGAGATGGTAAACCAATTCTATGTGAATGTAAATAACATATTTTAAAGAAAATGAAGGGTATTTTTCAAAACAAAAGCTCTAATGAGTATAATGTCATCGCTTTACATTTTTGCACGTTTTTACGATGCTGACTTAATGCATGATAGCTGAATTCTCTTATCTGCTTCTACATTCATGTCATGCACTCACATATCCTGTCGCTTCCGGAAAAATCCCCTGAACATTTGTGAGAGCATGATTGTAGAAAAGGCAAATAAAATATTAATACCATTATGAACATAATTTTGATCTTGTGGGGTTCCCGGGAAGAGGATCCTGGAACCCCAGGGTTCCTCAGGCCACACTTTGAGAACCACTACCTTAAAGTATTTTTGCTTAATATGCCTGTGCATAATTTACAATGGCTGTAGGCAGTAGCCCAGGTACAACAGTAGAAGGATATTAAAAGGAGACTCAAATTGATCATATCTCAGAAAATGGAAATAAGATGAATAGCAGAGCAATATGCCACAGGGCAGGGAATCTTTAGGGAAAACCTCAAATCATGAGCAGCCGGTTCGAGCTTTCCTCACTTTACCCGTCCCTTTGAATCTTTAAAATATAATATAATTTACACAAAAATATGTGCAATAACACATATTTTAAAGGAAATGGCTATTCTATAAAGCACTTTTACTCTCCATTTTTTTCCAGACTTACTATTTCAGATGATTTGAAGGTTGGCTTTTACTGCACAGACCATGCTACACAAACAGATTCTAGTGAAATTCTGCCCCTCCAAGAGTTGAGCTCATCTACGGAAAAGCTAATACGGGTAAATCTGGATTTATTTTCAAACTTCTGAGATTATTTTGGGTATTGTTTGCCTTGATGTCTCTTTCCTTCACAGAACTGAAATGACTAAAAATTTTTAAATTCACAAGCTGAATTGGATGACAGTCATGTTTTTAAAAATAATTTGTATCAACTACTGCTTATATTTTTATCATGCTTATGTATGTTAACCAGTTTAGTGAAGTATGTTGTTACTCTCTTTGGAATTTTTTGATATCTGTGAACATTTTCTATTTATGATACTTTTTAGAATTTATGAAATGTTTTTGGATTATAGAAAAATGTGGAGAGTAATACAGTGAATCATTGTGTTACCTACCATACAGCTTTGTCAAATCTTGACTCTCCACCATATTTCCTTTGGATCTTTTTTGATTGTAAAGAAATAGAACATTTCATACACTTCAGATATCAAGAGTTATTAAAATCCCTAATCAATAAATCCCTAATCAATGGGATAGCATACTACTATAAATACTCTTGTGTACTTTGTTTCTGTTTTTTCACTTAACAGTGTAACTTGAAAACCATTCCATATTGGTAGTTTCCTCGTCATTTTCACAAGTGTATCCTATTATAAAATGTGCATCATTTATTTAGCTATCCCCCTATTAATGGGCATTTTGGTTGTTTCAAATCTTCTACTGTGATGAAGAATTCTGTACATACTCAGAGGCCATCCAATCTGTGGCATGAACTTAAAAGTGGAATTTCTGAGTCAGAGGTTGTATGCAGTAGTCATTTTGAGGGATATCGCCAAATTGCTCTGCACAGAGATTGTACCAATTTACACCCCCACTAGTAACTTCTGGGAGTGTCTCTTTTCTTACATACTTGCCAATTTGTAGCCTTTTCTAATAATACCTTCAGAAAAATTGTATGACTTTATTTCCTTGCAACTTGTAATAATACCTTCAGAAAAATTGTATGACTTTATTTCCTTGCAACTCGTCATGTCTAAATGGCTAAGTTCTGGTCAGTAGAATTAGGTGGAAATATTATGTGGCAGCTTTGAGGAACCTTCTTTAAGAAACGGTTCACGAGCACTTATTTTCTGCTACTTTATTTCCTCTTTCTCTTCTCCCTTCCTCCTTTCGTTCTTTCTTCACTCCCTCCTTCTCTCCCTTTCCTCCCTTTCTTTCTCTACTTCTGTGCCTAGAACACTGATGCTATTTAGAGTTATTAATCCTCTCTCATTCTTTATTTCTAGTTCACAAATTTCTTATCTTTACTTTTTTAATTTATTTTACTATTTTGGGTTCACTTTGTTTTCCTTTTTCTGATTCCTTGAGTTGGATCTCAGTATCAATTAGGATGTCATATAGCTCTATTTTTAGAAAATGCAACTATAGTGGTGTAATCAAATACGAAGTCACTTAGAATTAGACATCTGTAGTTGGGGCAGTAGCTCTCTGTTGTCGTCTATGTACCAGACTTGTTTTATCTTTTTAAATCTCCGTTGTTAGCATGTGGCTTTTGCTTTAATTTTTCTGACCTCACAGTAGCAAGATGGCTGCTCCACTTCCATCCTCCATCTGCATTTCATGAAGGAGACTATGAGAGACTGGGGTGGGGGGGCGGTGGTGACCATGTAAGGAAAGCAGGAACTTTCCATAGCAAACCCCAGCTTGTCTATCATTGGCCCTTACTGTATTACGTGACCCCCTCAACAGGAAGGAGTATTTTAGCTGGACATATTTCGTCCAGACAAAGTCCCAGTCCTCTCAGTAAGGAAGAACCAGTGTAATGGATCGTGGGTTTGGATGGTGGGTTTTCAGCTACCAGTGCCTACAGATCATCATTTCTGTGGCCCCTCTTTTCTTTCATAAGCATTTACAGTCTTGTATTTCCCGCAAAATGCTTCTTTACCTTCACCCCACAAATTTTGGAATGTAGCATTTTTATTAGTATTCTTAATACTAATTATTTTTGTTGGTTACTGCTTTTAATATTTATTAGTATTAGATTGAAATGCTCTAACATTTTCCAAGTATGCTGTTTAGTTATTGTTATGTTGTTGATTTTTAAATTCAGTCCTTTGTTATCAGTGAAAACTCTTTGTGAGACAAATTATTTGTGTCTGCAACTTGAGGCTTCGTGTGAGGTCAGTCTTTGTCATTGTTGTCCTGGATATGGGAAATTAAAAATAATCTCCATTTATTAATTTTATTATTTATTATTATTATTGAGAGTGTATATATATGTATGTGTATATGTGTACGTGTCCATATATATGTATGTGAATATATATACTTTGCTTTGGTCCAAAAGTAATATCCTTATACCAGCATTCTTTGGCATAGTGTTTGCCTGGTAGATCTTTCTTGTTCTTACACTGACCTCATTTCTGTGTTGCATCTTTGGTATATCTTTTGCAGATTATAGATAGTAGGTTTAAAAAAAACATCCAGTCTTATAATCTTTTTCAACAGCTAGTTTATTCTCTTAATATTAGTTTTGACTACTAATATATTTTTATTGTTCTGCCAACTTATTTTGTAATTTCTCATACCTCCTTCTTCTATACTTTTTTTCTCCCTCCCTACTTTTCGTTGGATTGATAAACTTTCTTTAGTTCCTATCCTCTCCTCTACTGGGAATTAAGTGAATCATGTTATCTATTTATTTATTTATTTATTTTTAATTTAATTTTATTTTTTCAGTGTTCCCAGATTCATTGCTTATGCACCACACCCAGTGCTCCATGCAATTCGTGCTGAATCATGTTATCTTTATTCTTTTAATGTTTGCCTCCAGTTTGAACATGTGTACTTGGTTTTACAGTGTGTGCACGTAGCCAGAATTTCTAATTTCTGTCAAACAATGCAAGAAACTTTTACTACCTTTACCTGTAATCACCCCCATCTTACATATTATTATTCTCAAGTATGTCAGTTCTACCTTTTTTCCTAATATTTTTGCAGTTATCTATTCATATCATTATTTTATACAGTTAATACTGGTTTTGGTTTGCTCACACTTCTAATTTCTTTCTCACCATTACTTCTTGTATCTCTTACTTATTTTCGAGTTTAATTTTCATTCTTCCTAAAGATCCCTTGACTCTTGTTGGTCTACTTAGTGTTATTATTGTACAAACTCACGTAACATGTAACACCCTTGAAATTTTATAGATACGTTTGCTGCCTTCCCCTGTCCTTTATGCCATGGTTATCATCTATATATGTTATACACTCAGCTTATATTTGCTTTAAACATTCTTATATAGCTTATTCTAATAAGGGGGAAAAACAGTCTTTTTTTATTTACTTGGATACGTACTATTTCCAACGCTCTTCATTTTTTCCTGAAAATCTAAGTTTCTGGTCCATAATATTTCTTTTTAGCCTGATTCTTTAGCAATTCTCAGTTTAGGCAATGACTTCTCATAGTTTTCTCTATTTAAAATGTTACATTGATTATAGAATTCTAGATTAATAAGTATTTTTTTTTTCTTTTCACTGTAGCATTGCTCTTCTGACTTCTAGGGTCTCTAATAAGAAAACTTTAATCATTCCAAAAGTTATTCCCCTGTATGGACTTGTTTTCTTTCCTGACCACTTTCAAGATTTTCTTTTGGGGGTGACTGGTTGCCTCAGTCAGTAAAGCATGCCACTCTTGATCCTGAGGTCATGAGTTTGACCCCACGTTGGGTGTAGGCTTCCTTAAGAAGAAAAAAGATTTTCTTTTGACCTTTGGTTTTCAGCAGTTGAATTAGTATGTACCTAGTTGTGGTTCATATGTATTTATCTTGCATGAGGTTTGTTCAGCATTTTGAATCTTTGTTTTTTATCACATTCGGGAGCTTTTTGGCATGATATCTTCAAAATGTTTTTTCTACCCTACTCTTTGTATCCTCACCTTCTGCAACTCCAGTTACTTGCATGTTATACCTCTGATTATGGACTTACATATCCCTAATTTCTGTTCACTTTTTAAATTTTTAGAAATTGTTTTCTCTCTTTTGTTCTACCGATTTATCCTCAAGTTCACATACTTTTCCCCTTTATCATCTTTATTCTATTTTTTTCAATATTTTATTTATTCATTTGAGAGAGAGAGAGAGTGCGAGAGAGCACAAGCAGCGGGGAGAGGCAGAGGTAGAAGCAGACTCGTCTCTGAGTGGGGAGCCCAACATGGGACACTCGATCCTAGGACCTGGAGATCATGATCTGAGCTGAAGGCAAACACTTAACCATCTGAGCCACCCAGGTGCCCCTGTCATCTTTATTCTTCTATCAAACTCTCCCAGTGAATTTTTAATTTCAGTCATGTTAGTTTTCAACTCTTGAATTTCTTCTTGTTTTCTTTATCATAGCTTCTATTTCTCTGCTGATACTGCCTATTTTTTCCCATTTGTTATAAGCCTATATTTTCTTTACTTTATTCTGCATAGTTAAAATAGCTATTTTAAAATTGTTGCCTAATAATTCCAACATTTGGGTAATATTGGTTTTGGTCTCAATGATCTTTTTTGGGGAGACTGAATCACATTTTCCTGTTTGTTTTTTTTTATTAATCAGGTGTTTTGAATTATATCTTCAGTATTGTGAATGTTAAGTTCTGGCTTCTGGTAATTATGTATATATTCCCCTGAAGACTGATGATATCTTTGTTTTAGCATATGATAAACTTGTTTGGATTCCAACTGCAAATGTTTCTTGGTTGACAGCCCAACTCTCATTGGGCTGCTTGCAATCTGTTCCGTGTATATGTATTTTAGGGATCACCCAGAGGTTTGTTCTCCATTTATATACAGATTTTGCACTCCTTCTCCTTGGTTCTTTTCTTTTTAAGAGCCCCACACAGTTACATCCAATTTCTGTGATTGCCCTGTCCTTTTATTCAGACCGTAAAGGCCAATGATTTCCATTTGAGGTTTGGCTGCCTTGTGAGGTCACTGAACACAGCTGCCCAAGCAGGCATCTCACCCTACATCAGTTCCTTCCTCCAACTTTTGAATCCCCTATAGGATTCTCCTGCTTCTGTTTATTCTTCAGAATAATGATCGTGTTTTGTTCATATTTTATCTAGAGTTTAGAGTGATCTGTGGGAGTCTTAGATCCAGTGGAGTTTGTTTGACCATACAGGGTTTCTGTGCCTCCCTTCCTCAGAACATGCGGTCCACACAGGACTGGGTCTTAAAGGCAAAGTCATCTCTGCCTGTTCCTGGAAATTAAGGAATTCCTTAAGATTTCACTTGTTTTCGAATATTTTTTAAAATGATTTCTAAACATAGTACCCTTCATGAATTGACAACATGGTATAAAAAATAGGGGTATGAGTCAGTCATAACTATTCAAATCGGGGCCTTCTATTACTGGTCATATAATGTTATAGGTAGTCACTTAACTACTTGAAGTCTTATTACCCTCATCTGCAAAATGAAGTCTTTGCTATAGTTTCAGGATACTAAAATGAGATTCTTTCCAGGATGATTGTACACCAGGTCCCAAATTCCAAAGTGAGTTTGAGTTAGATCCCATTTGCAGTATTTACAAAAGGAATGTTGCATTAGATCAATGACTCTTAGCTTTTGAAATAGATCAAGGATAATAAAAATAAAGGAGTCAGGAAGTGAAGAGGAAAAATTACTGAAGTGATCAAGAAAGTGCTACTGCTGTGCTCTTTATATGCGAAGACATACCAAAAGCAATCTTCCTCAACTCCAAGCTAGTAAGGCAGGCTTAATGGAACCTGAAGTGTGTTTGTTGCTTTTGGAAAACACAAAGGAATGGTGTTGACCTGTACTTAAAGAAGCTAAGAGGCTGGAGTGACTAAGTTGGGATCATTCTATACTTCCAGAGTTGTTGGGGTGAGGAATGGGTGATTGTTTCCATGAACCGTATGTAGCCTATGAAAGAGGAAAAGAGAGAGAGAGAAAATGCATTGTCATGGGGTCATTCTGGACCCTAACCAGTAGAATGATCTAAAAGGACAGAGGACCCCAAACAGTAGGAAGAAGAAAAGAAAAAGAGCTCTATATTTATAGGGGCTGAGGAAGGAGTAGCAATGATCACTCAGTCTTATTTTGAATGTGTTTAACTCATGGTAATAATATTCTAAATTCCACTTTGAGGCTGTGTTTTGAGTGACAGTAGGATTTTCTAGTTCCAAGAATGAGCATAAAAGTCATGGAATTGACTAAAGTTTCCATTCAGGGCAAGGGAGGATTGCTTAGTGAATACATTTGAAATAGCTGGTGGGAAACAAAAATACATTGTATGTTTTAATGATGAGAAATGATTCTTAGTCAACATGCTCGTTATATAAAGTGCTTGGCTAGTAAATTCACAACAAATGTTGAGTTTTGCCTATCTTTTCTGACTTAAATCCACATCTTGGACTATACCTTTTGAGGTATGATAAAGAGTTGTTGTTAGTCAGGTATTTTATTCTGCATGGGAAGGAAACTTCTCTTCCTTACTCCATTAGCATTTGCTAATTTAGCAGATTAGCTGGAGTTCTCCAATGTACATCATATTCCAGAGGTATTCTTAAAAAGCAGGGCAGGCCCTTGACTACATTCCAGGTCATATGCCCATATTGGGGAGGAAAAAATTTTTCTTTACCTTTCAACATTTTTCTAGCTGGTCCAAGAATCAAATTGACAGGAGACAGATTAACAGGAGAAAGAAATTTATACCTCCTGAATACATGTGAGAGACCCAGGAAAACTCAGTAACTTTCTGAAATGGCCTTAAGTACCACTTTCAACTAAAGACAAAAGAAGATGTTGGGGGAAGAGGGGAGCAGTTATGAGATGTTATAAGGAAAAGCACAATAAACAAGGATATGATGGTTATGCAGATTTAAATCAGCATAGAGTTTCTTTTTTTAAAGATTTTATTTATTTATTTGACGAGAGAGAGAGAGAGGGAGAGAGAGAGAGAACACAAATAGGCAGAGAGGCAAGCAGACAGAGTGGGGAAGCAGGCTCCCTGCTGAGCAGAGAGCCCAATGTGTTGTGGGGCCCGATCCCAGGACCCTGAGATCATGACCTGAGCTGAAGGCAGAGGTTTTAACCCACTGAGCCACCCAGGCGCCCCTAGCATAGAGTTTCTAGAGATTTTAAGTCATCCCCCTTTTGCTGGTATAGCTAGGGAGGCACCCTTACAAGTGGAGATTTCCCTTCTAAATGTAAACGTCTCTTATGAAAGGGTAACTTCTATTCAGTTTTGGAGTTTCACCTGTGTTTGCAGTTTCTTAAAAATAATCAGCCCAAAATAATCAATATGCCGAAGAGGCATATCTTAGGGTGGCAAAATTTGCTTCTCTAAATTCAGAATCAGGCAATGTATAGAACCTTCACACAGAGTGTCCTTACTCTCTTCAGTAATGTATGTTTTTCCATTTTCAGATTATTAGAGCTCTTCAAGTGGATTTTGGGTTCCTCAAACAACTGCTTCAGTTGAAATTTGAGGACCGTCTTAAAGAAGAGTCTTTTAATCTCTTCACTGCTCTACATGACAGGATCCTAACAATTGAAAAACATTATCAAGAGGTACAAGTTCTTTCATTTCCTTTGTTTTGTATGTGGATTGATCTTGTGCTTAGATTGGTATGTACTACAGTTTTGAATTTAGCAACTTGTGAGGGCAATTTAATTTGTATATGTTGTGTCTCATATAATAGCTAATCCATATAATAGGCTTCCTTTGTGTCAGGAACTTTGTAAGTTCTCTGTATAAAATTTAATCTAATTCTCACACACTAACCTCATGAAGTAGGTGCAATTATTATCCCTCTTTCACAGATGAGGAAATTGAGGCCCAGGAACTTTAATTAACTTGCTCAAGGCCACCAGTTAAACAGCAGAGTTTATTTTCCTGGCCAGACAGTGTGATGTTCAAGATCTGGCTCTTAAGCACAATTTTATAGGATATTATTTGTGTTTATTATCTCTGTAGGAGCCAAAGGCTTGAAAACTGTGCTGCTTCAAGGAATTTCCTAAAATTTTTCATCAGGTTAGCATGTTTATCTGGCATTAAGGACAGGTACTGCTCTTCCTCAGTTATGAAACAAAACACACTCCTCCTCTTCTGCTGACCCCACCATTCTGAGAACCACACTAAGCCTTTTAAATGTGTTTCTTCCATAAGTCCCTCAACAATGCTTAAATGAAGCCTGATTATCCCTGGTCTACGGATAAGGAAACCGAAATGCCAAGGTTGAGTAACCTGCTTCGGGTCAGGCAGATTGAAAGTGGCACAATGATATTGAAATCCAATTCTGTCTGACTCTAAAGCTTAATCATTGTTTGCACTCCATGCTGGAATCAGAATTGAAATCAGGATCAAGCTTTGTAGGTTTTTTAATGCACAGGTCAGGTCATGATCTCAGGGTCCTGGGATCGGGCCCCACAACACATTGGGCTCTCTGCTCAGCAGGGAGCCTGCTTCCCCACTTTGTCTGCCTACCTCTCTGCCTATTTGTGTTCTCTCTCTCTTTGTCAAATAAATAAATAAAATCTTAAAAAAAAGAAACTCTATACTGATTTAAATCTGCATAACCATCATATCCTTGTTTCATTCTTATCCAAAATAATGGTCAACTGATATGATTAATCAGAAAATGACTCTGGTTTATGGAGAGATGGCTCTAGATTTCTTTTTATGAGCACATCCCATTTGAAGGGTATGAGGACCAGGAGAGGATATGAATTACAAATAGGTTTTACTATTTTTAAAAGCAGCTCTAGGAAGACAGTAAAAAGACTTAAATATGAAAAATGAAATAAAATGTTCAAATTATCTGTATTTATTTTATCCATTTGAGCTCTCTATTGCTTATAGTTAAGTATAAGTAGAAATTGAATGCAGTGTGGGGCACCTGGGTGGCTCAGTCGGTTGGGTGGCTGTCTGGCTCTTGATTTCGGCTCAGGTCATGATCTCAGGGTCGTGAGATTGAATCCTGCGTTGGGCTCTGTGCTCAATGTTGAGTCTGCTTGAGAGTCTCTCTCTCCCTCTCCTTCCCCTCCCCCTGCTCACACATGCATGCTCTCTCTCTCTCTCTCAAAAATAAATAAATAAATCTTTTTAAAAAAATTGAATGCAGTATAATAGCTATAGTGCAGGAGAAATGATTACAAATTGGATTTCTCACAAGATTTGTGATGATCTGAATGTTGGTTTTATACTGGGTCCCTTGGTAGGGTGCTAGAGTCATATTTGGAAGTACGGCATGGTGCTTACGGTACTTATTTTTGGTTTGCAGAATGAGGACATCATAAGAAAATGCTACAATCAGCAGTTGGCTGATGCCATAGCTGTGATCAAAGGAATGTACAAGGTGGGTCTGTGATGCTGTCATAGCTAAGACCAGCTTCCCATCCCGCGGATGCACAGAGCGGGGCTCACTGGGGGTTCCCAGTCTGGGTTTTTGGTTTTGAAGATCTGTCAGCCCAGTTTTCAGGTCACTGAAAAGGGATCAGGCGTAAGACTGTTCACAATCATGTTAAATTAACCAAAATAACACTTTGTGGTGGCAGGTATCAATTTGCAGAAACTGGAAAATTCCAGTATGGTGTCCGGGTAAGTGAGGAAGTAATCCAAAGTCTGTTTGGTGAGCATGCAGTTGGATAAAAGGTCAGATAGTCTCTCAGTTCATTGCGATTGTCATTAACTCCCGATGAATGGTCTCTTACCCTTGGTGGAGTAACTTTTCTGCTGATGAGGACACGTGTCTCTGCCAGACATGGTGTTTCCCTCTCCTACACAATGGGAACATGTATAATTTTCAGTGATTACCTTTTAGGCTTAGTAAGGACTGTGTGCTTCCTTTAGATTTTATAACTGTAATCTTGTCTTTCATTTCGTTAAACCTCTGGGAAGAAATATTTTTTATTATGGCCAATTGTTCATTGATTGCATACTTCTTTTCAGAGCATTTATCACTTTTGTATTTAATTATGTAATTGCTTGTTACATGTTCTGTTCTATGCCAGACTCTAGGCCTTAAGAGGGCAGGAATGTTGTCTGTCTTATTCACAGCTCTGCCTGCCTCTTAGCGCTGTGCCTGATGCATAATTAGCAATGATGGGAGTGGGAGAGGGAGAAGCAAGCTTCCTGCCGAGCAGGGAGCTCTATGTGGGGCTGGATCCCAGGACCCTTAGATGAGGACCTGAGCTGAAGGTAGACACTTAACCGACTGAGCTACCCAGGCGCCCCTCCCTGCTTCCTTTTCAGATACGACGTGAACATAGGCAAGGTCAGGTGCCTGACCAATGTGACCTGAAACTAAATTGGCTATGAAGTTTGGGGAGGAGGTTATTCTTTGCCATTTCATGAGCCTTGTAGGAAGAAATATCCTTCTTTTTTTTTTGTTGGACATTGTTGTCTCCTGAGGCTTGGCATTGCCGCAGCCAATCTGCAACCAAGGACTGAGGCGCTTTGGATGTGCTAAAAGTAGCAGAGTGGAAAGATAGAAAGCAATGGGGTCCTTGATGAACATCACTAAGCAACTAAATAGTTCTGAACCTGCCCTGCCTCTGGTTCTTGGGCTGGCTTTGGTCCCTTGCTCCTGGGTATAGAAGGGGACACTGCACCAGTTCAGAGGCTAGGTCTAAAGAAGCCTTGCAATTTCATTCTCATCCTCTTGGAATGTTTGCTGTCTGGATTCACCCTCTCTGAATCCAGCCGCCGTGCTGTGAGAAGCACAGGCTGTTTGGAGGATCTACACATGGGTCCTAGGTCCACAGGCTCCACGGGGCTCAGCTTTCTGGTCATCCAGCCCCCAGCCATTTCTCTTCCCATCTGAGGTCCTAGGCGTTATGGAGCAGAGACAAACCATCCCCTTGTGCTGGTCTTAATTCCTTGCCCCATGGAGCTCGTGAGCCTGATAAACAGTTGTGGTTTTATCCCACTGAGCTTGGGGAGATGTATTATGCAGCAGTAAATAGAGGGCTATCTTGGTTTCCTTGCACTCACATCAGTAAGCAACTTCCAAATTGCCTTTGTTGGATAGACAACTTCTCCAATAATTCTGGCAGCGCCACGGAGCATCATGGTTAGGAGTTAGCATAACGTGTGCTTTAGAACCAGGACCCTGGCTGGAGTCCGCCTATTCGGGTTAGAATCCTGGCTCTGTCGCTTTATCATTATGTGACCTTGGGCAAAAGACTGAACCTCTCTGCCTCAGTTCTGTCATCTGTCAAATGAGGATCATAATAGGGCCCCCCTCACGGGCTCGTTATGAGGATGGAATGCGCCGATCCCTGTGAAGCACTTACAGTAGCGCCTGGAACAAGATAAGTGCAGTCTAAGAGTCTGCCAAATAAATGAGCATTTCACATATTCATGACACTCCTTGGTACCGGTCATTTGTTCTGCTCCTTTATTCTCTTAGTATTTAGGCTTGTAGCTTTCTGACCACTGACTGTAGAAATGGGAAAGTGCCCTTAAGATATCTATAATAATCATCTGTATTTGTTATGCTGAACCATAGGAAATTGCCACTTTGGGAGCCCGAAATGCCAAATATCAGCAATTTCCTGTGGTTCAACACAGTAAACATATTTATCTTAATAGATAAAGGCAGCAACAAACTCCATAAAATATTAGGCTGTAATATCTTAAAGTAGAAGGAATTCATCTTGAATTTAGCCAAACACATGTTGAGTGAGAACTGTGTACGGAGATATGGTGGATACCGACATTACAAAGATGAATGAGAGATGAAGAGGGGTGAATTATAAACCTAGCCATGATGTACTTTGGCCATTGCAGAGATGAACATATAACAGGAGAGATGGAAACACCACAAAGGGAGCAGTTATGTCTGCTTTCATGCTTTGGGAAGGTGCTATCTGTGCTGGGGGCAAAAATCAAAGTTGAAATTAAATTAAAAATTCAGTTCCTGTGTCACATTAGCCATAGATTCCCCAGAGATATTCTGGGAAACCGAGTAACTTGGGAGAATTCATGAAAGTTTGCACAGGTACGTTTGATTTATTTTGTTTTATCTTTATGTTTTTATTAACAAGAGTGAAAGAGCTCTGCTTTATTGATTGCTTTCTTTGTGCCAGGCACCATATGAGGGAGTTCAGATGTATCATTTTATTTGGTCTTCACATGAGCAAATAGCCAGAACCGAGGCCCCACCGCAATTCCTCAATTTCTAATGTGGCACAGACAGTGGTGGTAAGAACAAGGGGCGCGTTACAGCCCTGTCTTCTTACTTAGTGCTCTTGCTAATTACAAGGCATAAATTACGCTGCTGTGAAAGTGCCTGTGCTATCCAGCTCATCCAAAATGTGGTGCCCAGAGATGAAGTCCAAGGGTCTTTTGCCTGGTTCAGCCCCTGAAGTAAACGTTTGAAGTGGGCAGTAGTATCCTCATTGGCTAACTTAGGAAACCGAGCCATGGTGGCGTTAAGCAGCTTGCCCAAGGCCACGGAGCAGGTTGGTGGTGCAGCTGGGACTCCACAGAAAGTGGGAAGTGCTTGAGTTTTCTGAGCAGGAGAAAGAGAGGTGCTCTGTACCCTTCAGGGTGGATACTCCGGTGTGGGTGTTAAAGTGCGTCGGGGAAATGGAGACACAGATTTCCCTCTAGGAAGACAGAAACCATGGAGAGTCTCCTCAGTCCCCAGGGCAGTGCTTGGATTTTAATAAATATTTATTGGAGAAAAATAGAAGAAAGAATGAGAAAGAGGGAAGGAAAGAAGAGGAGCTCCTGTCTATAGTTAAAGGGAGGATGTTCGCTGGTGGAGGGGAGGGACAAAAGGAATGAAGTTCCACTCTAGATTAAAAGAATTTTTTTTGAAGATTTTATTTATTTATTTGACAGAGAAAGAGAGAGAGATCACAAGTAGGCAGAGAGGCAGGCAGAGAGAGAGGGGGAAGCAGGCTCCCCGCTGAGCAGAGAGCCCGATGCGGGGCTCCATCCCAGGACCCTGAGATCATGACCCGAGCGGAAGGCAGAGGCTTTAACCCACTGCGCCACCCAGGCGCCCCTAGATTAAAAGAATTTAAAGAGACATCTCACTAGTGCAATATGTGGGGCTAGTTAGGATCCTGCTTCGAATAAACCAACTGTTATGAAAAAACGTTTTGAGATAATTAGAAAAATTTTATTATGACTAGATATTAAATGATATTAAGAAACTCTTTGTTATTTTTGTTAGTGTGATGGTGGCATTGTGATTACATGAAAAAGAGAAGAAACCCTTAGTTACTAGAGACGAACTGTGGAGCATGTAGGGGTCAGAGACAAGATGTCTAGGATTCCCGTAAAAATACATAAGGACAGAACAGGTAGATAAGTGTGTAAAGGACTATCACAATTTTCTCTACTTTGGTGTGTGTTTCATCATAAAAAAGTAGACATTTTGAAAAATGCCCTTTAGTCCTCTTTCTTAAAGAGTTCAAGATGGAGTCTGAGCTCCCTTGCTTGGTCGATGCCTTTGGTGACCCCGGCCCCCTAGGCTTCCCAGGTTTATTCTGCTGCAGCTTTCAGACCCTCAAAGCTACCAAATACATTCCTGCCTTGGGCTAATCCCTGGAACCCTCTGTCCTCCATCTCCATTTTGCAGCTCAAGTGCGCCTCCTCGGGCTTCCTGTGACCTCCACCACTCAAGGACAGATCTTGCACGCCCACCTGTTCCTACTCCATCACCCCATTCTGTGGCCTTCAGAGCAGTTGCCACTGCCTAAGAGAGTCTTGTTCGCGTTTACTTATGAGGGTACCGGTTCACCCCGCTAGACTCTCGGCTTTGGGAGAGCAGCCCTCTTGGCTTCATACCTAGAGGCATGTAGCAGGTGCTGGAAAAGCACATGGTGAAAGAATAACCACAGGAACAAATACATTAATGGAGAAGGGCTTTCTGAGCATGAATCTTTCCACAGAGACCATAAAGGAAAATAAAAATAGGCATGAAATGAAACACTTCTATACAACAAAAGAAAGTAAAAGTAGTTTGAAGAAAAATGAAGAACTGGGAAAACATGTGCAAATAAAATATGCAAATAATGTATTACTATTCCTAACATTGAGAGCTCCTACCAATCATTAAGATAATGCTGAATAGGGGCACGTGGGTGCCTCAGTCGACTAAGCATCTGACTGGTGATTTCCACTCAGGTCATGACCTCGGGGTGGTGAGAATTTTAGCCCTGCATCAGGCTCTGCGCTCAGCAGGAAATCTGCTTGAGATTCTTTCCTCTTCCCTCTCCCCCATGTCCTCTCTCTCTCTAAATAAATAAAAATATCCAAATGGCCAGCAAACTTATCAAAAAAGTTCAGCCTTATTAAAAATCAAACAAATGCAAATGAAGCAAAAAAATACTACTTTCATCTATCAGATTGGCAGGAATTTAAAAATTGATATAATCTACCTTTGGCAAGGTGTAGGTTAATGAGTAAACACACATATTGTGGAAGCATAAATTGGTACCACCCATCTGGAAGAAAATTTAGCAAATTCTAATAAAAATTTAAATGTGCATTTATTTGGACCTAGCAATCTCACTTTAAGGGGATAAAAATACATATACAATGACTAACAGCATTATAATCTAGTTTTTAATGGAATACTACTACTTAATACTACTAATGGAATACTACTACTTAATGATAGAAATGATGGGAAAATACCCACCCATTTAAACTAAGGTAAATTCATATGTACCGCAATGAAGGCATTTCCAAGGTACATTTTAATTGAAAAATGTGACAGAACAGCACACTATTGTAGAACATGCAGAATGTCTGGAGAATGAGGGAGAAAAAGAAACACTTTTTAACTTGAAGTTTCTGTATTTTTATAACAGTCATGCTTCCATTTTTTTATAACATGTGTCACTTAGTAAAAAAAAGTATCATTTCAGTTGTAATACATTTCTTTTTTCCCCTGCCCTTTCTCTTTTTTCTTTCTTTTCCCTGACATTGACTTTTATAACAATTAAGGCAGTTGTCTTTCAAAATGTCCCACGTTCTGTATTTGTTAGTTTTCTTCCTCAAGGCATTGTGTCACTTGTTCCTCTGTTTTCCATATTTCCCTAACTTAGTCTTTAGCTCTAAAATCTTGATTAGAATCAAATTCAAATTTATACCTTTTGACAAGAATGGCTTATTGGCAGGGCTTTTAAAAAGTAAAGTTTTACATGAAGTGTAATTCACACACATGAAAGTACACAGATTATAAGTGTGCAATTCCAATTTTTGTTAAAAAGAGGAACATACCCAAATAATCATGGTTTAGATCGAGAATTAGGATGTTATGGCACTTTCCACCTCTCCAAAGGTTACCATGATCTGACATCTGTCACAGGTTTGTTTTGCTTATGTTTGGATTTTAAGGTAAATAAAGCCATACAACACTTGCTTCTTCAGGTCTGACTTTGATCATTGAACGTGACATTTCTAAGATTTATCCATTTTGTTGCACATAGCAATAGTTTGTTCTTTCTCATTGCTATACAGTAGTCTGTTGTATAAACATTTTTGTACGTATCTTTTTTTTTAAAGATTTTTTTTTTTTACATAATCTCTACACCCAACGTGGGGCTCAAGCTTAACTCCAAGATCAAGAGTTGCGTGTTCTACAACTGAGCCAGCCAGGTGCCCCTCTTGTACATATCTCTTATGTATGTATGTGTATAGAGAGGGCATCAGCAGGAGGGGCAGAGGGAGAGGGAGAGAGAACCTCAAGCAGACTCCCCGCTGAGCTCAGAGCCTGACATGGAGCTCGATCTCATGACCCTGAGATCAAACCCAAACTGAAACCAAGAGTCGGATGCTCAACTAACTGAGCCACCCAGGCGCCCCACATATCTTTTAATGCATCTATGTATGCATTTCTTTGGGGCGAATACTTAAGTAGAATTGGCAAATCGCAGAGTAAGCACATTTTTGGTTTTAGTGGATGCTGTTTTCTAAGTTTTCTACTGTTTTTCTAAGTTATGCCAATTTTTACTCCCTTCAGAGATGTGGAAGTGTTTCAGCTGCTCCACATTCTTGGTTAATTCTATCACTCTTTTATATTTTAACGCTTTTTGTGAGTATGTAGAGGTATCTGTGTCTGACATGTATTTTTTAAAGATTACTAAGGTTTCCATAAAGAGAATACATTACAGGAAGGCCAGAGTGGAAGTAAGAAGAGTGGAAGGTTGTTTAAGTCATCTCTTTAGGGACGCTGGTGGCTTGGAATAGGATGTTAGCAATGGAATAGAAAGAAGTAGATGGATTTGGGGATATATTTTAGAGGTAGAGTCCATAAGGTTTGGCGATGGATTAGATGTGAACAAAAGGGCGAAATCCTACGTAGCTCCTAGCTTTTTGACTTGAACAGCTGGAAGGCTGGTTCACATTAGTGGTTGGAGGAGTCTGGTGGAAGAAGAGTATGTGTGAACCCAGGGTAGATCTTGTTCAAAGTAAGCTTCCCAAGAGTAACATTCTTGGTTCTTTCACTTATGTTCCCAAGAGCCTAGAATATTGACACAAAGCAAATTAAAAGCAAATTAAAAATATTTGCTGAACATATGAATGAATTAGACATCTTAGTGGTAATATCTGGCAATTAGTTGAACGTGTAAGTTTAGAGGTCTATGGAGAGACAGGTTAGAGATATGTATCTGAGAGTCATCACCATAATAGATTTAAAGCCATAGGACTAGATGAGATCACCCAAGGAGAAGTGTATTTATACGAGGTTAGGACTAATGAGGCGTTGTCAGAGAGGAGTAGAAAAAGCAGGAGAGTGTGGTGTGACAGAGATCGAGAGAAGAGAAGGTTTCAAGAGGGATGGTCAGTGGTATTAAACACACTGAGACTTGAGTAAGCTGAGTAAAAAAAGTGACATTGGCAATATTAACAGTGACATCACTGCGATCCCCAGAAGAACATCACAGTGGAGCGATAGGGGTGGACATTCAGTAGGAATGGTTGGAAGATCCAATGTGGACTGAGGACACCGAGAAAGGGAATCAAGGGTGGGGCTCTGGCTGGAAGGCTAGAGTGAGAAGTTAGGGTCAAGGGACATTTTTTTAAAAGAAGGGATACTAGAAAATGCATATATGTGGATGGGAAAGGTCCCGAATGGAGGGATAAATTGGTAATGTAAAAGATAGAAAATAAGGTGCAGGAGGGAGTACTGGAGAAGGCCAGGGCAGAGGGGACCCACTGCGTAAGTGCAGGGCTTGTTCTTAAGGGATTCTCTGTCATTGTATGGAACTGTTATGGGCTGGGAGCTCCTGGGTGGCTCAGTTGGTAAAGCACCCTACTCTTGATTTCAGCTCACATCATGACCTCAGGAGGTCGTAAGATCGAGCCCCAAATCAGGCTCTGTGCTCAGTGGGGAGTTTGCTCAAGATTATCTCTCTCTTTCTCCCTCTGCTCCTTCCCTCCTAAAATAAATAAATCTTTTAAAAAAGAAGTGTTATGGGCTGAATTGTGTCCCTCCAAAATTCAGATGTTGAAATCCTAACTCCCAGCCCCTCACAATGTGACTGTGTTTGGAGGTAAGGCCTTTGAGGAAACCATGAGTGGATCTGTGGGGTCATGTGAGTGGACTCTGATCCAATTTGACTGGTGTCCTTATAAGAATAGATTAGGACACAGACCCATACAGAGGGAATATTCTATGAGGACATGGGGAGAAGATGGCCATCCGCAAGCCAAGGAGAGACCTCAGCAGAAACCAACCCTGCCGACACCTGGATCTCAAACTTCCAACCTCTAATATTATGAGAAAATAAATTTCTTTTGGTTAAGCCCCACAATCTTTGGAGCTTTGTTGTATCTGCTCTAGCAAACCAGCACAAGAAGGGAGAATGGAGTGCGCAGACAGCTATAGGCAACTCATAAATTTGGCACTGAGCTCTAGGCTGGCTTTTGTCTTCTTAATGAAGGCAGAGACATGACCTCAGGCTGAACCTGAAAGAAGGTGGAGGAAGTAAGAGACAGAGAAAAGAGAAAATTGGAAAATATTCTGCATTTAAAAAAAAACTCATTTTTATGTTGTTATGTTTTAAATCTGTTTTGTATGCATTGTTGGGTCTTATTTAACTGGCAGACCTTAACTTTTTACATATAAATATCTAGTTTGCATAAATTTGATATGAACTACCTGACTACATATTAATTTATCATTTTTAAATTGCCTTTATTAGGGGGACCCGGGGGGCTCAGTCTGTTACATGGCTGACTCTTGATTTCAGCTGAGGTCATGATCTCAGGGTCCTGGGATCGAGCCCTGGAGCGCTGTGTCGGGCCCTGTGCTCAATGGGGAGTCTATTTCAGGGTTCTGTCTCCCTCTACTCTGCCCCTCCCCCTGCTCGTGCGTGCTCTCTTTCTCAAATAAATAAGTCAATCTTTAAATAAATTGCCTTTATTAAGTTTTTAAAAGGAACAAAAGAATATTTATAAAATATAATTGCAAAAGAAATCATGGCACAACAAATACCCATGTAACAACTGCTCTATTTAAGGAAAAAGACAGTGCCAGTGTCTTTGATATCCTATGTATACCCTTCCTCAGACCCATCTCTACTGCCATCCATGCCCAAAGATAACCATAATCATGAATTTTTTGCTTAATAATCCTATTTTTATTGTTTGCACTTAAATTTATAATTCCAGATGAATTTTTAAATCTTCCATTTTGAACTTTTTATATATGTATTTATATAATAAATATATAAATACATACAAAATAATGTTGCATGTGTATGTTCTTCTTGACTTTTGTTCTGAAATTGTTTCTGAGTTTCATACTTCTTGATATGTATACCTATCATCCGTTCATTATCACTGCATAATTATTCTATAATATTCTTATCTGTCATGGTAATACTTTTTTGCTATAATTATAGGGTTTTTTTTTAAGATTTTATTTATTTATTTGACAGAGAGAGAGAGATCACAAGCAGGCAAAGAGGCAGGCAGAGAGAGGGGGAAGCAGGCTCCTTGCTGAGCAGAGGATCCCAGGGCTCGATCCCAGGACCCCAAGACCATGACCTGAGCCGAAGGCAGAGGCTTTAACTCACTGAGCCACCCAGGCGCCCTGTAATTACAGTTTTGATTTGTAAAAGCTCTTATGCCATCTCATGTGCACACGTGCAAGAGTGCTCTTAAAGTATATTCCTAAAAGTAGTATTGTAATTTCCTATTTATTAGAAAATGCCGGAGTCTTCTAAACTGATTGTAATAAAAGACATTCCCTTCAACAGTATATAAAAATATTTGTTACTCTACTTCGCTGAGACTTGATATTGTCAGATATTTTAGTTTTTGTTGATCTCAATAGACATGAAACTGTATTTCATTGTGTTTTCAATTTGAATTCCCATGATTGTTAATAAGATTGATGATTTTTCCCTATGTGTACTGATCATTCGGTTTTCTTGTTCTGTGAAGTGTCTGTTTAGAATTGTTTCTTGCTATTTTTTCTTTTGATTAATATGAGTGTTTTGTTAAACTTGAAAATCAAACTGCCACTTATTTTACCAGCAAAAGATGGGTTTATTTGGGAATAGCAGAGAATTGCAACCCGAGACAAGCAAGCCATGGCAAAACCATAGGCCAGTCCACGCAACAAAGGAGAGGAATGCTCTTTTATAGAGGAAACTGGGAAGTTGGGAAGGCTTTTATAAACAAAAGCCCATTGGAGTAAAGTAAGAATTCAAAGTATAGTGGCTCTTCAGTGACTGAGTTGTGACTATCTGTCATTTAGCTGGACTGGGTTTTTTTGGGGGGGTGGGCATGGGGAGGAGGAGGAAGCCTTCCTTCCTCCTGCCAGATAGTAAATAGTATCCACTTTCAAGGTCCCCCTCTTCCTCTTGGGTTTGTAATTGGTGATCACGCCCTGTGGTGTGTGTGAGCTTCCCCTGCGGAACTTCCTAACCATTCTAGTGAGATTTCCCTTTCCTAATTATCAGCTTCTAAAAAACATATTATGGGTACTCGTCTTTTATTTGCTATATGTGCTACAAATATCTTCTCTCAGCTCTTTGTTTTCCCACTCTTTCTATGGTGTTTTTGATAAAACTCCACCCCCCCCATTTTTTTAATGATAATATAGTCAAACTTTACTCCTTTCCTCATTGTTTTCACATTCTGTGTTTTGTTTCTAAAATGCTGCTACGTCTTAGTCTTCTAAAATTTTTATATTATTGCCTCTTACATTCAGGTCTTTGATCTACTGGAGCTGATTTTTAGTATTGGTCTGAAAAGCAGGGATTCGTTTTTCCCCATAAGGATAACCAAAAGGTCAAAAAATAATGTATTGAAAATAATCTGTCACATGGCAGGATTCCATGTGTGTAGCCAGATTTGGGGTATTTTGTTCTGTTCCATTAGTTAGATTACCCTTCCTTGTGGACAAATACTATTAAAATTTAATGTAATTTTAGGTACTTGGTATTAGATAAGGTATCTCATTTTTTTCTTCTACAGAAATGGCCTGACTAATCTTGGCTTTTTGTCCCTCCATTTACGCTAAATAATGTATTTAGTGCTAGTATAGCACTAAACTCATTGAAAATTGTATTGGGTTTGCATTAAAACCTATAGGCCATTTTGGGGGAGATGTATATTTTCCTATAGTTAAGATTTTTTTTCCTCTCAACACTAAATATAAAGTCTTTTCTAGCCACTTGACACCAACAGGATGTCACAGAGGAGAAAACACTTTTTCCTCTATCTTCTAAGGTTCAGTGAATGCAATGCGAAAATCAAACTGATAAAAGACAAATTAACAGGAGAGAAAGACTGATTTAATTAAGTGCCATGCATGCAAGTTCACAAAGAAATGTGGCTTAAGGAGGCAGCCAGAATTTGGGGGCTTACATGCCATCCCAGAGGGCAATAGAGTGTGGAGAAGAGGCTAACCGAAAGAAAAGTGATTTGGGGGTTAGGGAGGTAAGTTACAGGAAGGTGACTAGAGAGAGTGTGGTCAACAAGTTCAGTTCTGGATTGTCCAGAAATCTGCTTCAACTCTGACACCAACAATGCATAGCTGAGGCAGACCCAGAGGTAAAGGGCTCCGTCCCACAAGACTGCCCCTTCTCAGATGACAGTGCAAGTCCCAGTACTTCTGAACAACTGGCTATAAATTTGGTATTTCCCACCTGGCCCCCTCCCACCAAGGTTTGATGATGTCCTAGGCCCCCGAGAACTTAACAAAGCAACTTATTACTGCTACGGGTTCATTATAAAGGATGCAACCCAAAAAGCCAAACAGAAGAGATGTGTAAGGGAGCAGAACTAATTTTCCTTCTTCCCTCCTAGGTTTTTAGCGGAGCCCCACCATCCTCCCCAATAAATGACAGATTCACAGGAGAAAAACAAACAAATTTCATCACATGCACACCTACCATATGCATGGGAAGGACCCAGGAACACTGGGTAACTCCACAAACGGGCCCAAGCCACCCCCTTAAATACCATCTCCAGCTAAAGACAAAAGAAGATGTTGGATGGGGAGGAGCCAGTTATGGGAAGTTAGCAGGCAAAGCCCAGTAAACAAAGTCATGACTGTTCTGTAGATTTAAGTCCTTGTCTTGTCCATTGATAAGTGTTCCTAGAGTTTTAGTCCTCCTCTTTCCGGTACAGGGAAGGGGACGCCCATACAAATGAAGATTTTCCCTGCAGGACTCTCTTCCATGTCTTGTGTTGTGTATTCCCTTATACAAGTCTCTGACAAAAGAGTAACTTCTCAGTTTTCAAAGCTTCTCCAGTGTCTGCTGTTCTTTAAAAGTAATCAGCCTAAAATAATCCTTATGCCGAAGAGACATATTTTGGGGTGGCAAATTCTGCTTCCCTTCAGATGCGTTACACAAGGCATGGGGCAGGGGCTCGAAGCTTCCATGACCTCTCCAGGTGCGGCACCCTCCCAGCTTCTAGTCCCGTTCACCAGCCCACAGCTCTCTGAATGCGGTCAATCGGGTCTTTACCAGAGGTTTCGGTAGCGCAGGACTGAAGAAGTCATTTGGCACTAACTCAGTCTCCAGCCCTTTCCCCTCATTGTTCTCATGTAAAAAATATAATGCTATATTTTTAAATCCACTTTTTATTACTATGTTACCCATTTCATTGAGTTTTTGAATATTACCTATAGTATTTTTTGTGACTAGAAATTCTATTTTGACATCCTTTTTTTTTTTTTAAAGATTTTATTTATTTATTTGACAGAGAGAGAGATTACAAGCAGGCAGAGAGGCAGGCAGAGAGAGAGAGGGGAAAGCAGGCTCCCTGCTGAGCAGAGACCTCGATGCGGGGCTCGATGTGGGGCTTGATCCCAGGACCCTGAGATCATGACCCAAGTGGAAGGCAGACGCTTAACCATCTGAGCCCCCCAGGCCCCCTCTATTTGACATCCTATGCTTGGTTATTGGTTATTGTTTATGTCTCTTGCTTGTTGCTCATAATTTTAGATCTGTTATTTCTATAAACATATTTAACTATGCTTGATTTATATTCTGTGTTTTACCATTTCCATCTTTGAGTATCTGCTAAGTGCTGGCTTCACTCATGTGAAATGTCATTTACTTTTGGGTTTTATGATTTTTAACTGTAAACTCATATTTCTTTGGGAATTCCCTGAGGTCTAGAACAGAAGTCAGCTTCTGTAGAGATTTGTGTTTGCTTCTGCGGGATTCCTGGGTCTGTGACCACTTTAATCTGACTTTTACCTTGAGGCAGTTCAGTCTGCCCAGATGGATGACTGGGTCACAAGCTGTGTAGGTCATCTTTCGTCTTGTGCTCATAGAACTCAGAAGAAATGCTTTTCCCTTCTCTGTAGTTAGAGCCAACTTTGCAGACAGAGGGCAGTTTCACACCCAGTGGGGTGGGAGGGGGTGCACAGTTCAAGGTAGTTCTAGCTTTGTTCTTACACTGAAAGAGTGGCGCATTGGTGTCTCAACCTTAATGAGGAAGCCTCCTATTATTTAGCATTAGAATTACCACTTTGAGGAGGATGGAGGGGATGTCTCTTCTCTGTGTCTGGCAAAGAGATATAAACCCAAGTTCCTGTGTACCTGGGTTGGCAGTGCACTGGGGTGAGAGCCAGCTTCAGTGCGCTGCACAGCCCTCTGGATTTTTGCATACAGTTCGTTTTAGCCTAAGTACTCCTGCCTTTGTCAGCTCATAGATGCCTTTCACCTACCTTATCCAGAATTTTTGTTGTTTATAGTGGAAGATTAAGTCAGTATCCCATGACTTTTTTTGAACATGTTTTCCTGATCTTTTGTGTCTTCAACAATTTCTGGGACACTGACATACATCTAGTATGTATCAAATGTTCAAAAAATATGGCAGAATGGGGTGCCTGGCTGGCTTAGTTGGAAGAGTAGGCAACTCTTGATCTTGGGGTCATGAGTTCCAGCCCCACGTTGAACATAGAGATTACTAAAAATAAATAAATAAACTTAAAAAAAATGTGGCAGAATAAGTGACTATCACTTTTTATATATACTTCTTGTACTTCTAAAAGTAGAAAGCCCTGAAATGATTAAATACATTCTGGTCATCAGTTTTTCATAAACATATTCTGGTTAGATATACTTAGGCATCAGTGTGTCAATTGTAGTTGGTTTATCTAATAAAAGAATTGCTTTAATGGTATAAAAGTAATTATTTGAATCTTTCCTTTGGTTTTTGTCATTGCTTTGATCCATGACCTCAGACAGCCTGCCTAATCCTGGCCACCCAGTTTGCTGGGGCTCAATCCTAAGAAAAAAAACACAAGAGTGTTGAAAAAAACAAACCAAACCAAAACGATAACCAAAGTAAACACTTCAGGTTAAGAGGTAACTTTGGTTAAGGATAAATGACTCTGCTGCCCCCTGGAGGCCAGTTGAGGATACAGGTAACAGGTCCCTTTTCAGCTATGGAGCAAATTTTAAATCAATTTACCTTTTGAAACAATCTCTTGCGTGATATTATCATACCTCATTTGAGATAAAAGAAAAGATTTTCCTAAAACTTATATCTTATTTACCTATGTTTGGTTTGGGAAATCTAAGAGCCCAGACTCAGGTAAGAAAACAAACTTCTCTAGGTATTTCAAACACATAGGGATTTAATAAAGGGATTTAGGAGCTTATAAAACCCTTTGAAAAGTCAAGGAGATTGTCACTAGCTTTTGAATTAACAAGCAATTTTTCCATTCCTTTTTTATTCTTCCAGGTAAACTTTAGAATAATTTTGTCTACTGTCACCCCAAAAAGGCCCCCTTTGGTATTTTTATTAAAATTGAACTGGTTGGAAAATTATTCATAAATTTTGAAAGAAACTTGTATTATTTATAATATTCAGTCTTCCTATTCAAGAATACCTCCTGATTCACTTATATCTTCCTTTATATATCTCAATGAAGTTTTATAATTTTACTTATGCAGGTTATATTTCTTTCTCATACAACGAAGTCATTCCTAAGTAATATATTTTATGTTCTTAGAATATGAAATCTTTTTTATATTTCAAGAGTATTTTGGTATACATGGAATCCTTTGATTTTTTAAAAAGTTTTTTATTTATTTAAGTGATATCTACACCCAACATGGGGCTCAAACTCATGACCCCGAGATCAAGAGTAGCTTGTTCTGCTGAGCCAGCCAGGTGCCCCAATCAGCTTTAAAGGTATAATTTATATTGCATAGAATTCACTCGTTTAAAGTGTACAGGTCACTGGTTTGTAGTATATTTACAGAGTTGTGCAGCCATCACCATAATCTAATTTTAAAACATTTTCATCACCTCCAAAGAAAGCTTGTACCCATTAGCAGTCATTCCCGATTCTTCCCATCCCCTTTTATCCCCCAACTCCAAACCCCTGGTAACTGCTAGTCTACTTTCCATCCCTACAGATTTACCTGTTCTGAACATTTCACATAAATGGGAGTAAAGTCTGTGCTGTTTTATGATTGATTTCTTCCACTTCACCGAAATGCTTTGATGTGAGACCATTGATTTTGGTAAATACTGTGTCCAACCACTTTGTTGGTAGATTTCCAAATGTGGAATCATCAGATCGCTCTCTTTTTTAAAAATTGAAGTATACTCGGCATATAACATTATATTAGTTTCAGGTGTGCAACATGATTTAGTATTTGTGTATATGGTGAAATGATCACCCTGATGAGTCTAATTAATATCTATCACTACACATAGTTTCAAGCTTTTTTCTTGTGATGGGAACTTTTACGATTTTTTTCTCTTAGCAACTTTCAAATACACAATAGAGTACTGTTTACTATAGTCTCCGTGCAGTACCTTACATCCTCAAGACTTAATTTATTTTATAACTGGAAGTTTGTACCTTTTGACCCTCTTCACCCGTTTCACCCATTCTCTACACCTTGCCACTGGCCACCACCAATCTGTTCTCTGTATCTATGAGTTCAGTGTTCTTTTGCTTTTTAAAAAAGATTTTATTTATTTATTTGTATTAAATAAGGAGAGAGAGGAGAGAGAGAGAGAGCAGCACAAGTGGGAGAATGACAGGCAGAGGGAGAAGCAGGCTCCCCGCTGAGCAAGGAGCCTGATATGATATGATGCTGGGCTCGATCCCAGGACCCTGGGATCATGACCTGAGCTGAAGGCAGACGCGTAATGACTGGGCCACCCAGGAGCCCCTCTTTGCCTTTCTTTTTTAAAGATTTTATTTTTTTTTATTTTATTTTTTTGGTGTTGTTTTTTTTTTTAAGATTTTATTTATTTATTAGGAAAGAGAGAGAGTGAGAGAGAGCAGGCCAGAGTGAGAAGCGGACTCCCCATGGAGCTGGGAGCCCGACGTGGGACTCGATCCCGGGACTCCGGGATCATGACCTGAGCCGAAGGCAGTCGCTCAACCAACTGCGCCACCCAGGGGCCCTAAAGATTTTATTTTTAAGTTATCTCCACACCTACTGTGGGGCTCGAGCGCACAACCCCAAGATTAAGAGTTGCATTCTTTCGCCCCTCCTTTCTTTTCTTTTTAGTTTCTACATATAAGTGAACTCATATGGTATTTGTTTTTCCCTGACTTATTTTACTTACCATCAAGCTTTCAAAGTCTATCCATGTTTTTGCAAATGGCAAGATTTTTTCTTTTTCACATCTGAATAGTATTTCTTATATATATGTTATATATATATAATATCTATATATAACATATATCTATTATATATATTAAATAATATATAAGGTATATCTGTATATAGTCTGTTATATATAACAGTTCTTATATACCAAATATATATTTTCTATATATCTATTACATATAGATATATATACATAACTATATTATATATAGTTATATACAATATAGATACTATATATCTATATAATATATAGATAATACGTATATAGCATATAATACTATATATAGTATTTTGTTATATATAGTATTTGTTATATATAACATAAATATTATATATTTATATGTTATATAATGGTATTTATTATATATATCACATTTTTTTATCCATTTATGTATCAGTGGTCACTTAAATTATTTCTGTGTCTTGGCTATTATATATAATGCTGCAATGAATATAAGGGTGCAGATATCTTTTTGAAGGAATGATTTTGTTTCTTTCACATAAATACCCAGAAGTGGAATTGCTGGATCATATTGTAGTTCTAATTCAATTTTTTGAGGAACCTCCATACTATTTCCCGCAACGGCTGCACCAGTCTGCATTCCCACCAACAGGGCACAAGAGTTCCCTTTCCTCCACATCCTCACCAACACTTGTTATTTCTTATCTTTTTGATAACAGCCGTTCTAACTGGTGTGAGGTGATATCTCTCATTTTGGTTTTGATTTACATTTCCCTGAGGATTAGTGCTATTTCGTGCACCTGTTGGCCAGTTGTATATCTCCTTTAGAAAAATTTCTCTTGAGATCCTCTGTCCATTTTTTTAAATTTTTTTATTAACATATAATGTATTATTTACCCCAGTGTACAAGTCTGTGAATCATCAGGCTTACACATTTCACAGCATTTACCATAGCACATACCCTCCCCAGTGTCCATATCCCTATCCACCCCCCCACCTCCCAGCCATCCTTAGTTTGTTTTGTGAGTTTAGGAGTCTCTTATGGTTTGTCTCCTTCCCCATCCCATCTTGTTTCATTTCTCTTCCCCACCCCCCCCATAACCCCCTGCCCTGCCTCCTCTGTCCATTTTTTAATTGAATTTTTTTTTTGCTATTGAGTTATATGAGTTCTACATATATATAGGGTACCAACCCCTTATCAGATATATGATTTGCAAATATTTTCTTCCGTTCAGTATGTTGCCTTTTCATTTCGTTGATGGTTTCCTTTGCTATTCAAAAGATTTTTAGTTTGATGTAGTCTCACTTGTTTAATTTTGCCTTTGCTTTTGGTGTTAATCCAAAAACTCATCACCAAGGCGAGTGTCAGGGAGCTTACTGCCTATGTTTTCTTCTAACAGTTTTATGGTTTCAAGTCTTAAGTTCAACTTTTATCAGACATTTTAACAGTTCTTAGTTGATTCATTTGTATTTTCTAAGCACAAACATCTACTCATGGAAAGTGACAATATTCATGTCTTAATTTCTCAGTGGTGTCTCTATCTCTCTTTTACACT
>CM052807.1:13591395-13625549 GCA_028533885.1 Nasua narica
ACAAATTCATTTCAAACCAGTTTGAGAGTATATTTTTCATTTAATTTCTATTTGATTAGTGTTATCAAAAAATAGCTTATTCTATTTAAAAAAATAACCATTTTTTTTTCATGCAGAGAGAACTGAATGATATGTTAGAATTACATTATTTTAGAATGGTTATGCATATAGACCCTGAAGATTACTTTCTTATACCTAATGGTTCATTATCCACAGCTTTCCATGGGAAAAAAAAATTCTATTTTAATGCATCTTCCTCTGCTTTGGTCTCAGTTTCCTAAGTTTTCAAATGATGCCTAGTCTGTCTAGATTAATGGTCTACAAAGCTTTTCTGTGGAAAAGAGGAAAGACACGGTACTTGTCTCCACATCTCCATACCAAACCACTGGGAAAATTAGTTGCACCATTGAAGCTTGCTTCTCTTTTTACATATTCAAATTTTTGTTATCTCCCTTTCTAGGGCCAGATTGAAGTAGGACATTCATAACCATGATGCGAATTGACAGTTAAGGTTCACTCGCGTGGCTGATTCAGTTACAGTACCACATTGTGCTTTGTGTTTTATAGAATAATGTGCTATATTCTGTGGCACTTTAGCATATCATTCAATATAAATAGTTATTCCCTGAAAATTATGGGCAAGTTACAAAAATAAAATAACTTACAAGACAGTTGCTTAACTAAAACATGAACAAGTTTCTGATGGTGCTCGCTCAGTGTCTGATTTTTAATGCTGCTTTCCCCCCCTAGCAATTCTTTGAGGTGGAAGAGGAGGCTTTTGTGCAAGAATCAACTACTATCAAAATGAGTATTTTGTTAAGAAAACTGAAGGACAGAGAAGAAGTTATTAAGGAATTAAGAGAAGAACTAGAACAATACGAAGAATCTAGACTTCAAAAATTAGTAAGTTTCAAAACAATGAATAATTAATTTTAATATATATAAATAAAGTTATAACTTTCCAAAAGTTTGGGTCAAGAATAAAGGAAATACAAGTGGTATATCTTGGGCATCTCTGCACAACAGCAGCCAGTCTAACCCTTTTCAGCTCAATGGCATATTCCAGAAAGCCCATAATCTTTATAAATAGGAGCCATAGAATTGTTCTCAATTTTTATTTGTAACAGAAATAAAATAACTTATTTCCCACTGCAGACATTGTCCTACTTTAGAAGAGCATGTAGATTTTTGTTTTAATTTTGAAGACTCCAATCCTGTTTTGCTGTTTAGGTAGTTTGGAAGACACAAAGCAGTCTCTCCACGTCAGAGACTTCCAGGAAGCCCCACGAAACAGGAGGACCTTCAAGGGAAATTCTTGAAGGGTTTCCCCCCAGTTCTCCCTGTTTCAGAGGAAGCCAGAAGGCGGTTTACTACTTGGACAAAGGACGGGTGGGAACAGAAATGGAAGGAGAGAGCAAGGAGAGGCTTAACTCCCGTCAAGGAAGAGAATTTTAAGGGCTCTGGAAAGTGTGGACTATGCAGGTGAATTCATTTTCATCTCAAGTCAGCTTTGGCCCAACCACAGTTCAGAGCCACAGAATAGTCTTTATTATTAGATTCTAAGAGCAAGAAGCTGATTGTTTGAGTCGGAGAGGCTGGAAGAGGGGCCAGAGGGATAACAATCTCTTGCAGGCCAGGTGACAGGCTCCATGTGCCTCCTCAGGGCTACCTCTTCTCAGCTCCTAGCTCAGTTTCCGGAGGAGGAAGCGGAGACGGGGTGATTAAGTTACTTCCCCCAGGCACACAGCTCGTACAAGGTAAAGATAGCGTGTGAACCAGGGCCCCGAGGATCTGAAGCCCAAAAGGATATGGAGCTCCATGCTCTACAGTAAGATGTCAAGGTTGTGATTTTCCAAATTAACTTGTTGGAAGGTAGATATAAAATAGACTATCCTATTATTTTATTATCATGTATGCACATATTATTACAGGCATATGCATATCCATGTAAATATTGACACATGAATGGATACGCACAGAAAGGTCTGAAGAATTATACATCCAAATACATTTACACGTTGCCAGTCCCTTTAAGAACAATCGATAGTTTACCTCAATCCCACACTAGTAATCTTATTTGCAATTCCAAGTTTAGAAGAGATAAGGAATTGCACTTGTCTCATTCTGAAGGATTTTGTTTACTAATTGGTGAAAAAGTGTTTACTTTGTACAATTTATTAGAATTTTTTATGTTCTTAAAAAAAAAAACCTGAGTATCTCCTAAGTAATATAATATTAAGTGTTGGTAGCTTAGATCTAATAAAATTAAATATTCTTTTTACATGTTCTGATTGCTATGGAAGAGGCACTTCCAGTTTTTGCACTTACTTTAACCTTTCCCTGGGTCTAAATCTAGGCTTATGTTTTGGAGACAATAATTTAATAGAAAGGACTAAAACAACTGTAATAGTTTTGGCTTTTAATCTTGCCTTGGTCAAAGATATCCAGCATAGATTGGCAGGGTGATTTGGGTCCGTTTATTTCCCATTTGTGAAGGGCAAAGATTACCTGCCTAGCTAAAAGAGACAGTTGTGAGAAGGATATGTGTTGTATTGAATGTGAGTTGCTTTGAGTTCTTTGAGGAAAGCTAAATATATAAATCCTAGTTATCATTATGAGAAAATAACACAAGTCCTTATGACCATCTAGTTTACATTCCATGAAATGCTCTGAACAGACCTCAGGACCTGTTCAGGCCACCCCGATTCGGTAATTGAGCTCCCTACACCAAAACATGAGGTCTGTCTTGTAATGTTTACATCTCTAACTATCCTCAACCTGGTAACTGTTTCTCTCTGACACCCAAGGGGAAGGAGGATGAAGATAGGTAGTGGCTTTGCGAGGACAAGGGAAGTGGGGGGCTCCACCCTGCTTGTGTACCAGAAGGCATCCTGAATGCCCTGGTTATTCCACTATAATTTGTCTGCAGGGAGACCACATCACAATTTCTGTAAACATCCTAAGATCTGAGGGAGCTGAGATACTCTCGATTAACTGGGAGGATACATTTCTCCCAGCTCCTGGAGACTCCAGGAAAATGTATGTTCTCCCACCTTGATCGAGGGCAATGTAGAGCAGTCAGGACTAGTGTGTATTTCAGGAACACGGACGTGAAGTCCACAAAACAGATCATAAGTTATACAAAACAAACTTCTGGAGATTAATTTTTTTGGTAATCCTCTAAGATTTCCTAAAACTCCATGCCACCGAGGTTCTGGAAGAGATTTTTTTTTTTTTAATTTGAAATTTCATCTTATGCAACTGCTCCCTCTGGTGGTATAAAAAGGCTTGAGACACCAAGCATCTGAGATTAGATTTGGAAAACCCAGTTTGGAGAACCAATTGGAGAACTTCAAAGTCGCCATGGCGATAAGTTGAAACCACTAGAAAGAAGCAAGCTGAATAAGCAATAGGGAAACACTCCAGTTCATTCTTACTGACAGTCCAATTACATGAATAGCTCTATAAGTTAATAGGTAGTCACAGTATCTCTCTAGAACGGTTTTTGAGAAAAATCTGATGAGAATGTGATCGCAAAGGGAAAGTTTAATAAACAGCTAGCTTAAATCAGATACCAAAATGAAAATCAGGAAAGGGAGCTCTTCAAGTCATAGAAGCCTCATCTCTCCAGGCTCGATGATGTCGAATATCCCTTCGAGCACCGTCACTCAAGGACCGAGCGTCTTTTCCAGTTCAGTTCTGTAGGAAACTGTCGTGACTTAACCGCCTGACCCTGTGCTTCTCCGGTTGTCGCGCTGTCGGTTGATCAGCCCCGTTGGGGCTTGCTCCCGGAGGCTGGCCTGTCAGAGCGCATGCGCCTGTGTGCGTGTCTCTGCCCGCACACTTGCCCGTGCGTTTTAATAGCAATCGGAGTTGTCCGTTTTGAAAAGACTTCATTTTTGTCCTTACCCTCCCATAAATGAGCTGGGCAACCATCACCCGCCCCGCCCCCCAGAAGGGCACATAACTGCTTGTTGCTGACAGGTCTGAGACAGAGCTGTCCGTCAAGAGCGGCGGCTCTGCAGGGCTGCACTGCCCCAGTGAGCCACTTTCCTGGCTGTCACTCACGGGGAGAGCACCTGCTCTTCTCCACGACTGTCAGGCAGCGCGGGCATGCATCAGAACCCTACTGCACCCCCCAGCAGCAAATTGAGATGTCCAAGTGCTGCGCGGGAAGCCTGCGGAACTGAGACACCAATAAGGCAGAAGGGAGACTGCTGAGAGGCACATGCGAGGCTCTAAACAGTATTCCTCACCCTTTATTGTGCCTGTGGATCCCCCGCGGCCCTGGTTAAGACACGGATTCTGACAGTAGGTCTGGGCTGGGGCCTGAGATTCTGCGTTTCCCATGAGCTCCTGGGTGAGGCCCGGGCTGTGGACCACACTTTGAGTAACAAGGCTCTACGGTGCACCAAGCATTCAAAAATGATTCTTTCAAGATCTGTTTAGGATTCCAAGACCAGGGAACAGGGACTGTGCACATCTCAGTGAATGGTGCATAAGCCACCGTCGGAAGTCCTTGTTTTCACAACATGATAGAAAAACTTGGACGACTTCCTTTAGAAATTTAAAATTCCAGAATGATCGTGGATCACACACAAGCTCTCTTCAGCTATAATGCAGCTTTAAAGAGCTACATGTAGTTAACCACCTTTTAATGATCTCCCTCCTTTTTAACCTTGGTTTATTAACGCAGTTTATTTTAAAGAAGTCTCATGGTTTCAATAAGCCAAAAACTAGTGGTGTGGGCAGATGGTAGAAGGAACACCACCACAAAACCTGCCACTCAGTGTGTAACAGATGACCGTGGCAGCCCAGAACTATCCCTTTGTTCATTTTGCTAATGAGCGTCCTCATTGCTGTGGGAGTCTGAATAGTTAATTACGTGCAGTTCCTGCAGCTGACAGATGGTGGGGACAGAGCTAAAGATTAACCTCACAAGAACGGGGGCTGTATAGATGGCTATGAAGAGGAAAAACTGTCCAGTTGAATGTGTTTTCCTTGTTTCCTGCTTTTATATGAGAGTTTTAGAAACCGCATTGAGGAATTAGCTGCTATCACTTAAACGTTTTGTGCTCGTGTGATTAATTCAAATAGTTCTTGCTTAGTTTATGATAATGGGTGCTCCTGCCATCCACTGTGGATGTTCATATTCTGCTAGTTAGGAAATGTATGCTTAAGCCTTTGGAGACAAATATTGTTTGTTTGTTTGTTTAAAAATCCCTTTTTAGTCTATAAGTACATTCTGTGATGGTTTCAAATTGAACCATGCGGGACTAGAAATTAATGACTAGGATTCTTCCTTTATTAAAACAGTGCTGTTTATTACCTATTAGTTTTGTCAGTTCTCATTAATTAAGACTGAATAGGGCTCAAATAGTGTAAATGAAATGGTGGATCAAAATCATGAAGGTTTGTATCGGTTTAGTGCAAAACTTCGTATCGTTTTAAAAATTAACTCTGATATGACTAACTTCATTAGTAGGTAGCTTCTTATTGAATGTACTGGGTTTATTAAATGTACTGCAAAAATCGTAGCCACTTATTTTTCTTCTGAGCCATTATGGTCACACAGTAAAACATTTTAGTAATTTACTTTCGGATCTCTCTAAGGTTAAATAAAAGTAAGATTCCAGAAGGAACCCAGTATATAGGGAGGGAAGATTCTGTTTTGAGAGAAGATCTTATTTTTGTGTATTGGCAATCATGGCATTGCTGCAAAAAGAATACATTATAATTGGTCTGAAGATTACTTTAAAGTTCAGAAGCACTTCTGTTAACCATATGAATTTTGAAGCAAGGCATACAGAACCTTCTATGTCTTTTAGCATAATAATATGACTTTTCAGCATGCTGAAATATTTTGAGACTGCGTGATAGTTTAATATTTTACCATCAGGAAGTAAAAAGTCCTGCACCAGCTTTCCCAATCCATTACATCCTAATTTTTTAAAAAATGTGTGGCAGTAAAATCCAGACAGCCATAAGTGAGAGTATATTCAGATGTTTTTCAATAGCTTTGAAACAGACAAGAAGAAGAAGAAAGGAAGAGTAGCTGTCCCAATAAGCTTCTATTGCGTAAGAAAAAGCCTCTCCCATAATGGACATGGCACGATTTAAACAAAAGACGTACATAATAAAAATGTAAATGAGTTTGCTTTACTAAAACTATAACTTTAAAGTCCTTTGTTGTAAGTTATCCTGAAACCTTCTTACAAGGTAATCGCTGTTTGCATAGAGATTTAAACCGAAGTCTTCAATGGCATTAAACGCCTGCACAGTCCCCAGTGTGACAGGCATGCAAAGCCACGTTAATGTTCAGAATATGAATTGCCTCTGGGTGGCTCCTCCGGCAAGCCGAAAACCCACTGTGTGGATGTCCGCGCGCCTGATGGACTCCATGCGGCTCCCAGCCTGCACACGTCACCGCTTTGACATGTGATGTGCTCCTCGTGACACTGGCAGCGCTGACACTGGGAAATGCCACAAAGGCAACAAGCCCCCCTCCTTAGCCGCGCACTCTGCCACCCCCTGGCGCTGCCCGTCCTGGTCCCCCCAGCCTGCCTAGTTACAGGCGGCCGGCGCTTCAGACACACACAGAGGGAAGTGTGGGCGGAGGGGCCCCAGCTGCCTCCCCGGACGCAGCCTCCGTAATGAATTGACCTGAATGATGGGGGCACACAAACAGTATGATATGCATTATTCCTGTCAATAAAATGTCCCCATGTGCTGTGGTCTTTGTACGGAATGTACTGCAGCCTTTCTCCCAGCCAGCTCTATTTAATCTCCTTCCTTTTTACTATTCATATTATAAGTGTGTAATAGAATTCAGAAAATTATATGATAGCTCTTCTGCATCTGTATTGTCTTGTGGTGCATATTTAACTGCTTGGCGCTCTGCTCAGAGATACGGAATTCCCCCTCTTTCAGGACGCTTTTGCCAGAGAGACGGTGCTAGAGAGGGAGAATTTGGAGTACAGAGTGGCAAACGAGAGATTGCTTCAGATCGTTGCGGAACTCGAAGAAGCGATCCGACTCAATCTAAGGGAAAATTCAGTATTGGGTAATCTTTTACAGTCCTTTCTGAGAAAAACCTATGCATCGAGCACTTCGTAAAATCCATAGCACTGTTTGTCTTCACCAAACATACATTTGCTTGGTTATTTACATGTCTAAGATCAGTTGGATAGCCATCTTTGATTTTCATTGAAGATGGCGTTCCTTGCTTGGGAAAGAGGGTTTATTTGTGGTTACCATTCTTAAACCATGCCATTCTAACTCAGGGTGGTGGTTTTTTCCCCCCAAGGTGGGCATTGACCTTTGAAAAATGTGCTAAGCAGTGCTCTATTTCACTTAGAAATATTATAAATGGATAGACACTTTTGCTGATTTCCGTTTCATGTGCTCTCTTGATGACCTAAAATTTATAACCTTTAAATACTTAAGCATACAGATTGGGGTATGCTTTGTGGAGGAACAGAGTTGGCCCTTCAGGAAAATATGGCACTACTTACCACGGAATTTTCTTCAATTTTGGATACAAATTTAAAGTACAAATCTTCATGTGTATGCCTCACACTCTCATTTTTACACATCATAAACGTTGGTAAAAGTTGCATTTAAATCACCGAAGTTAGAGTGCTTTAAAGTATTTTTTCGCCTACTGTTATCTTTGTATTTCTGTTACTTACATGATGTTTCCCTTACCTGCAGGGATGAAAAGCAATGAAGAAGCAATAAAAAAAAAAAACAGCAAAATATTGATGAAATCAGATAGATTACAATATATAAATTATAAATTATACCATAAATTATACACACACACACATATATAAATCATACCATACCAGCGTAGTTTCATTTCCCTTCTAATGCAGTACGATACCGCTTTTTCAGGCTTTGGTAGTTCTGAGTCATAAAGTGGCACCTGCTAAAACACTTTGCATTGGCTGTGACTAACAGCAAAAATGTCCTTTGCTAGTATCGATCAAAAGCTTTCAGCCCTCAGCCACACTTGGATCTTGAACTTAGTTCTTAATTCCTATCTGAACAGCCATCTGAACAGCAGGAAGAAGGCTGTGAATGTCAAGGGCAGTTGTGAAGGTCACTGTCCTGCTAGGACTTGCGTCCACCATGCCTGCCAGCAGTGTGCAGCCTGCCCTGAAGCAGGGAGCTTGAATACAGGGCCGTAAGCTTGTAATTTCATGGTTGGCCTCTCTTTCCTTTTGTTTACAGAAGATGAAATTATAACTCTCAAAGAGAAGGCAGAAAAGAATCATAAAACTATTCAAAAGGTACTGTAACTTTTTACATTGACGAACGACTCTTTTACACTGAAATGTCGTCACAACGAGTGAGATCACACTGTGTCCCGCACGTCTTGGGGTGTAGAGAGAAGTCCGTTTCCGTATTTAATCTCTCCCGTGATTTGGGTAGGGTGGCTGGTAATCAATAAGGATTCTGCCTTGAAAATGAATTAATGTACAGATAGTTCTTTTCTTTGGGATAACTGAGTGTCTTACCTTGTTGACTGTAAGGAACTAGAAAGTTATTTGACACCAGGGGTCCAAACATGTGCCTGTGGGAGAATTCTATTATTAAGAATGAGCAATCTTATCTTCAGCCCAGAGGTGGCTTCATGTTCATTTTTCTTTTCACACGTGAACTGGGCGTATGCTATGCAGGGATTCTGCATTTTGAACAGGATTTCTTTTGGTATCAGCAAGATCAAGCTCTCCCTGCATCAGAGGCAGCAGGGACCACAACGGTCCCGCCGTCCCGCCCTCCCGCACAGGTCGGGCCCCCCTGCTTTGGGCTTTCTTAGTTCCCTGTGGCGGCGTCCCATCCTAGCTATCAGCACATTTTCAGTGAAGGGCAGTGTCCCCTGCTGGTACCATCTCTGTTTCTGCCGTTCCCAGTGCTGAGCACGGTGCCTAGCACGCAGAGACAAGTGCTCTTTGACTGAGTCATAGATGAGTTTAGAAGTCCAGGAAATTTACAGGTGAAAACGTGTATTTGCATCCCTGACTTATTCCAAATAAACATCGATGCTCTCCACTCACTGAATCGAGTGTCAGTTTTCAAATGAAAATTAATTAAAACTTGGTAACGTTCAGTTTTAATGAAACATTCAATCCCTCAGAGGCACTAGCTGTGTTCCCAGAGCCCAATCAATGGCCACCTGTGCCTAAGTTTGGGTCCAAATCTCAAGCTGATTTTACAGTTCAGGGTATTAGGTTTTCAATAAAATTACTCTTATGAACTATTTTTTAAAGACTTGGTTACCCTGAAGTGTCAGAGTTGGGAGATGTTTTCTTCTGAAAACCAAAACCATCACGGGGGTTTGCAGAGCGAGTTCATTTTCTTGCACTTCCCCCCGTTTGCAGCCGAGAGAGCACAAATCCCATCCTCGCAGAGAAAACGAGTCCGTGGACAGACAAGTTTAGCCTTCTTGGCATCGATATCTACGGTTGAAAATGAAGTCCAAGTTTTCTGTTGTCACTTAGCCTCCAAGGAAGGTTCAAATGTTTCTAAAGCTGTTCATTCTATCCTGTCACCGGTAGAGATGAGTCGTGGAAGCTTACTCTTCTCTGTGAGGAGCACAAGAAGTTAAAGAAAAAATCTGACCAGGAAACCACCAATTAGAAAGAAACATCCCCTTCGAATGACGAGTTATACCCTATGTGAGCTTAAATATTTCAGCTCAATGCATCCTCAGCTTCCTTAGGTCCGCACTGCCCGCTGGTAGCCCCTGTGCCTAGTTGAATATGAATTATGTCTAGTGCAACTGAAGAACTCAATTTTTAATTATGTTTAATTTTAATTTTTTAATTTAAATTTAAAAACTGATACTCGTTTCAGTTTATTGGAAAACCTTTATATATATGCTACATAATTTGGTATGTGAATCTGCTTTTTATTCTGTAAACTTTATGTAATCTAAATACAGATCAGGTATTTCCGATGAAATTTTAGCCCCCAAATTGAGATGTGCTGTGTGTGAAAATTATGCACTGAGTTTCAAAGACTTAGTTTAAATGAAATATCTCAGCAGTGCTTTTTATTATTAATTATTATACATTGAGATGATAATATTTTGAATATTTGGATAAAAATATATTATTAAAGTTAATTTCTCCTGTTTCTCTTACCTTTTTTTTTAACGAGGCCACTATAAAATTTAAAATTATATATATCGTACACCATATTTTTAATTCACAACTCTCTTCTAGACAAATATAGCAGATCCCTAGCCTGTTTGATCATTTTTTAAATCCTTTCTCTTTTCTTTTTTCCTTTATATGTCCTGGACCACCACAGAAACATTGAATATAGGCACAATTTGGTATCGAGCAGAAAGACTCTAGAACCTTGGTTTCCTCTTCCATTTCTGCCACTGTGGTCCCTTGGGCCAGCGCCTTGTCCTCCTTCCTGTCTCTCACAGGCTTACTGTGAGGATAGAATGGGATAATGCCAGTCCAAGTGCTTCGTCAATTGGAAGCATGTCAGGAGTTGTTGAACAGAGGAGACCTGATATTTTCTGGTTGGGTTTCCAATATCCTCCACTAAATCAATTAATTCAGCAATGTTTATTAAATGCCTTTTAGTGCCAGGCATTAAGCTACTGCCGAGATAGAAAAATTACACACGTACACACACACACACACACACGCAGCCCTGCAGTAAAGCAGATTAAGTCTAGAGCGAGAGACAAAAACCCCTGGGCTGTGTGATGTGAACTGTAATGGAAGTAAGTACATAGAGAAGAGATGTCTAGCTTTACTTGGAAGGTTCTAGAAAGGCTTCACACACAGTTCCACACCTCTTTCGTACTCCTTCACTGAAGCTGATCTTTCCAGGTCGGTAGGAAAGCGGAAGAGCTGGGTATGGAGCATGAATGCATGAAGTGTGAGATGGGTTTGTGGCCTTTTTTGTGATTTGGCATTGCTAAAGTACGAGGTAGGAATCCAGCAAGCTATGAGAATTTGTGTTGGGGCAGGAAGAGGGGGAAGGGTGAGCAGCTCAGAAGCCCTAAGACACACGCTTTCTTTTTTAGCCCTGGATTCAATGAAAACCAAGTTGGAAATGGCCTGTAGCTGGGTATGCTGATCTCTTGCCATCCTCCAGGGCTTAAAGCACCGTCTATTATGATATTCAGTAACTTTCATGTTTAAATTCCGATAATCTAATAACCGCTGAATCTGTATTCCAGCCATGGCCATAACACGAATCTTTCTTGGGGGGAGTCAGCCAGAAGTCAGAGATGACCTCCCAGGAGGCAGGGCAGTACTGAGCACAGATTGCTCCGGGCCACGTGGGGAGCCCAGTGTGGATTGTAAGGGATCCAGGAACGTTGGAGGAAGGAGTCTGAGCTGACTCCCAGCGGAGAGGTTCTAGTAAGCCAGGAAAGGAATATGGGAGGTGGGAAGGGCCAGAAACATGCAGAAGGGAAGTAAGTGCATGTGATTTGCTATAGCTGAGGGTATGGGAGGGTAAGGGCTGGCAAGAAGCAGGGCTCATGGCGGAGGATTATTACTCATGCCGAGAGGTTGCGTTGCCTTCTGGGCTCATTGGGGAGCCTTGAACATTGGGGAAGGATTGGATTCACGTCTTAGAAAGAAAATGAGCGGGAGGGAGGAAAATCTGGAGCCAGAGAGACCAGTTAAGAGGTTACTTGGATAAACCAGGGAAAGTATAATCTGAAACAGAAAGAGGACAGTGACGCTGGAGATGATTGGGAAGGATGAATTCCAGGGATGGTTAGGCAGTAAAAGCTGCAGTCATTGATAAGGATGAAGGCAGGAGAGGTAAAAGAGAAGTTAAGGCTGGTGAGCATTCAAATGAAGATGAGAACAAGCAGTGGGGGAAGCCAAAGAGGAGACATCACAGAAGCAAAGCAAGGGAGAGTTTCCTTTGCAGTGTGTCTTGCCACCAGCCATACTAAAGGCTCAAAAGGGAAGATTAGGCAATTGGTTCTGGCAACAAAGTGACCCCACTAATATTAATAGGAGTAATTTTCCTGGAACTGTGGGAGCAGGTGAGAAGCCGGGTGAATGCAGAAGTGGAGACAGTGTGGGCAAGTCTCTAGAAGTTTGGCTGTGGATGGTCAGGGAGAAGTAGGGGAGTAGTTGGAGAGGGACATGAAGCTGAGGGAGGAATTACTTTAAAGAAGAAACTAGAATATTTTTAAACGATGCCAATGGAAAGAAGAATGAGAGTGGAGACATAAGCAGAAGAGATCATTGATGAAGGGTGATCTAAGGTGGCAGGAAGGACTGGGGCTAATGGTCTTGGTGTTTGTGGTAATTGACACCCATCGAAAATTTGGTGACACTCCTTTTCAGACTAAGGTATGATGACTCAGTACAACATCTTTTCCTTTCCTTCCACCTCATTCCATTATTTTCCCTAAACCTGTCATCGACCCTCCCACCTGATCAACTACACCACTGTGTCACCTGTGGAGGCCCCTATCTAGCCAGTCCCCACTGTTCTTCAGCCCTGCTCCAGTGGAGATGGGTCAGTCCTTGTCTGTTGCTGGCAATTCCAAGAGTGTGGGGTTTAACCCAGAGTAGCTGCACCCTCTCTCTGCCTAGCATTTTACTTGGATCTAATTAGCACCCTTTCTTCCTATCCCCTACAGCTCTTCTAATCTCCACTACTTTTCTCAATTCCCATATTCCATCCTCCATGCTACTTTCTAATTCACAGAAAACATGGCGAGTGCTGGGATTTTTCTTTCCCCTTCTGCATTCTCTTACTCTGTTGCTTAGCTTACCGAGCCTTACCTTTACTCTTTTTGATCTTGAGAGGATCATTCTTCTTTGCCCTGACTCATCCTTCCATCTAGTCCCTGAATCATCTCTTCCTTCGTCCTCTTCTGGAACTTTCTTCAGCAGCCCTTTTCACTTAGGCCTTTTAAAATTTCCCTCTAGCTTAAGACGTGGTGAAACCATCATCTTGGTGGTATCTGTTGACCTAATCACCCCCAACCCACTGCCATTTACTGTACTTCAAATATTATTTAAAAGAAATCTGTGTTTGCCAGCCCCCACTTCACTCTCCTGATGCTAGTTTCTCCTGTGGATAAGGGCATAGTGAGATTCATATTGCCTTGGGTCCTTTTTAGATTTCTTTCTTCCTGAACTATCTGCCGTGTCAGAGAGCCTTCCGCAGCAATGTTCACCTCTGAGTCTTCATATAATTCATTCCTCCCTAAGCAATATCTGTCCGTGGCTCCTCCGCCTCCGTTTTCCACTCTAATGCCATTCTTGGGAACACTATTTATCCTTGATCTTCCTCGTTTTCTCTCTAGCTGACCTCAGCCTCTCCCATAACTGGCACACTTATTTACCAGTGACTTCAGACTTCTCCTGCTTCATGAATACCCTGAACACCACGTCTCTAGTTTCAACTCTGTTCTCATCTTTAGTTCCAATGTTACGTGCACTTTGACAGTCCCCGTCCATTTCCTATGGTAATCGGCAGTTCCCTCTGTGGCCCTGCATACTGGGACTGTGCGCTCTCTTAAGGTCGGGAACTGTCTTGTTTATATTCTTTGTCATCAGACTTAAAAATACTTGCTGAAAGAATGCTTTACATATTCATCAAACCCAATGTCGAAACTTGAACTCATTACCCCTTGAATCTGGACTCTGCTGTGTTCCTCCCACTTAAATGAATGACCTTGCCATCAATCCATCCTTGGATTGCCATCATCAAGAACAGGTGAAAATTGAGGATGGTGCTCTACTCTCTTCTTTATACCGTATATCTGGTTGGTCACTCGATCTGATTATAACTGGGATATGGTCGCTGGGATATGTGGATCTTTATGCCTTTTGACCACCGGAAAATATGATTCATTAACATATTTTCTTATGTATTATGGTCATTTTTTCACACTGGTCTCCTACCCTACTGTCGATGCTCCAGAGGAAGGGTTCTGTTCTACTTCATTTCTGTACCTCCGTGGACAAACACAGACCTCCTGGCATCTAAAAGGTGTTCCATACCTCTGTATTAAATAACGACTACATGAATCGATTGAGTGGATGTCAGAACCAAGGTTTGAAGTTTATCAGTGCATATAACTGACATACAGCATATATACATAATATTATATAACTGGTATATATTATATGTCATACACATATGTACACATATATAATATATAACTGGTATATGACCTGTATTATAAATCATGATATATATATATATCAGTGTATATGATGTAATAATATAAATATACACAAATGGCAAATAATCATTGAAGATGCTGAGGCAAATCATAGGAGTGCAGTGTCCCTGCAGTGTGCGCTCTTTAATGGCTGTTTTCAGTTGGCATGAAGAGAGTTTGATGTGCATAGAAATAGAACACAAAAATCTAAAATAAAAGAAATGAGTCCTATAAAGAGGAAAGCAAAATTGCTCTTCTTGATAGACTCTACGTACTTTATTATATATCGATGTCACATTTTGTTGGGGTATCGTGAGGCAGATTGTAAATAAGTTGGCATTCTCTGTGGGTATATTGCTTGCTTTTCTAATAAAAATGCAGTAATTATATCATAATATACTATCGTTACACGATAATCTACAGACATTTAAATTTTCTAAATCATATTAGAATCCCTTTCTCCTGTTTAAAATCAAAATATGTGTTGCTAAATTCTACTGACGAGGAATTTTAGACGTTCTGTTTTTTTCTTTAATCAAAATGTAATATTCTTCTCTTTTAGCTAATGGATGGGAGAGACAGATTACTATATGAGCTTGACCATGAAAAATTCTTAGTTCAAGAAATGGTAAGGTGATTTACATTATTTCCTAATGAATTTGAAATCAGTAATTCAACTTAATCGTGAAAACTTTATTAACTTTATCTGTAAACATTTTACTGTAAACTATGATTTCCCCTGGGTCAATAATCTAAATGCATACATAATTATGAACTTTTTTAATTGAAGCATAATTGACACACAGTATTATATCAGTTTCAAGTTTACGACAGACGATTCCATACATTAAGCTATGCTCACCACAATAAGTGTGCTCACTGTACAACGTTATTACGCTATTACCGACAATATTCCCCATGCTGTACTTTGCCACCCCTGACTTATTTATTTATTTTAAAACTGGAAGTTTGTACCTCTTCATCCCCTTCACCTATTTCTATAAACATTTTTAAATGATCAGTTTAAGACAACAGTTTGATTAGTACTATGATAAATGTAATAAGCTGCCATGTTGATGAGTCTTCCAGAAGAAATCGCTTTACCATTTAAAGCGCTGTCCAGAGTTTTTGAGTCTTATTATGGAGATTAAAACGCGCATGCACACACATACACACACACACACACACACATAGGAGAGCCCACTATTTTGAAGGATTTGCTATTTTTAGTTACAAATTGCCATAAGTGACAGCGACAAAAAAAGAGCCCAGCTAGATATTTTGGCATTCTGTGTTAGTCTCATAAGAAAACACTGCCTTTTTATGTTCTTTTAAGAGAACTTTCCAGACGGCTGCTCTTTTATTTTTTCTGTTGACTACCCACCCCCCACGCCCCGCCACCTCACCCCCCGCCCAGCTTATGGGGGTGTACTTTGGCTTTCAACTGGTCACCACTAGTATGTCTTTGTTACAGGAAACTGACTGTGTTTATTATAATCAAAAATAAAACACAGCTTGACTTGCGTTCTAAATGTGCTTGCAAAGAATATGATACTGTTTAGAAGAGAAAAGGTTGTTCGCAGGAAGTCAACACCACTTCAGATATTGAAACGCTCCCTTTTTTACAGCTTGTCACACTTTGTGCCAAGTCATGACTGTGTCCCTAACTCTGTTTTGTTACTCTCAGCACCATGTGTTTTGGGTTCCTTGTCATAGAAATTAATGCAAAACAATGCTCCGGGACGACAATAAAGCCTTCTATGAAACCAACTTGGGAATTCAGGCAAGGAAAAAAAATTATGGCTAGCTGTTCACAGAAACCATGTGCTAAAAAATAACATTATTTTGAACTCTTCACTTTTAGATACCTGGCCCATAAAAATCGTCTCCGTTATTTGCGTATATATAGTTGGTCGATTTCTTCTCTCCCCACCCCCTTCAGTCGTTTCTCCAAAGTCTAGGAGTTGCTTCCCCAAACAAACTAAATGTCCACATTGTCATTAAAATTGGAAGTGTTTTTGTAGAATGGGAAGCAAATGGTATATTGTCAGTTTGTTAGCCACGTTAGAGAAATAATCAAACTCCCTTGAGGGCCGATAACTGTGAACAGAACCCATAGTTTTACTTGGCCTCTTTATTTAAACCGTCGGCAGTTAACCGGGGCTATTCTATTGCCCACAGGGGAACCAATCACGTTTTATATTGTGGTTTAGAAGTTTGTGGAGCACCTCGCTTGTTGCCAAGCAGCAAGATCTTGCAACACAATCCGCCCCCTCCACCCGACCCGCCCTGCCGCACAAGAGCCTTCCGCATGCTCGGAACTAGTTTGGGGGTATGTGTTTTCGGAAGAGGGCGTGTGCTTAAGGTTCTTCTCATGACCAAGGTTTCTGTGGCGCAGCTCTGGGCCCAGCAAGGTCACCGTATGGCACCCCCTCCCTCCCACCATGGCCTTCTGTCCCTAACTCGGTGGGAGGCTGGCTTTGTGGCTGTTGGGTTTTCTTTGTTTCTTGCCACGAAACTTTTTTTCCAGAAATGGAAGATTTCTGGATTGATGATTGCACCTAGATGAAGTGGGAGACTCGGTGGAGTGGATGCAGAGGCATTTTGGAGAAATTTAAAAACTTTCTCATGGACGGGTTTTTGTTCCATGCTTGTCTATTACTGTTTTCCAATGCAGATTATTTTCTGGTCTCAGTAAGTGTAGGTAAGCAATGAAATTTGGGGTGATGACATCCTGATATTGGTTTGAGGGGAAGCATATGAAATAATTTTGTATCTTCCTGTGATTCCTATGTGTAGTGGCTTTCATTCATCTGTTTTAAAAATTGAGATGTAATTGCCATATAACATTGTATTCGTTTTAGGCGTACAACAAAATGATTTGATATATGTGTATACTGTAAAATCACCGCAGAAAATCTAGTTAACTTCCATCACCACACATAGTTACAAAATTTGTTTTCTTGTGATAAGAACTTCTAAGATTTGCTCTCTTAGCAATTTTCAAATATACAATACAGTATTCTTAACTATAGTCACCGTGTTGTATATTATGTTCCCCGGACGTTTATTTTGACTAGAAGTTTATGTATTGTGATCACCTTCACCCATTTTGCCGACCTCACTCCACTCCCCACCTCTGGCAATCACTAACCTATTTCTCTAAGTTCAGTTTTTTAGATTCCACATATAAGTGATCATACGGTATTTGTCTCCCTCTAATTTCGTTTAGCATAATGTCCTAGGCCTATCCATGTTGTTGCAAATGGCAGGATTTCCTTCTTTTTAATGGCTGAGTAGTAGTCCATTACATATACACCCCATTTTCTTCATCCATTCATTCGTAAATGAACACTTGGGTTGTTTCCACGTGTTGGCCATTGTGGATAATGTTGCAGTGACCTTGGGGGTGTAGATAGCTTCTTGAGATGGTGATTTTGCTTCCTTCAAATAAATGCTCAGAGGTAGAATTGCTGGGTCGTATGGTAATTCTATTTTTAATCTTTTTGAGGAAACTCCATACTGTTTTCCGTACTGGCTGAACCAATTTACATTCCCACCAGCAGGGCACAAGTGTTCCCTTTTCTCCACGTTTTTGCCGACTCTGGTTATCTTTGGTGAGAGCTATTCTGTCCTGTCCAGTGTGAGTTGGTATCTCATTAATGGTTTTGATTTGCATTTCCCTGATGATTAACAATGCTCAATACCTTTACATACACCTGTTGGCCATTTGAATATATTCTTTGGAAATTATCCACTTGGATCATCTGCCCTTTTTTTTTTTTTTAAAGATTTTGTTTATTAGAGAGAGGGAGAGCACGCACACACTTACGCACATATCCACATGAGTGCGGGGAGGGACAAGCAGACTCCGTACTGAGCAGGGAGCTGGACATGGGGCTCGAACCTATGACCCCCAGATCATGACCTGAGCTGAAACCAGGAGTTAGACACTCATCCACAAAGCCACCCATGTGCCTCAATCATCTGCCCACTTTTAATTGGATTATTTGGGGTTTTTTTTAATTCTTTATTTTTTGCCATGGAGTTATATGAGATCTCTATATATTTCAAATATTAATCCCTTATCGTAGATGTGATTTCCAAACATTTTCTACAATTCCATAAGTTGCTTTTTTATTTTGTTGGTTGTTTTGCTGTGCAGAAGCTCTTTAATGTGATGTAGGCTCACTTGTTTATTTTTTATTTTGTTACTTGTACTTATTTTGTTACTTTGTTTATTGTGTTATTTGTGTTACTTTGTTCTAGGTGTCATATCCCAAAAAAAAAATCACTGCTGACCCCTATGTCAAAAAGCTTTTTTCTTATGTTTTCTTCAAGGAGTTTTATGGCTTCAGGCCTTACATTTAAGTCTGTAATTTATTTTGAGTTAATTTTTAAGAGTGACATAAGATAGGGGTCGAGTTTCATTCTTTGACATGTGAATGTCCAATTTTCCCAGCACCATTTATTGAAGAGACTGTCCTTTCTTTATTGAATGTCCTCGGCTCCTTTGTCAAATATTAGTTAAGTATTTATTCATGGGTTTATTTTTGAACTCTCAACCCTGTTTCATTTGGTCTATGTGTCTGTGTTTATGCTAGTACCACACTGTTTTGATTACTATAGCTTTATAATATAGTTTGAAATCATGAAGTGTGATGTCTCCGGATTTGTTCTTCCTGATTGCTTGGGTTTTTTTGTTTGTTTTCTTTTGCGGGGACGGAGGGGGTGGGGGCTTGTGGTTCCATATAAGTTTTAGAATTATTTTTTTCTACATTGGTAAAAATCTGTAAAAAGTGGAGTTTTAATAGGGATTTCATTGGCTTTGAGTAGTACAGCCCTTTTAACAATATTAATTCTTCCAGTCCATGAACATAAGGTATCTTTCCATTTATTTGTGTCTTCTTCAGTTTCTTTCATCAGTGTCTTGTAGTTTTCAGTGTACAGATATTCACCTCCTTGGTTTAAAAAAAAAAAAAAAAAAGTCCTCATCAGAAAAGTACTATAACTGAACTCTTAACTTGAACTAATTTTTCATCTGTGTCATCCCAGTATATTTGGCTTCTAGGGACAATCCAGACTTCAGATAGAAAGGAGCTACAGAGGTTGCTATAACCCCTCATTCTGGGGGCACAGCACTGAGTTACTGCTGCAGTTGGCCTTGATCCCATAGCTGGGTTCCCTGTGGCCTGAGTTCTCTTCGAGTCATGCCTCAGGTCTGTCCAGGCCTATTTCAGGTAATGTGGCAGTGTTGACCATTCAACTAGCAAACCAGTACGTTAGACATCTACTATAATAAAATATATGACTGAATTTCTTTGCCTAGGCCTGTGTATTTGATAAAATTGAGGTTATTATATCACTTCTCGTTACCACTGTTCTCCATTTTTAAATTTTTTTATTATTAATTTTTAAAGATTTTATTTATTTATTTGACAGAGAGAGAGAGATCACAAGTAGGCAGAGAGGCAGGCAGAGAGAGAGGGGGAAGCAGGCTCCCCGCTGAGCAGAGAGCCCGATGCAGGCTCAATCCCAGGACCCTGAGATCATGACCTGAGCCAAAGGCAGAGGCTTTAACCCACTGAGCCACCCAGGCGCCCGATTTTTTTTTTTTTTAGAGAGAGTGAGTGAGTGTGCAAGTTGGGGGGGGGATAAGGGGAGAGGGAGAAAGAGATCTTAAGCAGGCTCCATGCCCAGAAGAGCACCCCACAAGGGGCTCGATCTCACAACCCAGAGATCACGACCTGAGCTGAAGTCGAGAGTCAGACGCCCAACTGGCCGAGCCGCCAGGCTCCCCTCACTGGTGCTCCCGCTGTTCTGACGCTGTGCTCCAGCTAGAGTCTGGTCTGCCAACTGTTGCTGCCAAGGGACTGAGAACCACTTTGGAATCTGGGGGATGCTTTCAATGATCTGTGGGAAACTGCATCTACATTCCAGCTCTGGGAATCGTGGCCGTCAATGAGGACAAGCACGACCTGAGTAGCGGCTCAAGGTGACTGTGTCCCTATATACTTGGCAGACCGCGGAGCACGTTCGACTGTCCGTGAGCTCCTGCCCACCAGTGAGAAGTTGTGCTTGTTCCACGTAGTCCTGGACTTCTGGTAGCCCTTCTGAGTCCCAGGGCACAGGGCAAACCTTGTGAAAGGAGAAGTTCCCTTGAGCCACTGTGGCTCCAAATCCATCACAATGAAGCCTCCAGACCCACGCAGCAATTCACCCCCAGCAAAATCAGCAGGCACATTTGTCACATTTGTCTACTTGTAACCAGGAGGTGTATGACCAGATGTCCCAGAGCACTGTTCCTTCTGTGTGGTTCCCTCTTCCTAAAGTGTCCTCCCTCGGTTAGCTCCTGCTCATCCTTCAGATCAGAGGCCAGGTAACACCTCTGGGAGCCCCTTCCCCTCACTCCCCTCGACGGGAGCAGGTGCCCACCGTCAGACACAGCCCCCCTGGTGGTTCCCCTCACGCTGTGTGGAGATGGCCTTTTGGCTGATGTGCTGTTTCCATCTGGTGACTACTCGAAATCAGGAGGTGCATCTTGTTCACGGGTGTACCCCCAAAACCTACCGTGGTGGCTGCCACAGAGTAGATACTCAAATATTTGCTGTGAGTCAATGAAGGAATGAATTTTAAAAGTGATAGTTGAGGGGCGCCTGGGTGGCTCAGTGGGTTGGGGCTTCTGCCTTCGGCTTGGGTCGTGGTCTCGGGGTCCTGGGATCGAGCCCCGCATCGGGCTCTCTGCTCGGCAGGGAGCCTGCTTCCCCCTCTCTCTCTGCCCGCCTCTCTGCCTACTTGTGACCTCTCTCTCTGTCAAGTGAATAAATAAAATCTTAAAAAAAAAAAGTGATAGTTGAAAAAATAAATAAATAAAAGTGATAGTTGAAAATGACTCAACCCCCACTCTGGCACGAACTACATACAGTGTCACAAGCAGGTAAGACTGCCGCTACACATGTGACACAGCCACACAATACATGGACTAACTACAGTGGACTCGCCGGTATTGATTTATAGGTTTTGTTCCAGTGGTTCTCAAACTTACTGGTCTTAGGATCCCTTTCCACTCTTAAAAATTATTGAGGCCTCTAAGGAGATTTCATTTAGATTGGTTTTATCGGCTAATGTTTACTGCCTGTGAAATTAAAACAGGATCAAATTATTTATTAGTTCATTTGAAAATAATAATAATCTCTCACATGCTAAAAATAAACAGCATATTATCTATACAAATATTTTCCAAAACAAAAAAGGTTTAGTAAGAATGGCATTGCCTTATATTTTTGCAAATTTCTTGACTATCTGGCTGACTAGAAGACAGCTGAATCCTTATATCTGCTTCTGCATTCTTTCTATCAGGGTAAATATCATGGAGCCTCTGGAAAACTCCACAGTATACTGGTGAGAACAGGAGAGTGAGAAAAGGTGATGATTGTCTTCGTATTGTTAGGAAAATAATAATGACGTTGCAAAAGCCCTAAAGATTTTGGGAACCCCATGAGTCCTTGGACTATCCCCTGAGATCTGCTGCCCTCTTTAGTCAGAAAAAACTCTTAGCCAGGTGTGGCTAAGGGAAATATCTTTGTTCTGTTCTAGTCCCGATCCTCTTTCCTTTGTTTCTATTTAATTCATTTAGTCCATGAGTCTCTCCCCTGACACCTCTCTGTGCTAATGTTACACAAATACGCTACAATGAACATAAGCCATTAATGCTGAGTTCAGGCAGAAAGCTCCAAATCTCCAGTAGAGGAAATGGTCATTTATCTGTCACAGAGTAGTAGTCGCAGTAAATGTTCACTGTGGGGAACACACAGTGTTGTGTTGTGCTCTAGTAATCCTAGATGCTGTGCAAGGCCCCACGCCATAAGTACCACCAGCATACGTGGTATACGTATAAAGTTCACTTATAACAATTTACAAGAAGAAAATGAACAGAGAGGACACTCTCCCTTGGTCTTTTATTACTCCAAGGTGAGGTTGGGCTAGGCCAGCAGGATGAATCATGGAGTGTGCTGCGGGAGAGGAACCCCAGCTCCATACCACATTATACATTTATTGGGGAAGAAGGAAAGGGTACCGGGGCCATCTACTGCATCTTTGTTCTAGAAGCTTCCTGGCCAGAGAAATGCTGTTAAGATCACTCAGACTGGAGCTCGAGGAAGTGACACCAATGCCATCAGTATCCAGTCTCCCAGAGAACTTACTTCAGTCCAGCTGAGCCATCTCACTGGTCACCTAACAGGCGGAGGACAGATAAGGAGCTGTGGGGCCATGGGTTATCTGTTCCCACTGGGAAGTGTGATGGTTCCTTTCCTCCTCCAAGAAAAGAGGGGGGTGTTACTCATGCCTACACTGAGTGATGAAAGCAGCGTCATAGCTGAGAGGGTGACCAGCTCATCCTGGTCTGACCAGAACTTCTCCAGGCTTAACGCGGTTAGTCTTGTATCTAGAAGCCCCCCAGTCAGGCAAACCAGACGGTTAGTCCCCCTGGTAGCTAGAGACCTGAAAGCTCCTCCCGAGAGTGGTATGATTCTGTGTATCAACTCAGGATTCTGAGGGAAAATTCAAACTCTTTGGGAAAGAGGGCCTCAACTTTTTCCATGACACACAGTGATATTGATTAGTGGGGACGCTAACAAGTAGGCTGGGCATTCAAACCAACTCCCAGAAAAAAAAAGTTCAGATGAAATAGTATAAACATCTTTATAAATAAAGCACCAAAGAATTGACCAGAGAGGGATTACCAGGTAAAATCAAATGTCAGAGGAGAAACATTAGGGAGAATTTAACATTCCAAACTGAGCTTTCCCTTAGGACATTCACCAGTCTGGGCAAACCAGAAATGGAAGTCATGGTGCTGGGCATGCTAGAATGTGTGTCTGTCTGTCTGTCTGTCTGTCTGAAGAGGGGGTCAGTAGTGATCTCTGACATTCAGCTAAGAACCAGTGACTTTTTTTTACCAAAATTATGTTGAATGTAAACCAAAAGTCAGTTGGCAGGAAATAAGGAACCATGTGTGAGAAACAAAAAACACTATGGGTTGGTCATTGGTATATGCCTCCCACTCTCCTTTTTTGGAAGGAGAGGGACTCTAGAGGTTATGCTATGTCCCACTGTGGAATGTTGGCTGTGGGGGTTGGATAATTGTCTCTTTAGTTCCTGGGTCTTCAGATGAAGATAGACAGTACTCAAGGAGGCTTAGTACTCTGCTCTTGGACCAGATTTAGGCAATGAGATCTTGGCTTCAAGCTGACACTGTAACAGAATGGAATTTTGGGAGGTCTTGGGTGGGGATGAATGTGTTTTGCGTATGGGGAAAAATGTAAAATGTATGAGCCAGAAGATAGATAAGTGTAGAAAAAGCATTTGAGAGAGTCCAATATACATTTGTGATAAAACTTTTAGTGAGAAACTCCTGGGTGGCTCAGTTGGTTTAGCATCCGATTCTTGATCTCCGTTCAGGCCTTGATCTCAGGGTCATGAGTTCAAGGCCCCCTACTGGGTTAGACGCTGGGTGTGGAGCCAACTTAAAAAATGAAAAAGTTCTCAGTGAAATAAGAATAGAGCTTATAATGGGTATCTACAAAACATTTAAAACTACTGTCATGTTTCACAGGGAAAGACTAAAGGCTAATGTCAGGAATAAGACAAGAATTCTGCTTCTCCAGGTGTTATACACAACTAATGAATCGTTGAACACTACATCAAAAACTAATGATATACTACATGTTGGCTAACTGAACAAAATTAAAAAAAAGAATTTCTGCTCTATCATCTCCATTCAACATTGTACTTTAGATCTTAACCAGTGTAATAATGTAAGAAAAAGAAATAAATGGTATCCAGATTAGAAAGGAAGAAGTAGAACTATTTTTACTCCCAGATGACATGATCATCTACATAGGAAATCCTAAAGAATCTACAAAAAAGCCATTAGAATTAATAAGTGAATTTAGCAAGATCACAAAGATTAGATACAAAAACAATGTATTTCTGTATACAAGCAATAAACAATCAAAAATGAACATTTTAAAAAACACCACTATAATAGCATAAAAATATGAAATGCTTATGGATAAATTTGACGAAATATGTACAAAACCATACAAAACATTCCTGAGAGAAATTAAAGACTTAAATAGAAGGAGAAACATTACCATGTTCATTATTTAGACAATATAAACTCTCAATTATCTCTAGATTGATTTATAGATTCAACACAATCCCAATCAAAATTCTAGCAGGCTGTTTTTTTTGTTTTTGTTTTTGTTTTAAGATTTTATTTATTTATTTGAGATAGAGATAGTGAGAGAGAGCACGAGAGAGGAGAAGGCCAGGGGGGAAAGCAGACTTCCCGTGGAGCTGGGAGCCTGACGTGGGACTCGATCCCAGGACTCCGGGATCATGACCTGAGCCGAAGGCAGTTGCTTAACCAACTGAGCCACCCAGGCGCCCCTAGCAGGCTTTTTTAACCAACAACCTCCTCTAAAATTTATATGGAAATTCATGGACCTTCCACAGCTGAAATAATTTTGAAAAAGAACAAAGCTGAAGGACTTACACAACCTGCTTTCAAGACTTATTCTAAAGGCATAGTAGTCAGGGTACAATGATATTGGCATAAGGATAAACATATATTTTGATGGAATGGAATAGAGACCCCAGAAATAAACCTAGTGAGACATATATGGTGAAATGATTTCTGACAAAGATGCCAAGCCAATTTAAGCAGGAAAGGGATGTTTTCAACAAAGGGTACTGGAACCCTTGGATAGCTATTAGCAAAAAATGAACCTCAACTCTTACCTCACACCTCATATAAAAATTAACTCAAATGGACCATAAACCTAAATGTAATAGCTAAAACCACAGAATTTCTAGAATAAGGTGCAGGAGATTTTGTATATGGGAAAAATGTAAAATGCTGGAGTCAGAAGGCAGATAGGTGTAGAAAAAACACATGAGAAAGTCCAATATGTATTTATGATGAAAACTCCCAGCAAACTGGGAATAGGCAGAGTTAAGGGAAGTCTCAATACAATTTTTTAAGTACCTAAAGCAGATTGAAAAATAAAACATTTCAAATATATGAGATACAGCTAAAGCAGTGCTGAGAAGAAAATATCACTCTAAATGCTTACAAGAGAGAAGAGGAAGGTCTCAAATCAATAATAGAAGTTTCTACCTCAAGAAATTAGAAACAGAAGAGCAAAATAAACCCAAATCAACCAGAAAGGAAGGAAATAATAATAGCAGAAATAAATGGAATCGAAAATAGGAAAACAACAGAGGAAATCAACAAAAATCTGTTCTTTGAAAACAAAGCAATAAAATTGATAAACTAGCATGACTAATAAATATGGAAAGAGATGAGTAAAACATACAAATCTCCAACTCTAAGAATAAAATAAGATTTCACAATGGAACTCATCATCTTTAAAAGGATAATTGGGGAAACCACAAACAACTTTATGCTCATGAACTTCACAACTTAGGGAAAAAATGAAGCAACTCCTCAAAAACCAGTAACTACCAAAATTCAATCAAGATGAAATAGAGAATCTTAAAAGTCATATAACCATAAAAATTGAATTTACAATTTAAAATTGAATCTATAATTGAAAAATGAATTTGCAGAATGTCCAGAGAGTTTCACTAGAAAATCTCACCAGACATTAAAGAATTAACACCAGTTTTACACAATATATTTTGGAAAATTAGAAGAGGCACAATCACTTCCCAGTGCATTCTATAGGGCTAGTATTACCATAATACTAAAACCATACAAAGACAGTAGGCAAAAAAGAAAACTATAAGGCAATATCCTGCATGAATTTAGGTGCAAAAATACTCAAAACAATATTAGCAACTTGAAGCCTGCTATGTATAAAAAATTATATATTATGACCAACCGGGATTTATTCATGATATGAAAGGCTAGCTCAACATTTGAAAATAAATCAATAAAATCTATAAGAACAGGCTAATAAAGACACAACACAGGATCATGTCAATTGATGGAGAAAAATCATTTGAAAAAATCTGACACCCATTCATGAAAAAAAACTCTTAGCAATCTAGGAAAAGAAGGGAACTTCCTCAAATTGATGAAGAGCATATACCAAAAAATCCTTTATCCTACATCAGACTCAATGATGAAAGACTGAGTATTTTCCTTCTAAAAGTCAACTGCCTTTCTATGTGTTAGGAATGAACATATGAAAACAAAAATTAAAAGTACAGTGTGATTTGTGCTTGCTCCAAAGGAAACATAAATAGATATAAATCTAACCAAATATGTTTAGGTCCTGTATGTTGGTAATTATAAAATGCTAATGAAAGAAATCAAAGACTCAAATAAATGACATACTATGTTCGTGGATTGGACAACCCAACATAGTGAGGATGTCAGTTCTCCCCCAAATTGAGCTCTAGTTTAATGCATTCTATCAAAATCCCAGCTAGGTTTTTTTGCTGACATAGACAATTTTATTCTAAAGGTAAGGCCCTAGAATACCTAAAACAATCTTGAAAAAGAAGAACAAATTACAAAGATTCACTTTGCCTGATACTGTTTTATTATACAGCTATGGTAATCAACGAATTATGGTATTTGTAGAGGTCTAGACCCCTAAATCAATGGAACAGAACAGTGAAACCAGAAGTAGATCCACACAAATATATCCAACTGATTTTTTTGACATAATGCAGAAGCAGTTTACTGGTGGAGGGGTAGCCTTTTCAACATTTGATGCAGGAGTAATTGGACATCTGTAGCCCCCCAGAGTGAATCTCATGTAATCCTTATATCTAACATAAAGAATAACTCAAAATGGATCATAGACTTAAATGAAAAATATAAACCCATAAACATTTGGGGAAAAAAATAAGAGAAAAATCTTTGGGATCTAAGTTTAAGCAAAGAGTTCTTATTCTTGATAACGAAAGCATAATTCATAAAAGGAAAGATTGATAAGTTGGATTCTGTCCTATCTTAGTATACAGAGGCTGGTATAACAAAATACCACAGATTGGGTAGCTTAAACAACAAACATGTATCGCTCTTAGTTCTGGAGGCTGGGAAGTTCATCAAGAGGCCAGCAGATTAAGTGTTTAGTGAGAGCCTGCTTCCTGGATTGCAGACAGACTTTCTCTCCCAGTGTACTCCCTTGGACTTTCTTCAGTGGTACAGGTAACATGTTCAGGTAGGTGGGGAACGAGGGGGAGACAGAGAGCACGAGAGGTAGAGCCCTCTAGCTCACGGTCTTCCTCTTCTTACAAGGGGATCAATCCCATCATGAGGGTGTAATAGTCTTATGACCTAATCTAAATTTATTTACTTTCCAAAGTCTCTACTTTCTAATACCATCACATTGAGGATTCCTCATATGAATTTTGCAGGGACGCAAAGATTCAGTCCAGAAGGCCCCTCTTCAAAATTAAAAGCTTTTCTCCATGAAAGCACACATGAAGCAGATGAAAGACAAGCTACAGACTTAGAGAAAAGATTTGTGAACCATGTATCTCACAAAAGAAGAACCATCTAGGTAAAGAAAGACCTCTCAAAACTCAACAGTAGGAAAAAAAAATCCAACTAGAAAAAGAGCAAAAGACATGATCAGACATTTTATTGAAGAGGCACATGAAAAAAATGTTCAATATTATGAACCATGGGGGGAATGCAAAATAAAACCACACTGAGATATCGCTAGAGGCCTATCAGACTGATTAAAATTTTTAAAAAGTGGTGACAACACTAAATCCTGGCAAGACGGAGAGAAACTAGATAACTAGGAAAGCAGTTTGATGGTTTCTTTAAAAACTAAACGTGCAACCACAATATAATCCAGCAATTGCACTCTTAGGCATTTTCCCAGAGAAATAAAAACATAGTCACAAACCAAAAAACTACACCCAAATGTTCAAAATAGCTTTATTCACAATAGTCAAAACCTGGAAGCAACCTCTATATTCTTATATAGGATATGGAGGGTTAAACCTCTATATTCTTATATACCTCTATATTCTTATATAGGATATGGAGGGGTACCCATACCTCAGAATACTATTTAGCAACAAAAAGGAATAAACTAATACAGCGACAACTTGGATGATTCTCAAGGGAATTATGCAGAATGAAAAAAGCAATTCCAAAAGGCTACACATTGTATGATTCATTTCAATAACACTCTTTCAAAAATTCCAGTAAAATTAACATGGAGTGTTAACAGATGTACAATATAATTCTATAACAATTTTGAGAGGCTAATGTCTTAGAAATGGACAACAAATCAGTGGTTGCCAGGGTTAGGGCTGAGGAGAGGGGCACAGTAAGGGAGGTGGGTGCATTACAGAAGGGGAACACGGGATCTTTGTGTTGATCACTGCAAAGACACTGTATCTTCACTCTGGTGGTGGATAGACGATCCTACACGGGGGCTGTAATTGTATAGCATAAAATACACACATACAAATGCATACTAAAGAAATCTGAATAAGATTGGTTGATTGTATCAATGTCAATATCCTGGTTGTGATATTGTACTATAGTTTTGCAAGATGTTAGCATTGGGGGGAAAGGAAGTAGCGTATTATAATATCTTGCTGCATTATTCCTTATCATTGCATGTGAATCTACAAGTATTTCAAAATAAAAGTCCATTTTAAAACATTGAGATTTTTTATTTTTTTATTAGTGAATAAGTGCAGAGAAACTAGGCAACTGGAGAGGTTCTTCAAAACTAAACATACAACTACAATATAGAAGTTTTATCTTGGATACCAGTCGTTTGCCAGATATACATTTTTAAATATTTTCTCCCCAGTTATGCCTTTTCTGTCTATTTTGCTTAACAATGTGTTTTGGTGAGAAAAGATTTTTTTTTTTTATCTTAAAGCCTAGTTTATCAGTTATTTTCCTTTATGGGTATTGCTTTATGTATGCTTAGAAAACCTTGCCTACCCTGAAGTCAAGAAGATATTCTTGTATGTTTTCTTCTAAAAAAAAAAACCCAAGACATCAAATCTTTAGATATATGACCTCAGTATATTTTAAAAGATTTATTTACTTATTTGAGACAGAGAGAAAGAGCAAGCGTGGGAAGGGGCAGAGGGAGAGGGAAAGAAATGCCTCAAGCAGACCCCCGCTGAGCAGGGAGCCAGAGGCGGGGCTCCATCCCCGGGACACTGAGATCATGACCTGAGGCTAAATCAAGAGTCCACACCTTAACCAATGGAGCCACCCAGGTGCTCCAGGTGTATGAACTATATTCAATCAATTTTTGTGGAAGGTGTGGCATAAGGGTCAAATTTCCTGTTTTTTCCCAGTTGGATATCCACTTTTTCCAGCAATGTTTATTGAAAACTTTTTTCCTGCATCAGACTGATTGCTTGGAACCTTTGTTGAAAATCAGCCATGTATGTTCTGGGGTTTTCTATTCTGTTGTAAGGATTTGTTGATCCTTAAGCTGGTACTACACTATGTTAATTTCCGTGCCTTTGTAACAGGTCTTAAAAACAAGTAGCAGTAAGCCCTCCACCTTTTTTCTTTTTCAGTCATTTCAAAAATCCTAAATGCTCTGTATGTTCATATAGATTTTAGAAAAAAAACTTGTCCACTTTTACAAAAAAAACTAAGTGTGTTTTATGATTAGGATTGTGGTATAAAACTACAGATAAATTCGAGGAGTTTGACATATGAACATTTTACTAGACTGAATTATCCAACCCATAAACATAGTATACATATTATACATCTCTGTTTATTTAGGTCTTGCTTAATTTTTGTTACCAGTATGTTCTCTTACCAGTATGAATTGACCCTTTTGTACCTCTTTTGTCAAATTTATTCCTAAGTATTTTATCATTTTTGATGCAATTAGAAATAGACTTGTTTTTAGGTTTTATTTCCAATTGTTTGGTACTGGAGAGAGAGTTTTACTTTGTTTCTGATCTTTGTACCTTTTATTTCTTTTTAGTGTTTTATTTTTTTAAAGGTTTTATCTAGAAGAGAGAGGGAGAGAGAAGCATGAGTTGGGGAGGGGCAGAGAAAGAGGGACAACCAGAAGAGATGTGCGGTTCAATCCCAGGACCCCGGGATCATGACCTGAGCCAAAGGCAGATACTTAACTGATCCAGCCACCTAGGCACCCTCTTTTCAATGTTTTAGAACTATGTTCAGGATTTGCAATATAGTGTTGCATAACAGGGGTGATAAGCGTTCTTGTCTCTTTCCTAGTCTTAGAGAGGGCAAACTTTATTATATCATCATTATGTCATATTATGACACATTACATCATCACTAAACTCTCTCTATTTATAGAAGACCTGATTGCTTACATATCAAGATTCTACAGGGGCGCCTGGGTGGCTCAGTTGGTTGAGCAACTGCCTTTGGCTCAGGTCATGATCCCGGAGTCCCGAGATCGAGTCCCACATCGGGCTCCCAGCTCCATGGGGAGTCCGCTTCTCACTCTGACCTCCCTTCTCATGCTCTCTCTCACTCTCTCTCTTTCCTAATAAAAAAAAAAAAAGATTCTACAGATTATTTACATTTGAAGGAATCTACGAAATTATTATTGAAACTATTAAGTGAATCTAACAAGGTTGCAGAATACAAAGTTCTTATAAAATCAATTCTATTTTTATATACCAGTACCAAACAATTGGAAATAAAACCTAAAAACAATTCTATTTCTTATAGCATCAAAAATGATAAAATACATCATTATGTCATCATTTGGCTCTAAGTTTTCTCATGGCAGTTATTTATCAGGTTGAGGAAGTTTCCTTTTATTCCTAGTTTTCTGAGAGTTTCTTTCTTGAATGGCTGTTGAATTTTGTCAAATGCTTTTTTTCTGCAGCTATTGAAGTGACAATATTTTTCCCCTTTATCCTGTAATATGATGAAATACTTTGGTTTGTGAATGTTGAAGCGGTTTTGCATTCTTGTGATAAAACCCTCTTTGTTATGACCTTTCATACATTTTATACGGTGCTGCATTCTGTTGTTAGTAGTATATTGAGAACTTTTGAATCTATGTTCATAAGGGAGGGACATTGATCTCTGAATTTTCTTGCTTTGTGTGTATGTTTTTTGGGGTTTAGTGTTAGAGTTATGCTGGCTTCATAAGTGGCTTGAGAACTATATCTTCTCTATCTTCTGAAAACAATTTTAGTGGTGTTAGTAAAAAGATTTCTTTCTTAAATGTGTGATAGACTTCACCATTGAATCTATCTGAGCCTAGAGTTTTCTTTATGCAAAAGTTTTTGATAGTAGATTTATTGTCTTTAATAGCTATAGAGCTATTCACATTTTCTATGTCATTTTGTGTTTTCTTAGGTTGTATTATTCAATTCCCTTTAATTATGTATTTGTTGGTATGAGGTTTTCCATAATATTCTCTTATTATCCCTCTAGTATCTATAGGATCTGAAACAATGAATCCTCTTTTATTCCTGATATTAGTATATTTGTTCTTGATCAGCCTAGTTGAGAGTTTATTCATTTTGCTGATCTTTTCAACAAATTAATGTTGGCTCTATTTTCTCTATGTTTTTTTTTTCATTGATATCTGCCCTGATTTTTGTCCTGTTCCCCCTTGTATTTACTTTTTATTTACTTTGCTCTCTCTCTTTTTTTAACTTTCTTAGGGTGGAACTTGAGGTTATTGATCTCAGGCTTTTCATTATTTTTAATTGAGCATTTAAAGCTATTAGTCTCTCTCTGAGCAGCATCATACACATTTTGGTATCCTGGTATTTCATTCAGTTTGGCATATTTTCTAATTTCTCATTTCCCCTGTGATTTAAAAATGTGTTGTTTAGTTTATAAACATTAGTGATTTTCCTAGATATATTTTTGTTATTGATTTGTGGTTTATTTCCATTGTGATCAGAGAACATCTTCTGTATGATTTAAATATATATAAATTTGTTATCAGTTATTGTATGGCTAAATAGCATATAGTCTATCATGAGACTGTACTATATCTATTTGAAAAAAATTTATATTCTGAAGTTTCTGCAGTTGTTATCAATTAGATCAAGGTAGTAATAGTGTTTTTAGGTCATCTATATGTCTTTGACTTTTTTGTTCATTTCTTTCAATTCCTGACGGAGGGATGTTATTTATCTCTCTATAATTTTGCCAATTTTAAAGCTCTGTTATTAGGTGCGTTTGCACTTATAATTATTATGTCTTCCCATGAATATTTATCATTAATATTTATCATTATAAAATGTCCCTCTTTATCTCCAGTAATCCTCTGATCCTGAAATCTACTGTACATGTTAGATATGAATGTAGTACTTCCAACCTTCTTATGTTTGCATTGCATTTTTTTCAATACATGTATTTTCAACCTCTCTGTATATTTATATTTAAAGTGCTTGTGTTGTATACAGTAAATAATTGGGTCTTGCTGTTTTATACACTCTGCCTATTTCCGCATTTTAACTAGACTGTTCAATCTATCAACACTCAGTGTTATTATTTGTAGGGTTAGATTTAGGTCTACCATTTTCTTGTTTTCTATACGGCCCCTCTGGTTTTTCATTGTTCTTTCCTCTATTCTCTCTCTCTCTCGCTCTCTCTTTTTGCTGTCCTTTTAATATATTTTAGAATTCCAACTTAATTTATTTTATTGTCTTTTTTTAAAGATTTTATTTAGTTATTTGAAAGAGAGAGAGAGAGAGAAGGAGTGGGGCCAGGGGTGGAGGAAGAGGGAGAAGCAGACTCCCCACTGACCAGGGAGCCTGACCCTGGGCCTGATCCAGGAATTCAGGATCATGACCTGAACCAAAGGCAGACACTCAACTGAATGTGCCACCCACGTGCCCCAATTTATTTATTATTATTTTGGCTTTTTGCCTATCTTTCAGTGGTTGCTCTAGCAATTATAATTTACATCCTTAACTTTTTATAGTTTACTTAGAGTTAATTTAGGCAGTTTCAGGTAGAATATAGAAACCTTGAAATATGTATGTTTGTTTATATAGATTTGTTTCTTCGTTCTTCACATTAAAGTTGTTTTATGTATTTTATTTACGTCAATATTACATTTTTTTGCTTTAAGCATTTGTATGTGCTTGAAAGAAATTCAGACAAAATAGTCTTATGTATTAACCATTTCTGATGCTCTACATTCCTTCCTAAAGATGAGAAGTTCTCCCTGGGATCATTTTTCTTCAGTCTGAGGAGCTTCCTTTAACATTTCTCACAGGTCAGGATTGCTAGGGATGCAACCCTTCTGTTTTCCCTTTATCTGAAAGTCGCTTTCAGATACTTCAGTCTTGAAAAATATTTTCTGTCCGTACAGAATTCCAGTTAACAGTGTTTGTTTTTCTTTCATTCGTTTGGCGTGCTCGCTTCGGCAGCACATATACTTTCATTCGTTTGGCACTTTTCAGAGACCTCATTCCACTATTTTGAGCTACCTTCTCAGTGTTAGTCTGTGTTAATGGTCTTTTGGCGCGAGAATAGATCAGCAACGTACAATTGTATGTTGAGCATTTTTGGGTTTTACAGGCATTATGAATGTTGTGTGTTATTTTTAAAAATCAGGCAATTAGGGATGCCTGGGTGGCTCAGTTGGTTAAGCGCCCGGCTCTTGATCTCAGCTCAGGTCTTTATCTCAGGGTCGTGAGTTCAAGCCTTGTGTTAGGCTCCAGGTTGGGTGGGGAGCCTACTTAAAAAAAAAAATCAGGCAATTAACTTGGGTTCAAACTGCAAGCTCTGTCTCAAATGCAGTGAATGGCAGCTCAAATCTTCATTCAATCTTTGAGCGTTAGCTTCATGGCCAAGCATGATTCAGGCATCTGCTAGAGATTTGGGCAAAATTTACCCACAAAGTTGGAGGCTGTGCAGTCTGGCTTTCCTTGGGATTTCCTTGCCTTGAGACTTTCACTGGCAAAGATTGCCCTGAACTGTGTCTTCAGCAACCCTGAAAGGCTGCAAGTTTTCCATCATAGTTTT
>CM052807.1:13626049-13649418 GCA_028533885.1 Nasua narica
TGCTTAAAAATAGAGCCTTTAAGGGCGCCTGGGTGGCTCAGTTGGTTAAGCGACTGCCTTCGGCTCAGGTCATGATCCCGGAGTCCCGGGATCGAGTCCCATGTCGGACTCCCGGCTCTGCGGGAAGTCTGCTTCTCCCTCTGACCTTCTCTCCTCTCATTCTCAGTCTCTCTCTCTAATAAATAAATAAATAAATAATCTTAAAAAAAAATAGAGCCTTTAAAAAAATAGCTAAGAATGAAAGAAGTAACAAATTCATGCTAATATTTAAAATTTTTTACTTGTATCTCTTTCACAGTGAATTTGCTTTATCTTATGATCTCCATACATTTTAATTTCACCGTTTCTTTTCTTGTAGCTTTCATGTCCTTAAAGATGAGATGTTTACTAGGCACACGTTGTTTCGTCAGTTTGCTGTGCTTGCTGACACGTCCTTCAATTATATTGTGAGTACCTGTAATGTTTCGATACTGTTTGTCTCCTGGATGATGTTTGTACATGACTTTATGTTCTTACTTAACATTTATTGAGCCCCTGTCTGGAGATAGTACATGACAGTCCTCCTGCCAGATACTAAAGACATGGGACTGAGGGTCTGACCCCAAAGAGCTCAGTCCCGTCCGAGATAGAGATGCGTAAACAAATCCTTTCAGTGGAGTGTGGTTGGGCTATAAGAGAGGCAAGTGAAAATTTTCGGAGGAAGGGAGACACTAACTGGGAAGTTTTCATCAGTCTGAGCACTTGTGGGCATGGATGGAACGTAAGGAAATTTCAAAGCTCAAGATCCAAGTTTCCAGTCATTTCCAAAGGGGAAAAAGAAGGCAAAAACATCTTTTCCGAGTACCATGTCATTCATTTTCATACTAGAAGTCACTTGTAGAGAAAGCCCGATTTTAAAACAAACTATTTTTTTTAACCTGTTAATGTTTTTATTTGAGAGCTGTGATTGTAATGGTAAATGAGATCCGGTGTAGAAATATATCCAGGAAATTTCAAATACTAAGAAAATTCACGTGCTATATCGGCTACTGAGCTCCTGTCATGGTGCCAAGTATTCAGGGACAAGGTTTGCAGGAAAGAGCACAAGAAATACGAAATACAGCCTCTTGCTCTAGGAAGCCTATGATCTAAAATTATTCTTAAAACTTTTTTCAACATTTTTTGCTTTGACGTTATTTTCTAAGTTTTAAGTTGGTGCAGGAGATGAAAAAACTTAAGAATATTAGCATGATAACATTAAATTATTTTCTAATTTTTAACTAAATTACCTTATAATCTGAACCTTGCTGAACTTTTAATAATTGACTCCCCTGAAATATTCCTAGACTGGTTTACATAGATAATACTATCTAGTGTTGGTTTTTTTTTCCCCTCCTTTGGTTTTTCCTCTTTTTGACCGGAGGTTACAGCTTCAATTGGAGTAGTCCTCATTTCAGATATTTAATCAGCTGGACAAATAAAATATTGTTGGACCCATGAGAATGTTGTGCTAACTCAAAAATCAGGCTTTTTTTTTTTTTTTTTTAGGATCACCTGGTAAAACTGTCTGGTTCAAAGGTGAATTGGCCAGGTTTAATGAAACGGAATTCTCAAATCTCAAAATTTACCCCAGTGCAGGCACATTAAAAGATCCAGGCCTTGTCTTGAGAAAAATGTCTGCCTCGCCTCAATCTGTGTTCCTGTGGGGGAGGGCTAGTGCTCCAGCCAGCCTGGAGTACGTCCACGTGCTATTGCTTCGCTGGGATTCCGGGCTCATGACCCTTATCTACACGTCCACGAGTATACAGGCACTCGAGCCCCTCATCCGAGTGGATAGCAAATACTGAAGAAAAATAGGCGGGCGGTGGGGGGGGGGGCGGATGGGGAGGAGGGAAAGGGAGAGTGATGAGCGAGTGAGTTTTGAGTAACTAACTTTTCCTTGGTTCCCTGCGCCACTCCACAAATATTTACTGAGCGTAAACCTACACCAAGCACCGTGCTCCGTGCTGGGAATGAGATAGCGCCCGTGATAAATAGAGCTCCTTCCTTTACAGACTACAAATGTCACGAGGACACGGACAGGTCCGTCTTGTCAACCGTTTTACTCGCAGCAGTTAGAGTATCGCCTGACTTACGGAGGAGGAAACATAGATATGAATAAGGAAATATCACAAACTTTAAATGGCATATTTGAATAACTGCTATGAAAGAAAAGGGTTAATATTTTCTTACTATTGAGGTATACGTATGGGAACATTCACAAATATTAAGTGTATCATTGGAAGTGCTTTGCCCTGTGTCGCCATCCCCTAAATGAAAGGCTAGAACATTTCCATCCTCCCTGAAAATTCCATGGTGTCCCTTTCCAGACAATACCTTCTTCACATCCCCACTCTGGACAAATGTTGCTCTGATCTCTATCCCTGCAGATTAGTCTTGCCTATTCTTAAAACTTACGCGGATGGAATCATACAGTATGTATTCTTTCATGTCTGGCTTATTTTAACTCAGTGTAGTGCTTTTAAGATCAATCCTTGTTATTGTGTGTATCCCTAGCAATCGTTTCTCTGTATTGTTGAATGACATTCTATTGTATGAATGAACTATAATTTCTTTGTCCATTCTCCTATTAGTGGACTCCTGGGCTGTTTCCAGTTAGGAGCTATTTGGGGAGGGGGGGGAAGGTGCTACAAACATTCTTATACTAGTTATTTCCAGAAATATGTTTTTGTGACTCTCAGGCAGGATTGGAGAGCTGGCACGTAGGGCTGTAAATGTTTAAGTTTGTATTCCAGAGTGATTGTATCCTATTATCACACCCCCAGCAGTGCTGGAAGTTTCCTGTGTTCCACATCTCCGCCAGCGTGATATTGTCAGTGTCTAAAGTTGGACCATCCCAAAATAATGTCCCACTGAAGTTTAGGGAACTTGCATCCCCAAGTAATTAATGATGTTAATATCTTTTGATGTGCTTCTTGGCTAATTTTAGATCTTCTTTCCAAAAGGGATTATTCAAGTCTTTTTGTAAAAATTGTGGCACAATATGTATAACTTAAAATTTACCATCTGAACCATTTTTAATTGTGCAGTTTAATAATGTTAAGTACATTCATATTGTTGTGAAGCTAATCTGCAGAACTCATTTCATCTTACAAAAAGGAAACTTTGGGGCCCCTTGGGTGGCTCAGTCAGTTAAGCATCCAACTCTTGATTTTCGCTCAGGTCATGATCTCAGGGTTGTGAGATGGAGCCCCGGGTCAGTCTCCGTGTCAGAGGGAAGTCTGCTTGAGACTCTCTCCCTCCCTCTCCTGCTGCCCTTCCCCCCACTAAAATAAATAACCTTTTAAAATAAATAAATAAAACGAAACTACATACCCATTAAACAATAACTCCCCATTCCCCTTCTTCTCGTTGTTGTCTGTTTTTAATTATTATTGAGTTATAGCATTTTTTTTATATATTCTGGATATGTCTTTTGTCCTATATATATTGCAAATATTTATTCCCACTCTGTAGTTTTTCCTTCCATTTTCATAACAGCACCGTTTGAAATATTTTTTAGAAATTTTTAATTTCAATGAAGATCAGCTTAGCTTTTTTTTTTCTCTGTGCCAAAGAAAAAAAAACAATTGAATGGACAAAGAAATTATTGTGTTTTCTGTGGCCTGGACTATATCTCACATTCATCATATACTTATGATGTGATTTTGATCTTTTTTCCCATTGAATTTCACATTTCACTGGTTCCTTTGTTCTAATTCAATTGACAATGTATATATGAGTTTGTTTCTAAGCCCTCTATTTTGTCCCGTTGGTCTGTTTGTCTGTCCTTTACCCAATACTATATTATCTTAATTAATGTAGCTTTATAATAAGTCTTCAAATCAGGTGGTATAAGTTCTGCCATTTTATTCCTCGTCTCCAAGCTCGTCTTGGCAATCCTGTTGTTGTTGTTGTTGTTGTTGTTGTTATTGTTTTTAAGATTTTATTTATTAGAGAGAGCATAAGCGGAGTGACGGGCAGAGGGGGAAGCAAATGCCCACTGAGCAGGGAGCCCAATGTGGGCCTGGGATCGTGACCTGAGCCGAAGGCAGATGCTCAACGGACTGAGCCACCCAGGTGCCCTGTCTTGGCAATTTTATATCCTTAGTACTTCCATATATATTTAAGAATCAGCAAAACGATATTCGAGTTCCTTCTTTCTTTCTTCCTTGCTTCTTTCCTTCCTTCCTTCCTTCCTTCCTTTCTTTCTTTCGACTATTCTGACAGGTGTAAGGTGGTATCTCATCATAGTTTTGATTTGTATTTCCCTGATGATGAGTGATGTTGAGCATCTTTTCAGGTATCTGTTAGCTATTTATATGTCTTCTTTGGAAAAATGTCTATTTGTGTCTTCTGCCCATTTTTTAACCAGATTATTTGGTTTTGGGGTGTTCAATTTCATCAGCAAATCAAATTTATCTTAAAAAAAATATCCATCAGGATTTTGATTGAGTCTCTTTAGCCAGTGGTTTATTTCAGAACCCAAAGACCCAAACAGCTACCAGATACCGACTCTAAATAAATAACTGACAAAGGTTTCTTACTAAGTTTTGAGGCTATGCCCTTATAGCAAGCTAGTAGATACAGTTAGCAGGTAAAAGCGCATCACAATTGTAGCTTTTGCTTTATATTATAGGTTATTATGTTTTCTCACTCAGCTCAGGGAGACTTTTCCCTGTCATGTCTTTGCTAAGGATTACACCTTTCATTCATGGCCTGTGAGCTTCTTGCTAGCCTTGAATTCTAACTTGGCTGTTATTACTTCTGTTACCTATACCGTCTTCTTCTCTGTATTTTGCTGCTAGCTTTGCTCAAACTTTGTGTTGCTGTATCACTTGCCTTCAGTTGCAAACTTATAAATAACAATATGATTGGATGTTAGTTCTTTAAATCTAACCTGACGCTCATTTACATTCAATATGAAAACTGAAACGACACGCATTTATCAGCATAAAACGAGATGTTTGGGGTTCTTGTTCCCTTATTTTGTGACTGCTTGTTCTTTGTTTCCTGGCTTTTGTATTATGAACCACATTTTACTTGCTTTTATTATCTGTATTGTAATGTAAACTTTAATGTAAAATCGAATTACAGTTCTGCACTCACAACAACAACCAAACAACTGGGTAAAAGAAGGGGTTATGATGATTTTGTTCCTCCAAATTTCATTTCGGCCTTAATTGCATCAGTAAATCCCCTACCCCTTGAGCTCTCTCTCTCTCAAATAAATAAAATCTTCTTAAAAACTCATGAATCAAGAATCAAAAGATCAAGAATCTACCATTCTTTAGTTCCTAATTTTGATTTATTTCTTATAAACTGGATCATGTCTTTAAGTATCTTTCTTTTTTTAAGTGAAAGGAACATCATCTTCACTTTGCTAGGCCTTGTTAATTAACCTGGCTTATTTTCCACCAGTGGATATTTATAAGCTATTTTCTTGAAACTTGAAATTTAAAGATTCACCAGGAAATGAGTTAATACATGTTATTTTATTAATTTCCCCTGAATAAAATGAGCCTCTCTCATCTATAAATCTAAGTCTTTCTTTTCCAACTCAGACAAGTTTCTTATGTATACTTTTTTTTTTCTTATGTATACTTCTAATGACTGCAGGATTTGTTTTCATTTCTTTTTTGGAAACATTATTATAGGTTGAAAATCTATTTTCTGTCTTCCATAGTTGACACGTTCTTTTTAATGTAATATTATTCTCTTTGTTCTTTTCCTTGACATTTTTAGGAAACCTTCCAGTTTGTATCTCTCATCAGAATTTCCAAAACTTATTTTAAGAGTGCTGAGATAGTGATTTTTGTTGGTCCTTCAGGGGGAAGGAATGCGGGGTATGAATGCTACCCCATGACTGGGGTAGCCTGAAACTCCCATCATGACTAAGTCCATGAGCAACTTTATCCATTTCCCTCAGTGCTCCTTGCTCCTTGCAAGTAACACGAGTTTATGTGTCCTATGACAGTCTGAACACTAGGAACCATTACTTTATATAAGTATTCTATTGTGTACCATGTTAGGTCTAATCATTATGATCTCAAATGCTGATTTTAAATGTTGTGTAGTTAGCAACCTATTCATATTCTATGCAAATCTGTTTATATTTACCTATTTATCCCCAGTGTAAGTTTCCATACCCTTACACTCTTAATGTGGTATCAACGCTCAGTATGAAAGAATCCATTTTGTCTTTACACTTTACTATTTTCTATGGTTTTGTTTCTTTTCTTTTTTTCTTTCTTTCTTTCTTTCTTTCTTTCTTTCTTTCTTTCTTTCTTTCTTTTTTCTTCTTCTTCTTCTTCTTCTTCTTCTTCTTCTTCTTCTTCTTCTTCTTCGCTGTGAAATAACCATGTACACAAAAGGGATGAGTGAAAATACATGTGTGCAACTTAAAGAATGATGATCATATGAATACCTGTGTTCCCAGGACGCAAGCCACAAATAGAATAAAACTGCAAAAGCCTACCCATTGCATCTGTCTCCATTCCCTCCCAGAGACCACTGTCCTGATGTTCTTCTTGATAGTTTTGTCACTTGTGCCTATCTTCCTAAGTAGCATATTGTTCACTTTTGCCTGTTTTTCAACTTTCTATAAATGAAAGAATATAACTGAAGAAAATGGAAGTATTCTTCAGTGATTTGCTCCATTGATTCAAATTTATCCTTTTAAGACTCATCCACATTGGGGCGCCTGGGTGACTCAGTGGGTTAAGCCTCTGCCTTCGGCTCAGGTCATGATCTCAGGGTCCTGGGATAGAGCCCCGCATCGCATCGGGCTCTCTGCTCAACGGGGAGCCTGCTTCCCCCCCCCACCCCCGCCTGCCTCTCTGCCTACTTGTGATCTCTCTCCTCTCTGTCAAATAAATAAATAAAAATCTTTAAAAAAAAAGAATTAAAAAAAAACGACTCATCCATGTTGGTGCTTGTGATTGTAGTTCACCCACTGAGAGTATTCTAATGCTTGACTCTACCACAATTTATTTATCCACTCTTCTGCTGATCAACCTTTGGGTTAGAGCTCACTTCTTTGCTATTATGAACATCATTGCTCCAAACATTCTTTTAGTTTCACCTGATAAACACATGTAGCAGTTTTTCTGGGGTTTTTATTTTGCTTTGCTTTATTTGTTTATTTTTAGAGAGTGAGGAAGAGAATGTGAGCAGGTGGGGAGGGGCAGAAAGGGAGAGAGAATCTTAAGCAGGCTCCACACTCAGTTTGGAGCCTGACGCAGGGCTTGATCTCACGATACTGAGACAATGACTTGAACTGAAATCAAGAGTGAGATGCTTAACCAAAGAGCAACCCAGGTTTTATAGTAATAATAGAATTCTTGGTCCTAAAGTATTGGTGTGTTGAAGTCTATGGAAGAACTAATATGCTTGCTACAACGAAAGTATGCTCTCTTGATTAAGATTGAAGATTACTTCTCTCTCAGGTCAGTGATGAAAAGAGCAGCTCCAGTCAGGGGAGTAAGCAGTACTCCACAGTCACGATGATTTCCAAATTTCAGTCATTGCTCTGCCATTTCCTAGGATGTTTCCATCATCCATATCAAAAAAGCTGGGTAACTCCGTGTCTGTGGGTGTAAGCTACAGAAGGGGGAAGTCCATGGCAAGCATGTTAGTACTTAAGTATATGATCCCAAAATGGCAGACATCACTTCCACTCATGTCCCACTGGGCTGATCAAACTGCAGAAGACTGAGAAAACCAGGTGGCCGAATACCCAATGAAAATATTACCAAAAGAAAAAAGGAGAATAGATATTGAGGGATGATGAACAGTGTCTGCCATATAAGGTAGAGCCAGATCGTTTTCCAAATTATTATTGCTAATTAATACTCTAACCAGGAATGGATGAAAGTTTCTACTGCTCTTCACTGTCTCTACCACTTATATTGTCAGATGATAATTTTTGTCTGTCTTGTGATTGTGTAATGGTTTCTTCTTGTGGTTTTGTGGGGGGGGTGTGTGTGTGTGTGTGTGTTTCTAACTTTATCCATTTATCTGACTACAAATAAATGGGATCATCCTTTCATATGTTTATTGTGCTCTCAGGTTTTCTCTTCGAATTTGTGCTTCAAGTTTAAGCCTTTTGTGTCTAGTGAGTTGTCCTTTACTTATTTATTCATAGAAATCCTATAAGAATTAGATAAATTTCTTAAAATATGTAACCTATGAAGAAGACTGAATCATAATGAAATAGAAAAACAGAATGATTACTAGCAAGGATATTGAATCAGTAATCAAAAGTCTCCCGACAACAAAAAACTCAGGACCGGATGGCTTCACTGGTGAATTCTACCAAACATTCCAAGAAGTCCCAATATTAATCCTTCCCAAACTCTTCCAAAAAAGAGAAGAGGAACTCTTCCAAACACATTTTATGAGGCCAGCATTACCTTTATACCAAATCAAAGATACAATTAAAAAAAAGAAAATTACAAGCCAAATATCCCTAATGAACATAGATGCAAATATTCCCAGCAAAATATTAGCAAACAAGATTCAGTAATTAAAAAGATCATTCACCATGATCAATGGGATTTATGCCAGGGATGCAAGGATGGTTTAACATCTTCAAATCAGTTTGATACATCACAAGGATAAAACTCATATGATCATCTCAATGGATGCAGAAAAAGCATTCCTTTTTCTGAAGGAAATCAACAACCATTCTTGACAAAAACTCTCAACAAAGCAGGTATAGAGGGAATGTACCTTCACATAATAAAAAGCATATATGACAAGCCCATAGCTAATATATTCAATGGTGAAAAGCTGAAGGCATTAAGATCAGCAACAAAACAAGGATGGCCACTCTTGTCATTCTATTCAGCACACTTTTGGAAGTCCTAGCCAAAGCGATAGGCAAGAAAAAGAAATAAAAGGCAAACAAATTGGAAAGGAAGAAATAAAACTCTCACTATTTACAGATGGCATGGTAATATGTTTGTAAGACCCTGAAAACTCTATTTAAAAAGCTGTCAGAACTAATAAAAATTGAATTACAAAATCAACACACAAAAATCTGTTGCATGGCTTCACACTAATAATGAACTATCAGGAAGAGAAATTAAGAAAGCAATCCTATTTACAATTGCATCAAAAAGAATAAAATACTTGGGAATAAATTTGCAAGGATGTGGAAGACCTACATATTGTAAACAAGACATCAGTGATGGGCTCCATGCTCAGCAGGGAGTCTGCTTGAGATTCTCTCCTTCTCCCTCTGCCCCTCCCCCTGCTCTTACATGCTCTCTCTCTGAAATAAATCAATCTTTTAAAAGATTTTATTTCTCTGTTTGTCAGAGAAAGAGAGAGAGCACAAGCAGGGAGAGTGGCGGACAGAGGGAGAAGCAGGTTCCCTGCTGAGCAAGGACTCTATCCCAGGACCCTGGAATCATGACCTGAGCTGAAGGCAGATGCTTAACAGACTGAGTTGTCCAGTCATCCCTAAAATAAATAAATCTTTTTTAAAAAATGCTCAACATCATTAATCATCAGGGAAATGCTAGTCAAAACCACAATGAGCTATCAACTCACACCTGTTAGAATGACTATTACCAAAAAGACAAGCAACAAATGCTGTCAACAAATTTGTTTGTCATAACAAATGCTGATGAGGATGTAGAGAAAAGGGAATCCCTGTGCACTACTGGTGGGAATGTAAATTGGGGCAACCAATATGGACAACAGTATTGTGTTCCTTAAGAAATTAAAAATAGAACTACCATATGATCCAGCAATTCCACATCTGGGTATTTGAAGATAACGAAACTCTAATCCGAAAATTTTTATGCACCATGTTCGCTGTAGTATTATTTATAGTAGCCAAGATATAGAAACAACCTAAGTTCTCATCAGTAGATGAATGGGTAAAGAAAATTTGGTGTATATATGCAAAGGAATATTTTTTGTCCATAAAAGAGAATGAAAATTGCCATTTGCATTAACATGGATGGACCTTGAGGGCATTATGCTAATAAGTGAAATAAGTCAGACAGAGGAAGACAATTACCATATGATCTCTCTTATATGTAGACTCTAAACAAACAAACAAAAATCAAGCTTCCACAACTAATGAATCATTGAAGACTATCATCAAAAACTAGTAATATACAATACGTTGGCTAACTGAACTAAATAAATATAAATAAATAAATAAACAAATAAATAAAATCTTAAAAAAGAGTTTGTTATGAATAAAAGAAATTTTTAAGGAATTCTTTATATAATTTGGAAGCTAATCCCTTGTCAGTTATGTGTTGCAAATGTCTTCTTCCAGTTTTGGATGGTATTTTGGTATCTTTTCATAAATAGAAATCCTTAATCCTGATGTTAATTTAATTAATGATATTTTCCTTTTTGCCTTCACATTTTCCTGCCTTAAAACCTTACCTAACCTTTAGGTAACTATGTACTGAGCAGTACTAGATTTTAGGCATACGTAGTAGAATGGATGGAACTTAAAACCATAGTACTTAGTACTTAGCAAGAGAAGCGGGAACACATAAGTCATACTGGGTTTCACTTTGAATCTAAAATGTGCTTAACATTGGTCCAAGATTTTCTAAGTCTTTAAAAGAGAAAAATGCTGTCAATTACACTGTGCCACTCCATCTATTGCAAGATGCAGCCCAATTTGGGGGATGTTAAAATACCAGAAGGCTATGCTTTAGAGAATCAACAAAATGGGATAGCACATAACACTGCTAGAGTGAATTAAAAGGCATGCACAAAAGTACGTATTTTTGCAAGAACATATCCAAGTTAAAGATACATATAAAATATTTAAATCGTTTCCTTGGGGTGGTAATCTAAAGAGTGGGAGTGGGCTACGGAGAATAGAGAAATGCATGCGCACAGCCCCTTGTGCACGCGTGTACGCACACACACAAATCAGCAAGAGAGAAGCCTTGCAGAGGGAAAACTTCACCTAAACCGCCAGCATACATCCACGTAGCTCAGGCCTCTTTCGGATAAACACGCTTAGTGTGCTCTTCGTCCTTTTCACCCGCACATGTTTATCGCTGTCATGTACTTTGCAATAAATGACGCTGGGGACAATTCTGCCTGCATGCGGGGGCTCCTGGAAGGGATGGTCCTGGGCTTCCCCCATTCGGTCCCTGGGCATCAGGACCACTACTGCCACAGCCTCCCGGCGCCAGGAGGTCCTGGGGACAACCCGGTGACACCTGGCCAGTGACAGGTTGTAAATCCCAGATGGGGTGGAGGTTATTAAGAGGAAGTAGAATCGGGCTAGAGGGTAGCTGTGCTTGGGGCAAGCATATAGCACGACGTGCAAACTGGCCAGACCACGAAGTCGTACACACGAAACAAATGTAGCACCACGTGTCAACTGTACTCAAAGAAAAGAAAAGCAAAAGGTAGAGTCAGGACAGCCGTTGAAGAACACATTTCTCTCGAATCTTCTCTCAGAGTAGCCCAGATGAGGAAGGGGTCTGTCTATTCCAAGGGTTTCAAGGAAACAATTCCCCCGCCATATTTAAACAAATAAATCAGGAGCTTAATTTTCACATCTTGGTTAATTAAGGGCCGAAGAACCTCCTCCATCCGTTTGATGTGATAATCACCTCCCCTTGATAACGCAGTACACATACCTTTTGTGTCTTTCAGAAACTAAAGCCTTTATTTGTGCAGTCTAAAATGAACTTGATAACAGGTTCTGCATCTTCTGGAAGTGATCATTCACCTTTGGTAGGTAGATTATTTTTCGCTGTTGAACATTGAATTGGTTGCCATCCTTCAACCTCAGTAACGAAACTTCTTGCTTTATCTACAGATGGACAAGGACATGGATGTAGCCAGTGACCAGATATTGTCTTCCCCTTTATCAAAAGGTAACAATCTTTGTTGTTGGAAAAAATGATTCACATAGAATGGGTACTTGGTCTAGATTGATGTATCCTTCTTTTTGTTATCTTGAGGCATTTGGAATTCTGGATGAATGCATGGGTGTTTGGGTTTTTTTTTTTTTTTTTTTTTCAGCCAGTTTCTAAAACTAATACATAGATATGCTGAATCTAAGCACGTTAATATGCATTTCTGAATATTGGTCGCTGCTAATTGAAAGACTAGACTGCTTCAGCAGAGAGAAACCTTTCTTCTCGGTTTCCATGCAACAGAGAAACTTTTTCTGCACTGCTTACATAATAGGTAGTATTATTCTGGAACCTTTTATTTATTTTTTTATATTCTTTTTTTTTTTTTAAAGATTTTCTTTATTTGCTTGACAGAGAGAGAGAGATCACAAGTAAGCAGAGAGGCAGGCAGAGGGAGAGGGGGAAGCAGGCTGCCCGCCAAGTAGAAAGCCTGATGTGGGGCTCGACCCCAGGACCCTGAGATCAGGACCTGAGCCGAAGGCAGAGGCTTTAACCCACTGAGCCACCCAGGCGCCTCGGACAAATGAAACTTGATGGCTGCCTGAGATACAAGGCAGCCCCAGCCAAAACAGGTGTCGCTCCCTTTCCTCAGCCCTGAAAATGCCAAAGATGGTTATTTCTACCCTGTCTACTGAAAATCCTCCTACGGTTCATTAGTCCGCTCCTTTCCCTTACAAAATAATAGCAAAAGTAAATGCTTTTTCATAATCCATAATTCTGTAGTCCCCACAAAGCCCTATCACTCTGTATGATAATCTGCTTTGTAGAGGAGATGTATGTGACGATGGTCACGCCCAGTGCCTTTGGGCAAAACCTTGAAATTTCTTTTACTAAATCTCTGCCACAACTTGGACATGCCATGTTGTTCCCTTCGAAGGTAATGCGGGAGAAATAATCCAGCGAACAGAAGTTTCTGGTTAAGTGGATTCCAGTTAATCCAAAATCTACTAGAAATAAATTTTCTGTTTTTAATGAATAGAAATGAATATGTGAATTTCAGGAAGAAAGCTGAATTACACATTTGCTATTTTGAGGAGTAAGTGAATCTCATTAGTTCACGGGTTATGGCTACTGGATGGGCTACGTGCTAGACGTTCATCTTCATGAAACAAGTCACCCCAAGTTTCTTAGATACTTCACATGCTTGAGTACCCCCTTCTGACCCCTAGGAAATAGTTAAGTCATTATTAGTATTTTCAAGCACTAATTCACAAATACATTATTAAAGAGACGTTTAGCCACATGGTTAGTGTGGCTAAACGCCTATCTATTTATAAACAGATATTTATTCTTTTTATAGCACAGGTTATTACTCTGACCTATCTGGTGATGGACCCCAAATTGAACTCTTTAAAGTCACCATTGTTTTGAGTTCCATTTTTTAGAATATGTAAATAGAATATTAATGTTCTAAGTACTTACTGAATATTTAGCCTCCCTGTTAACAGGATCCTCAGTGTTGCCTCAAAGAACATAAGAGGTTCCTGGGTTGTTCTTTCACACTACAATATTCTATTTTTTTTTAAAGATTTTATTTATTTATTTGACAGAGAGAGATCACAAGTGGGCAGAGAGGAAGGCAGAGTGAGAGGGAGAAGCAGGCTCCCTGCCGAGCTGGGAGCCCGATGCAGGATTCAATCCCAGGACCCTGAGATGATGACCTGAGCTGAAGGCAGCCGCTTAACCAACTGAGCCACCCAGACATCCCACACTATAAGATTCTTCTAAAACATATGTATAGGGAACGTTTAGTGGATATAGGCACAACTGTAAAGTCTTTCATGTTTTAGCCTTAATCCTCACAAAACCCGAGGAGGCTGGCACTCTTGCTTTCGCCCAGTCTGGAGAGGAGACAGTTGGGTACAGAGAGGGTTAGTAGGCTAATATCACAGCCATGCCCACAGAGTGTGGCCCCAGAGCCCTGGCTGGTCACCACTCGACTATATGGATTTGGTCCAAGACTTGTCGCCCGTTCTCAACCACACCCAAGGGAAAATATGGGACGTGGCCGAGAGGTCACGGAGTCTGACAGACTTCAGTTCGCATCCCAGCTCCAGACCACTGACTGACATCATCTCAAGTCCGGCTGCTGTGGAAAATGGGGATTGTGACCCCACCTTGTAGTTTCATGAGGAGGATTACATAAGATATATGTTAGGTGCCTAGCTAACCCCCGTTTCCTCTGAGCTCTTGATCATATTAGTCCCAAGTCCCCCCAGTAAAGCCTGCAAACCTACCTTTTTAGCCCCTGCACAAGGGCTATAATGTCCTCAGCAGTAGGAGGGTCCAGTGATTTAAAAGAACCAGTCTCTTCTCTGGTTCTTCAGTAATTATTTTTCTACCAGCATAAGTAGAAGAATAATGTTGATCATTAGTATCAAAATACGCAATAGGTATTTTGAAAACAGTGAAATAAACATAAAATATAGTCTTAAAACAATGTTCTATCAGGTGATGCATCTTTTCTAGGCAGATTGAAAATGACCTTTGGTTATGTTGCAAGTTTTAATCCAAAAATTTCAAAAGAGAACAACGGGGTGTCACTCATGCAATGTAGCAAAAGAGATAAATAGCTAAAAAAAAAAAAAAAGAGAGAGAGAGAGATAAATATATCCTTGTTAATATAAGGGAATAAAAAATGAGGTATGATACTATCTGCAAAATTTCAAAGCAGTTTTTACGCAGTAGTAATGATCCCAAGAGAGCCCAGGTAACATTATTAATTTGTTTGCTACTTAACTGTGATAAAATTTGGGATCTGAGCTGCCCATTGTGTGTTGTGCACTGACAAGGAGTTTATGTACTCAAGAAGACCTTTCTCACAGTCCAGTAATTAGGTGCTATTGACATTGTAATCTTTGAAAATGTTCTTAATGAGCCACAAAGACACGAATCTCATAGATAAAACCTCAAAGTAACACTGACCCTTTAAGTAGCTTGTCAGTAAGAGAAAGCTCAAACATAAATATCTGAAGCATGGGAGAAACCCAAATTTAAACCTAGATTACATTGTTTTGTTCATTCTCTGAGCTGTTGGGGGAAGAAACATCGAACAGGTGATTTTTAAAGGCTTTTAAAAATGGTAGCACATCGTAACATATTTGAAATAAGTCAAAAACCTTTCTTTACACCCTTTGAAACTCTGGACTTGCAAAGTAATTTTTTTCGAAATGTGTTTTCCACCAACTTGTAAAAATAAGTATTGAGAGTGGAGTTCAGTGGCCCCTGTTTCTAACACAAAAATAATTTTAAAATTCACATAAGAAATGGGAACTTAAATAAAAGATAAAATGCAAAAGAAATCTCAGGCATAGTGTTAGCATCAGTTTATATACCATTTCTGGATTTTAACCGTAATCAATATAATTAGTAAGGTTCTCAAATTCATATTCAAATGCATATTTTATAATATTACTACATATACTATATATATGCACAAACAATAACATCATTTAGCATGTAATTGATGGCTATTAAAAATGTTAGATTAAAGAATTAATCCATAAATATGAGCTAAGTGCCAGGACTAAGCTGATTTACTAAACATAATATATTAAGGAGTCTGTAGGTGTTAATGATACCACTGCCCCCGACTGACTTCTCTACTGTCTCTGTTTCCCTATTGTCACCAATTACCTATTATTCCAATGGCGTATCTCTAAGTGGTTTTTTTTTTAAGATTTTATTTATTTATTTGACAGTGAGAGAGAGAGAGACAGCGAGAGCAGGAACATGAGCAGGGGGAGTGGGAGAGGAAAAGCAGGCTTCCTGCCGAGTGGGGAGCCTAATGTGGGGCTCAATCCCAGGATTCTGAGATCATGACCTGAGCCGAAGGCAGACGCTTAATATCTGAGCCACCCAGGAACCCCATGTAGCTCTAAGTTATTATATATCTTCCTTGTCTTTGAGATTTGGGCTGATTCTCAACTACCTATCCTTAGGAAATTTTCTCGCTCTTCCTACCTATATTCTAGAGATATTTTCTCCTCGCGCCATGAGATTTAGGATATTAGATGGTAATGAAAGCCTGGGGGATCAGCAGCACGTCCCTTAAAACATCTTTCCAAATACCGGGAATTCTTGGTGACACAGAAAAGAGTCAAGATGACCAGTTTGGTTAGAGAATTAATCGCAAAAATCAGAGGTTCTCTATCTAACTGAGGCTCCATCCATCGGTCAGAGAGGGAATTGAGAAATGTGAAAAAGGAAAAGGAAAAGTCATCTATCCTTTGAACACGCAGTGTTAGTCTCTAAAATAAGTAAGCAGGCAAATTATTTTGAATTTGTAAGATCGTAAAAATGGAGCAGAAAAGAGGGTTAAGACGTATACATATTTTAAAAAGTACTTTCTTAATTGGATATCAAGACTGTCTTGTATTAATTTGGTCGAGTGATACTTTTAAGTATTTGTGGGCAATGTTTCAATTAATAAATGTCACTAAACACATTCCTAATTGTGCCCCAGACTGGTACCGAGAGCTCTTCAAAGCGTAAAGCATAAGACAAGAACGCTTTCTGGTGCCCACTGTTATTCACATGTTGGACCACGGGAGGAGGCCAGCAGCCTCTCCAGATCCCCTGACCACTAATTTCGTCCCACACCTTAGCTGCCAGGTTGCTGCCCTGTTAGTTAAGGGGTCTTATAAGCCATATAAGCCATTGTGGTGGTAACAAAATATTAAGAGAGGGTTTAATTAGTGCAGAGACAGTGGGTATTAATTTTCAAATTTAGGAATGGTTCTGTTACAGAAATCATGAAATGTTACATCATACTGTGTATAGATTCATGCAAATTTGTGGGGATATCACGTGCACCCCTAGTGAGCTGGAAATGACACCTCTGAATGAGAAAGGTACCATATGAATATTACTTTCAACTGCCGGAACCCCAAGTTTGGAAACTGAGGGAGTAAATAAGATTAGAGAGGCGGATATTTGCATCAGTGTACAGAAATATCAGTGGAGGGGCACTGTTGGTTGAGCATCTGCCTTCGGATAGGGGAGTTAATCCCAGGGTCCTGGGATCAAGCCCCATGGCGGCTTCCTGCTCAGCAGGGAGTCTGCTTTTCCCTCTCTCGCAGCCCCTCCCCCTGGCTCCTGCTTTTTCAGTGGTGGCTGTCTCTCAAATGAATAAATACAATCTTAAAAAAAAAAAAAGAAAGAAAGAAATAGCAGTCCTCAGCTAATTACATTCCTGGCTAGGACAGGTTCTTTCATGTAGGTGTCTCATCTTAAAAGAAACAAGCACATAGAAAAAAGTAGGTCATAGGGAGAAGTGTGTTGTCTGCTCTTAATTTCCATACAATGTAAGCAAGAGGTGACACAAAAATGATAAAATAATTTTATTATTTGTGTTTTCCTATCAGTCAGAACAAATTGAGGAAAACCTTAATTTTTTCATAGGCATATTTCGTGTAGAAACTTTTGGAAGTTTTACTGTATAATATTTCAAATATTAGAGATATAGAAAACATAAGATTACATTACACTTGAATGTTAGATTTTGCCATGCTTGGTTCGTCAAAGAAATAGAACAGTGAAGATTGAGTTGAAGCTCCCTGGTAACTATTCCCTCCCTCCTTCCCTCCCTCCCCAGACGTAACCACTGCCCTGATTTTGTATCTTTTATATTTCTACACAACCACACACATACACAATGTCATTTGGCATGTTTTCAAGGATTATATAAATGATAGTGACATGTATAGATTCTTTTTTCCTTATGAATGTTATGTTTTTTAAATCTAATTACAGTACTTTGCTATATCTTGAGTTCATTTATTTTACATGTTGTATAATATATTCCACTGTATACTATTCTACAATATATTCATTCTCCTACTGATAGGAATTTAGAAGATTCTCAGTTTGTTGCCATTGTAAACATCACTGCTAGAAGCATCCCTGCACATTTGCATAGTCATAAGGGGGAGAGTTTCACTGCAGTACATTCCTAGAAATGGAATCACTGAATTGAAGAGTATATACATCTTTAACTTTACTAGATGCTGTCAAATTGTGTTACTATGTGGTTATGCTAATTTAGATTCCTACAAGTAGTTTATGGGTTTGCATTGTTCCATATTCTTACTAACACTTGAGGTTCCCATACTTTTTAATTTTTGCTGATTTAATGGGTGTGAAACTATCTCCCATTTTTTAATTTGAAATTCCCTGATAACCAGTAAGAATAATTTTTTTGTGTATTGACCATTTTGCCTTCCTCTTCTGTGAATTGTTTGTTTTTAGTGGTTGACCATTTTTATATTATTTGGTGGTTTTTCCTTTTTTTGATTGATTAGTAGGAGTCTTTATAAATTCAGAATATTAGTCCTTTGTCAGTTACATGTTTCACCAATATCTTGTCACTGTCTGTAGCGTGTCTTTCAACTTTGCTTTTGATGTCAGTTGTCAAACCAAAGTTTTTTAAGTTTTACTTAGTTTTATTTTTCAATCTTTTAATTTATGAATTGTTCTTTGTCATCTATTTTAGAAAGCTTTTCTTACTCTAAATTTATAAAGGTAACCCTACATTGTCTTCTAAAAATATTACAAATTTTTTCATGTGTCTATTAGCCATTTCTATGTCTTCTTTGGAGAGGTGTCTGTTCCTGCCTTCTGCCCATTTTTTGACTTGATTATTTGTTTTCTGTGGAGGTATTTACCCCAAAGATACAGATGTAGTGATACAGATGTAGTGAAAAGAAGGGCCATAGCACTTGATGTTATAGGCAAACAATGAATCATGGAACACTCACCAACACTGGGGTGTGTTGATAGCAGCAATGTCCACGATAGCCAAACTGTGGAAGGGGCCAAAATGCCCTTTAAGAGATGAACGGATCAAGAAGATGCCCGTATATACAATGAAATATTACTCAGCCATCAGAAAGGATGAGTACCCAATGTTTGCATCAACATGGGTGGAACTGGAGGAGATTATGCTAAGTGAAATAAGTCAAACAGAGAAAGACAATTATCATATGGTTTCACTTATTTGTGGAACATAAGGAATAGCGTGGAGGACATTAGAAGGAAGAAGAAAATGAAGGAGGGGAATCAGAGGGGGAGACGAACCATGAGAGACTATGGACTCCGGGAATCGAACTGAGGGTTTTAGAGGGTATCTCACGTGTGGGGGGATGGGTGAGCCTGGTGATGGGTGTTAAGGAGGGCATGGATTTCATGGAGCACTGGATGTTATAGGCAAACAATGAATCATGGAACACTCATCAAAAACTCACGATGTACTGTATGGTGACTAACAGCATAATAAAAAAATTATTAAAAATAAAATTAAAATATTACCAATTTAATTTTTATACTTAGGTGCTTTAAGAAGCAGCAGAATTTATTTTTGTAGATGAAATGATTTTGGAGCACAGCGTTTTTATTCCAACAGAATACCAGATTACCCTATCTAACCAGCATCTGCCTCCCCAACTCCGTGATTTGTAATGCTACATCTAAATGTTTGAGTATTGGATTCTGTATTTACTGTATTTCTGTATTGGATACAGTTGGATTCTGTATTTTCATCTTGTTTCCAACAAATTTGCTGAACTCTACTGATCTTACTTAATAGCTTGCCTTAAAGTCTCATCACTTAGACAATCACATCATCTATAATTTTAAAAACTTCTGTCTTCCAATCTATAGATCACTTATTTTTTCTTTTCTTATTACACTGGCTAGGATTGGCACTATGATATTGAATAGAACAGCCAGTGGTACTCTCCTCTTGTTTCTCTCTTCATAGGACAAATTCTGAAGTGTCTCTCTTGCAATACCATTAACTGTATTCTCTATGCTGTACTTTTTATCTCTTTGACTTATTCTTTCCATAACTGGAAGCCTGGACCTCCCACTCCCCTTTACTCATTTTGTCCATTTCCCTACCTCCCTCTCCTTGGGCAACTATCAGTTTGTTCTCTGTATTTATAGGTCTGATTCTGCTTTTTGTTTGTTTATTCCTTAATTTGGTTTTCAGATTCCACATGTAAGTGAAATCATATTATTTATCTTTTTCTGTCTGCATTACTTCACTTAGCAAAATGCCTTCCAGGTCCATCCATGTTGTCACAAATGGCAACATCTCATTATTTTTTATGATTGAGTGATATTCCATTATATATATACATATATATATATATATATATATATATACCACATCTTTTTTTTTTAAGATTTTATTTATTTATCTGACAGAGAGACAGTGAGAGAGGGAACACAAGCAGGGGAAGAGCGTGAGAGAGAAACAGGCTTCCCTCTGAGCAGGGAGCTTGACCCGGGGCCTCAATCCCAGGACTCCAGGATCATGATCTGAGCCAAAGGCTTAGCTTAACAACTGCGTGCCCCTATACACCACATCTTTATCCATTCACCTATCAATAGACACTTGGGTTGCATCCATATCTTGGGTATTATAAATAATGCTGCAATAAACAGGGGTATATATATCTTTTTAAATTAGTATTTTCATTTTCTTTAGTAAATATATAGTAAAAACTATATAAAATAAACTAAAATAAATAGTATATTATTTAAAAAATAATAAATAGTAAAAACCTGGTAGTGGAATTACTAGATCATATGGTAGTTCTATTTTTAATATTTTGAGGAACAATTTCTGTCAACTATGCACAAGGTTCCTTTTTCTACACATTCTCACCAATACTTGTTATTTCTAGTCATTTTGATTTTAGCCATATTGACATGTGTGAGATGAAATCTCACTGTGGTTTTGATTTGCATTTCCCTGAAGATTAGTGATATTGAATGTATTTTCATGTGTCAGTTGGCCATCTGTATGTCTTCTTTGGAAAAATGTGTATTCAGTTCCTCTGCCTATTTTTAATCGGATTATTGGGTTTTTTTAGTGTTGGATTGTATAAGTTCTTTATGTATTTTGGATATTAACCCCTAATTGGATATATCATTTGCAAATATCTGCTCCCATTCAGTAGGTTGCCTTTGTTTTCATTGAGAGTTTGCCTTGCTGTGCAAAAGATTTTATTTTTGGTGTAGTCCCAATAGTTTAATTGGGTTTCCCTTGCCTTAGGAGACATATCTAGAAAAATATTTCTGTGGTTGATGTAAAAAAATTATAAGCTCTATTTCTTTTGTTTTAGTGTGTATATTTATGTATATGTGTTTTTTGTGCATCTATGTTAAAAATTATTATTGCAATAATTTCTTCAGTGAAGCCCTATTGATGGTAAATTCTGTTTTCCTAAATTTTCACCTCACTCTTGATGATAGCTGAGTGAAGTATGAAATTCTAAGTTGACAATTATTTTTTCCTTCACATTTTGTTATTTATACCATTGCCTTTGAATCTCTACTCAGGGTTACGTGAAGTCTGTTATCAACTTGTCAATCATTTGTGATCACTTAATGTTTTCTCCCTGGTAGCACCTATTTATTTATTTTTGAAGATTTTATTTATTTATTTGATAGTGAGAGAAAGAGCACACAAGCACGGGGAGCAGCAGTCAGAAGGAGGGGGAGAAGCAGGCTCCCCATGGAGCAGGTAGCCCGACACGGGGTTCAATCCCAAGACCCCGGGATCATGACTGAGTTGAAGGCAGATGCTTAACTAAGTCACCCAGGAGCCCTTAGTTATTTACTTTTAGAGATTTAATTATTTATTTGAGAGAGAGAGAGAGAGAGAGAGAGAGTGGGGGAGGGGCAAAGGAGAGGGAGAGAAACCGAAGCCAACTCTGCGCTGACTGCAAAGCCTGACATGGGGCTCGATCTTCCAACCCTGAGATCATGACCTGACCTGAAACCAAGAGTCAGACCCTTAACTGACTGCACCACCCAGGTACCCCTCTGTATGGTAGCTTTTAAAGTTTAGTCTTTATTCTTGATAGTCTGTTGTTTTACAACAGTATACTCCATGGCGTATTTATTTTTCTATTTTTCCCTCTTTTTTTTTTTTTTCGATTAACATATAATGTATTATTTGTTTCGAGAGTACAGGTCTGTGATTCATCACAGTCTTGTAATACGCAGCACTCATTGCAACACATACCCTTCCCATCACCCTGTTACCCTATCCCCTCCCCTCTCTCCCCTCCAGGAACCCACAGTTTGTTTCCTGTGGTTAACTGTCTCTTATGGTTTGTCTCCCTGTCTGCTTTAGTCTTGTTTCATTTTTTTCCTCTCTTCCTCTATGATCCTCTGCCTTGTTTCTTAAATTCCACATATCAGTGAAATGATATAATTGTCTTTCTCTGATTGACTTATTTCACTTAGCATAATACCCTCTAGTTCCGTCCATGTCATTGCAAATCGCTTACCGGTATTCAGAGTACAATCTGGATCTGATGGTTTGTATCTTTCTTTAAATCTCAGCTACTATCTTTTCAAATATGGTTTATACAATCTTCTCTACATTATTTTCTTTGAAAGCACCTATCTCTTCTTTATGGATCTAAACTATATATTCTTTTACATTTATTTCTCTATTATGCATATGAATGGATTCCTCAATACTACCTTATAATTTGCTAATTTTCTCCTCAGCTGTGTGCAATTTGTCCCATGTTTTAGTGTCTCATTTTTGTGACTTTTTAAATTGGTTCTTTTTTAGAGCCACTAGTTCTTATTTTATTCTGGCCTGTTTTGTGTCATAATTTGGGTTTTTTATGGATCCTATCAATTATTTCTTTGGTACACACACATATTTTAAAGTTTTTGTCAGACTATTTTATCAAATAAAATTTACCTGGAGTGAATTCATGTTCTCATAGCTTTTCTTGCTGTTGTCTTTACAAGCACTCTACTTCTTTGTGTAATTTGGAACTTTGGTTTTCAGGCTCATTTTCTTTCTTCCTTTCTTTCTCTTCCGCTCTCTCTCTCTCCCTCCCTCCCTCCCTCTGTTACCCCAGAGGGATAACACACTCTCTCTCTCTCTCTCTCTCTCTCAAATAAATAAATAAAAATAAAAAGAAGTAAACCCCATCCCCTATTTCACCTGTTCCCCCCCCACCTCCCCTCTGGTCACCATCAGTTTGTTCTGTATATTTAAGAGTCTGTTTCTTGGTTCATCTCTTTTTTCCCCCTTTGCTCCTTTGTTTTCTTTCTTAAATTCCACATATGAGGAGCATCTGGCTGGCTCAGTATATAGAGCCTGTGACTCTTGATCTCAGGTCATACATGCGTTTGGGCCCCACTTTGGGTGGAGAGCTCACATTAAAATTTTTTTTTAATTTCATATATGAGTGAGATCATATGCTATCTGTCTTTGACTTATTTCATTTAACATTTTACTCTCTAGCTCCAACCATGTTGTTGCAGATGGCAAGATTTCATTCTTTTTATGGCTCAGTAATATTCCATTGTATATATACCACATCTTCCTTATCCATTCATAAGTCAGTGGACACTTGGGCTGCTTCCACTGTTTGGCTATTGTAAATAATGCTG
>CM052807.1:13649918-13674085 GCA_028533885.1 Nasua narica
AGAGAGGAACAGTTAACATTTTCATCCTTGGGCCCCCTGCCGTTCACCTTCCTTCAACTTCGAATTCCTACTTGTGCAAATTACATAGACCCAAAGTCCAAATGAAAACCACTTTAAAAATAACTACCTAAAGCTGCCCTATTACGTGTATTTATTTTTCTCTAGGGTCAGGACAGATTGCATTGTCAGCCTAGTCTTTCATAAAGAGGGGGGTGGGGGACAGAGTTGGGTCTTCATTTTCTCACAAAAGGCACAATGGCGAGCGCATCTGTGAACATTGCATAATTTGTTATGTTCTACAAAGAGGTGGGTTTTTGTTGTACGCGTACCAAAGCTATTTGGTACTGTGCACCAATGATCTCTATTCAGGTCCAGAAAAGAAACTGGCCTCAGAAGAGTGAAAGGAGAGTAAATTTTTCTTTAAAAATTAGATACAGATTATCACTTCCAAATGCAGGAGAGAATTTTACAAGAGACGGTGCACTGATTAGCTTTCCAATGGACATCCAATCCTTTATGACACACATACTAGCGGTGGTCAACTGTGACCAATGTGGTTGATTACTCTCCAAAAGAGCTGAACTGAGATTACCCATCTAATCTAATTGAGAAATGTTGGGTGAGCTTGAACTGTTTCACGGACATGAATGACCAGAGAATTTATTTGATAAGACATTAAAAGCTGAATATGGTAACTATCTCTTTGAAGGTTTGATACAGTCATTCCTTTAGCTCATTTGCATGTCTTTCATATTTTTTTGTGAGTACTCTTCTGGGGATTACACAAGCGGCCTAAATGAAAAAGGGGGGGGGGAGTTTCTGTGCCACATCCTTATGAAAAAATTAGAAAGCTTACCTGGCAGTCTTTATTGGGCTAACGCTTTAAAAAGTGACGCCAGCTTTTAAGAACAGTAATTAAATTGTGGAAAACTTAGTAAGTCCACGGGTGTCTCACGTGATATCCCTAAATGATTCTTAAATATCGTCTCCTGATTGTGTTCATTAAGATAAAAAAAAAAAAAGACGTCAGGGTTCGATTTGGCCTGTTATTTACCAACCTCCTTTGCATTTTGTTGTAACCCGGGGCAGGGGGAGCTACGGTTGATCACATCGCAGTGAAACATTTATGGTAACTTTATCGACGGTATGCCACCACAGGTGGCATCAGATAATAAAATACTTTCTCTTCATATACCTTGTAAATTTAAGATAAATTCTGCCACGTTCCCAATGACTTATGGTATAAGTGGGACACATGCATCTTTTTTTGTAAACGGTATGTAAACAGTACATTTTTAAAACTACTCAAAGACAGAAACTCTGAGTATAAATTACAAAATCGCACTTCATGTTACTAGTGACTCTTTAAATGGAATTTTTCATTGGAACTTTGTCATTAAAATAAAAAGGCCTTTTGGCTGTGCCCATACAAGCATAAGAAATTGTATATGTTTGTGATGCTGAATGACTCTCGCCCATATGCTGCACTGCAAAGCTACATGAATGAGGCATTTACCAAATCAGGCCCACCACATTAAACAGAAAAACAATCTTTATTCATGGTAACTTATCAGTTTCAATTAATCAACCTTAACAATGGAAATTCTGATGTGTTCAAGCAACTTGAAAGCAATAGGTCATCTCCAGGACAGCCGTGTTGTGTCTTTGTGCCCAAGGTTTCAAACAAAGCAACATCTCCAATAAATGTACATACATATACATACATACATGTGCATATATATACATACCAATGGGTTGTTCACAGCTACGCCATGATATGCCAGTAAGCATGCTTGTGTATTGCCTATGATTTTTATCATGGTAAATGTCATTGTTTTCCTTCAAAGTATGACTTTTTTGAGCTCTGCAAGTTTAAACAAAAGGAAAGAAATTTCCATTGGATGACCATCCTTTCAGTTTCTGTGCTGCTATGTGAATAGCATTGTGCAAACCATTCCAATGGTTTTGAAAAGGGGTAACCATTGGTTTGATTTGGTTACACGGTTTAGTAAAGAGCTCCCTCCCACTGCCTTAGGGTCTGTGAAAGGTCTGTGACCTGTTTAGAACTGCCAAGTGAAATGTCATGTCGCCCCTCCCAAATGGGAGTATCTGCATTCATTTGATCAGTATAAAAAATGATTGGGGATGGCGAGATCAGTGCTTTTGAATTGCAATTTATAGCAGTTTACAAAAATGCACATTGTTGGAAAAGAAAACATGGAAGTGTTTCTTGCTAAATTGCATTACCTGTGAAATGTCATTAGTCTTTTAAGGATATTTACATCCTTTTTTTGATTATTTAGGAGACTTATTCCAGCTAAAGAAAAATCACAATTTTATTCCGTTGTGATTTTTAAACTTGTCTTTTGGGTTTGATGGCAGAATTTAAAGAAAACAGCATTTCTGAGTTCTTAGGATAAACGTCATTCATTGCCAGTCCGGACTGCACTTAACGAATTCTCCGAGATAGTCTTCGCTAATCAGTTGCATTAGCGGAAGATTCCTCATTACCTTTCCCAGCTTATAGAGGAGATCCGTTTGTTGGCAAATGCCTTGTCTGCTGATTTCCGATGTCCGTTACTCCTTCAGTGGTATCCTAGGTAGGTGTCTTTGGCAGATGAAAACTTTCTGAACTACGGCACCCCTAGATTCATCTACGCACACACCTGGTTTCAGCAAAGGAAATGTTATTTCTTTTCATTAAATGTGAAAAAGAATACACGAACTTTAACCAAAAGGTTAAGGTCGGCTGCTCAAGTTCACAGAGGCTTAGTGCAGCCACCTGAGTCTCTGGGGCGCACAGAACACCTTCTATAGGATCCCTAGGAGTCTTGAATTCTCCATCTCTTCGCCTTAGGCAAGTGGGTGGAGTTGGAGGTTATTTTGAAGAATTCTACTTCCCCCCCCCCCCCCCGAAAAGTTACCTTGGGAAAAAAAGGCCTCAGAACTTCCCTGTCTGATGACTTGACTCGAAAAAAGAAAGGCCCACTTTCAGAAAAGACTTGACCCAGACGGACTCCCTAGCACCCCACTTTGAACCTCCCAGCCATTGAAAGGCGAGGTTGTCACGTTTTTATCTTTGTTCATGTTAAGCCCTGGAATGAAAGCCTGTCTCTGTGTCGCCCTCTCCCACTGCCCCGGCTCTAAGTGTCCACATTGACACCTACCGGTGACCACAGGCTGCAATTCTTTGTTGCCTTGTCCACGCTCCTGGCTTTCACTGGGATTAGCTCGGGGGCCTTTGTTCCCCTTCAAAGCGGGAACATCACATCCCATGTTGTGGCTTTCCTGTCTCAGACCCCCAACGCTTTCCTCACAATTTACACACCAGGTAAATGTCCCTCCCTACGGAGCAGAGAGCCCAGCCCAAGTGGGGGGGAACCTCCTCTCTCCCCAACTTCAGAACCCCTCCCTGACAATAGGGTTTCCTTTCCTTCTCAGGCAGAGTTTTCTATTTCATATGGAGGAAAGATTGAACATGCAAATGAAAGTTTAAATCTTGGTCAGATCCTTGGGCCCAAACACAAGAGAAACCCTGCCTTTTAAAATTCTCTTAAAACTGCTCCTAATTCTAGGAAAGGGACCCTCAGCAGAAGGGCATCTACCGGCCTCAGTCACAGACTCCTAAGGCCACTTCCACAGTCTAGGGCAGCAGGAAAACCGTCTCAGAGGAAAACTTGGCTGACGCAAGCAGTTTTGAAGGCCAAGGAGCACCTGACCGCCTGACCTCCCCTTCCCCCACCCTCCCACCCCTCCTTCAGGTCACCGAAGGGGCCCCCAGCTGGGGCCAGAGCTCGGAGGACCCACCAAACGTGAGGCAAAGAGCTCTGCGCCACGAGTGGGAAGTGGTTTGTGTACAGCAAGTAAAGCAAAGTTCATGTCTATTCGTTTTGCCACATTTTTAGGGAGGTCGTCAGAGACGCCGGAGGAAGAGCCTTTGGAGAAGCCGTCGATACCCCAGAATACCCCAGAGAACTAACCGGCCCGGCCCTGGGCTGCGGAGCGGGACCACAGAGCGGGCCCTCCCCCTCCCGGCGGAAGGCCTGCTACCTCCCAGACGTTCCCAACATTGCCATTCTGTCTCCGCGGACCATGTAGACTCACTCGCGACACACGCCCACTGTGAGCACCTTTCCAAGCCCTTCAGGCAGGTGCTCGCTCGTGCTGACACACGGACTCCAAGGGGCTGCCCGAGGGGCTGCCAAATCCATGGGGGCGCTTCCCCGGGGGCAATTTCTGTGCCCCAAAGCCTTAGGGTGGGGAGGGACGCACTTCAATTAAAAAGTTTGGGGCACTAAACTTCCGCTCCCACTCTTCTCCATCCAGTGCGTCTCTAACACAAAGGAAGCCTGATTTGCTGCCTCCTTGCCCACCAACTACTCCCCGTGAGGGGACCCTTAAGCCTGGGGGAAGGGACTGAACCTCCTCTAGGGAATTCTAGGGCGGTCCACTCTTACTTTACATCGTACTGGGCCCTTAGCCTTCCCTTAAAAGCTGTAAACAATTCTTTGGTAAGTGGGAAACTCCTTGGAGTTCTGCTTCCCGGTAAGTATTGAGGCCAAGATTCCCGAATCATTCTTTCCAGAATGTCAGGTACCGTTCACTGCAAGGTCGGTTTGCTTTCTCACGTTGTGTCCCATTCAGCTGGGCCCTTTCGGTTCCCCTAACTACAAGTTAGGCCCTGCCTGCAGCCCCAGTTTCCAAAACGCAGACTCTGGATTACAAATTTCTAAAGCAATTTATTAAGTCTCAAGAAATCTATTTGCGGTAGCTGTCACATAAAGCTGACATGCTCTGGTGTGAAACAACACTGGAGAGGCGATTTATTTGTGCGTAAAAGCCACAAGCTTTAATTGGAGAGAGACGTGTTATTTTCAACGCAAGTACATGGGGTGGCATAGCGCCGGAGAGCATTATTCGAGCTTCATCTACTATGCACTATATGCCACCGTCTCCAAAGGAGTGTTGCCTTAGAAACTTGTTTTAAATCCGCTGCTATATATCAACACCTTGTTTTAGCAGTCCTTGGCTGAATTACAGTTACACAGTTTGGCGCTTCTTTCAAATTTCCTCCCATCAGTTTGGCTAAAGAAAGGAATTTTTCTCCTTTAGAAATGAATTGGCTTAATTAGTAAGTAGATTAATGGCAATTGCTGGTGAGTTGGTTTCCAGCAGAGTTTCCCCAGAGAGGGTTAATCGGAGTCAGGTCTGGAATCTTTCCCAGAACTGGCTACCAGCCATTTCCACCAACCAATCAACCCTACAAGAAACGAGGGGAAATGAAATAGAATTTATATTCTCTGTACTATTAGCCTGGACAGAAATTCCTTGGAAGCAGCCTCCTCGTTGGGTGCGGCACAGACGGTTTCATTTTGGAATTTTAAACAGGAACCTTGAAGGGTTTCACCCTCAAGATATATCTGAGTACCAAAGCGGAATTTCAAATGGCACAGGGAAGGAAGGTGGAGGGCGCATAGGAAACGCCGGAGGCTCTTGGTCAGTTTTAGGTTTACATAAGTTGCAAAAACCTCCCCAAGTTTGATACTAATCTGTTATCTACGAGAAGCCTTTGAAAAATTCAGTTGTATGTTTTGCAGTCTTCTCACTTATTTTTTCCATAGCGATAAAAATGCATTCATAGTTTGACTTGCAGCTGCATTAGTCTTGCAAAAAAAAAAAAAAAAAAAAATCCCCGCTGAGAAATGCATATAATAGGAAAAACAGATCAGTTGGACAGCAGTGTAATTAATGCCAGAAAGGGCTGAGGCCGGTTTCATAGTTTGTCTTTTGAGGATATCAAGACGAGACCTGGTGAAAAATGACGCATGCTTTAGCATTTCAGAAAGCTGGCAACTGGCAACGCTTTTCCTTTTTTCTTTGACTTTCTGCCTCCGAACAAAGAGGTCGGCAGAACTAGCTAGGTTGTAATGAGTTCTATGTCCCTAGCACATTAAGTGCATCATGGAAACATATTGTATCGAAATAGTTTGGAGGAGAATACCGGGGATGAAAGAGAATGGGTGCTTTGATCAGCTCCCTGGGGTCCTGAGTGCGCACAGACTGACTTGCAAGGAGTTATTCAGCTCTAGCTAGACACACTTACAACGCCATTCAAAGAAATTTGCATATCTGTAATTTATCACATTGGTCCAGAACATTTTTGCAAGGTAAATAAAAGTTGGCTGAATAAAAAAATCAATCATCACAGATATAGAAGAAACTGTGAAGCCAGTGTTTCCATTAAAAACATAAATAGATATGTCCATAAAAATGACTATTTCGTGGCCGACTTTATTTTAAAGCGTCCTTAGAGCAACAGGTTATGTGCTGACAAAGACAAGAGTGGCCACAGGGTTTTTGCGCTTCTACTTTAGGGGAGGGTATTTGCAGCTTCCCACTAGAATAAAGGCAGAAAGCTGAGTGAGATGCGTGTGGTTCTATCCAGCCCCCGACACGCAGAGAAAAATTAGTACACACTTGGAGGAGATGTGAAAGATGGCTTAATCTCTTTGGCGTCTGCAAGAGCTAAGGTTAAATCTCCTTTCTTCTCCTGTTGATTTCATTGCCAAGCCCTGGTCGCTGAATTCAGAAGCTCAAGAGAATGAAACGTCCCCACACGGGTCAATACGAAAACTTGCTTTCGAATGCCCCATGAGAACAAGTGAAAATTTAACAGGCAGGCATTGTTCTGAGTTTTTAAACAACCCAGTTAAACAGCAAACAAGAATCTTCAACTTGACCTTGGAAAAGGCTGGTGTGCCTCTAGATCATCTATCAAACAACTCTGGATGACAATGATATATTTCTAAGTATTGTCAGATGAAAAGATTGATACATTTGCCGCTGCAAAGAGTGAACTTTGGAAACCGGCAACAGGCAGCTCAGAGGGCTGCCTCCTCTGCCCTTGCCACCCCATCCCCACCCCTCCACCCTTAGCCTTGGGGCCAACTCGGTAGAAGAGGGCCAGTAAATCAGCTCTGTAATATTTCTTAAGGGGCACGGGAAAGCTGTGAACAGTACCACTCATATTAAACGCAATATTTCTTTGCTTTCGTGGGGAACAAAAGTCATAGCAAGACGCCTTTATGGCTAATTCAGTCAAAGGCACATCTTGGTTCCCCCCGCAGAAAGGTCAGTGTCGTTGTGTTCGGTCCACCGAGGGGGTGTTTTCACACTGAAAACCGAGCCAGCTGTCCCTGTCATACCCTCACCATTGGGGAGCGCGCACTAGCCATGGTTGTTAGGCACATTCTACACCTGCAAAATACACCGATTTCCAAGACTTTTCAAGGCACCCTCCCTCCCCCGTTCTCATGCCCCCTCCTCTTTCGTCTACTAAACTTTGACAACACAATTCAAGCCCTGGATGAAAGCTGGGGAGGGGGCAGCTCAGCCAGCCCCTCAGGGTGTCTATTGAGCAGCCTTCTAAGCAATGAGGCATCAAGTAGGTTTTCAAAAGTATGGAAAAACTTCCGAATAAGTGCTTAGAGACAGCCCACGTTTGCTATTGCCAAAATGCTGATTTTTGAACCCTAATATTTAATCGTATGCGCCGGAATTGGGTGAGGGGTTAGAGCCAGGCAGCCCTCATTTAGAAGTGGCTCTTAAAAATTTCATTTGTGTTTAGCACGTCAAGCAGGACATAAGTTGTTTCTGAGTCGTCGCGATGGAAGGCCACATGTCTTTTTGAAAATCCAAATGCCAGCAAACTGCTGTCATCCATTTCACAAGGCTTGCCCAACTGGATTTCCTAAGAAAACTCCTTCCAGAAACATCTCCCAGCTAGCCTTATCACCAGACTCCAATTTCAAAGGCTTGCACTCCGAAGCTGGTTACCTAGCTGCTGGAGGGACGCTCGGTGGCCCAAACAAGAAAGGAGCCAAAGGGGCTCCTGTGCGATCGCCGCTAAGATATCGTACAACTAGAAGTAATTTTTAAAAAATCACTTCCAGAGTGAGAATGCTCCCGGTGCCAGCTCGTCTGAGGCAGTGGTGCAAAAGTAACTGGCTTTCTCTAGGAGCACTCGAAGGTAGGGGTGGGATGCTCAAGATTTCTGTGTGGCTGCAAGGTTTGGGGGTGGGGGGGGGATGGTGAGGAGAAAAGAGGATTTAATTAGCCGGTGGTGAGTCTCTAATCCCGATCATTGTCTAGTCCTTTCTCCCAAATTACCCAGAGCTACGTAAGAAGTCCCCAGGGTGGGCCAAGTGCAGGCGTGCCCAGGACGGCTTGGGTTCCCGGGACACAGGCCGAGGCGAAGCCCACTGCGTGCCACCGGACGTGGGGAGAGTTTGCCTCTCACTAGTAGGGAACCTAAGCTCTCTCCTGGCGCCTGGGGGTCTCCCCACAACCCGCCGCCACCGAGCAGAACGCCGGCGCCTTTCCAAGCGAAGTCAGCGCAGCAGGTTGTTTGGAACTGGTGCCGAAGCCCCATGGAGGAGGTTGGAGTGAAGCTGCGGAGATCAGCCAAGGGCCAAAACACCCCCGCGAGAGGCAGGTTTAGGTCTCCAGCGGCCCCAAAGTAGGCGCGGGCTAGAAACCCGCATCCCCGCCGCCATAGCCACGAGCGCTGGCGCCTCCGCCCAGACGCGGTACCTGCTCGCCACAGCCTGCGCCCCGGGCCACGGGGCCCTCTGCAGGCGGCCGCCCGAGGGCTTTCCCGCCCAGCCAGGGGGCGTAGTTATCCCGGGCCTCCCCCAAAGAAGCCTTGTGTCCTATCTCCTGCCCTCCTTCAGGCCGTTCGCGCCCCTCTCCGCTCGCCGCTTCCTGGAGCCCCTCTTGGAGACTTCCATGCGCAAAGATAGCCGAACTGCGGAGAGCCCGGCGCCGGACAGCCACTTCCAGCCTCGAGGGAAGACGGACAGCACCCGAGCCCCGACTGCCCTGGGAGCAGGGGCTAGGCGGGCCTTCGGGGACACTCGTCCGACTCCACCCCGGCTCTCTGAAACCCTGGGAACTCCGAGCAGCGGGCGGGGCGCATGCGCGCCTTCGGCCAGGGACCCTCCCCAGCCCGCCGAGTTTGGGGAAGTTTGGCGAGGTTTGCCTGGCCAGCGGCGGACGCCCCAAAGGCCGGGCTGCCCTGGGGAGGCGGCCAGGAGCCCCCCGGAGTTCCCGGAGCCGGCTCGGCGGGGGCTCGAGGGCTGAAAGGCGGCAGAAGGTGGGGAGAAGGAGGCCTTTTGTGTGTGGCACAGGAGAGTCACTTGCGCACAAACGCACAACGCGCAGCGCCGCCGCCTCAGCCTCCTCCGCTGCACCTCCGCCTCCGAAGCGCTTCATTACAGCCGAGCCCTTCCCCCGCCTCCCCCCGGCCCCGGCCTTTGTTCGGCTTGAAAGTAATGCTGTGAATTAAAAGAAATGACAATATTTTCTATCTGCTTGAAAGTCCAAGAGAAGAGCCCTTGAGCTTGGCAAAAATCAGGCAAATCATTCATCATGCCACCCCGCACCTGTGGTCTTGGCATTGAAAACCCTCCAGACCTATTCCTATTAAACGTAATTATTCCCCCAAAGCACACAATGGTTGAAATGGAGCAGGTTGGAGTCTGTTTATTGGTGGTAAATGTTTTTCTGAAGATCTTCTGAATCTCATTGTTAGCTCGTTGTTTGAGGCTGCCCTCTTTCTTTCAGACTAGAGTAGCCTTGGACTTTTCAATTTTCAATCGTAACATCTGCTTAATCGTACGGATCAAAATATGGAGACACAAAACATATGTAATGGTTGATTTGTTAAATCCTGGTAATGAGTTATTAACAAGGGAAAACAATAGGCCAGGATGGTGAGAGCCTTATGGTAACAGAGTCACTTTATGTAACGCCTGACGTTTCCCTTCTTGATAAATGGAACTAAGGTCTGAGCGCCAGGTGATAGCAAGAAAATCAATGTCTTTAGGGGCCAGCACGGAGACTTTTTTCTATGTGAAAAATTAGGAGACATAAAATTTAATTGGCTGATCAGGAGGGGGGGAAACAGTGGTCTTAAGTTTAATTGCCAGTAGGCTTAGCAAGGGAGACAAAACAAGATTTGGGCCTGTTTGTTTGCTGCACCCCAGCCTCAAGTCCAAGTGTATCATTGAAAATGTGTTTTATTATAACACATGTCATGCTTTACAGTTCCCATATTGTGTAAAGACAATAGTTAATGGTACATTAAAGACAGGCAAACCATGCCAACACGTCTTGGAGACATTGTAAGGGCCTCTCTCTTTGCTTGTTTTAGGCAGCTGCAGCCCAGGACCCAGAAGCACAAAAAGAACAAGTTTGAAATACCAGGTGCATCCTAGAAAACCACGACAGGGATTGATATGTTATAGCCCAGGACATGAACCTAGCAATAAAGATATCATTTCGATTGTCTGCGGCTTCCACGGCCTGTAAAGCCGGGAGGCCCTGAGCAGCCTGCTTGCTGGCAGCCCCGTCTCACTCCCTGGGTTTCCCCATCTCCCTGGGCCAAATCCGAACACCTGTTGGCCAGACCCCACCTCCTGTCGTGGGAATCGCTTCCTACCAGTGGTTCCAGATCTCAAAAACGCAATTGGTTGTGGAATTATTTAGGACCATTCCCACAGGCTGCAGAAGGCTCTGGAATGGCAGCGGGAGGGAGGGCGAGGGCTCTTCCCAGAGAGGTTCGCCAGAGAGTGCTCAACTGGTGTTCGCTCCACCTCGCAGCTGGTACTCGGTGCCACCGCAGAGGCCCATTAATGGAAATGGGATGAGTTTATGGATTTAAGAGGCTTCACACCCTGTCTGTGGAGGGGCGTTAATCCTGGCTACTGGCAGATGAGCAGTCCTGGGAATCGCCCACAGCCGATTTCACAGGAGTTCCAAGGAGGCCCTTTGTGCGCTCTGCTCCCACCACCCCGGGGTGGGGGGCTCGCTGTCTTTCCCACCTACTTCTTCCGGCTTACGGGACCTCCAGGCTCCAGAATTCAAGTTTTGATGAGGGCTTTTAATTAAGCCATAGTGAGTCTTCCACAGGAAAGAAGAGGCTCCACAAGGGGGCTCCATCCCAGAGGCCACCAGGCTCAGGATGGGGAGGCAGCTTCCTTCTCCTCTTCTGGCCTCCCTTGACCTCCCCCCTGGAACTACTTCACCCCACCTCACGTGGGAACCGAGAATTTTCTGAGGAGAAACAGAAGGGAAGAAGTATGATGCCCCTGAAAATTGAAAGCCATCTTTGCATGATGTGTAATATCTTAAGAGATATTACCTTAAAAGCCAATGAGGAGGACTCTGACCCTAATGCCCGCTGGAAATGTAGGGGAGAGAGGGGGACGAGCAGAAGGGACTTTTACTGAGGAGGGCCTTTGGCACTCTGAGGCCACGGAGGCCCTGTGGCAGTGCAAGCTGGGAGAAGACCCTCAGGATAGTCTGGCATTGAATGTATATATTCGGTGGGAAGGGGCAAGGTGTTGGGGGAAGGGAGGACACCTCACCCAAACCCTCTTCTCAGAAGACTTCAGCCAACCCTCTCCAGCACTCCCTTCTCCCATAGTCAGTCCCTAGCACCGGAGTCTAGACCCCTCAGGAAAGACTTAGCCAGCTAGCCTGTAGAGATCCAAAAATGTACCCGGTTCTGGGTTTGCAGCCTCTTTCTTATGCTAAATGGACTAAGGCGGCCAGTGAGGTGAGGCCTTGAACCTCTTTCCCCCAGGGTGTCCCAGGATGGGATTCAGCCTGGGGTTGGCGGGTCCTCAGAAGAGCGAGGCTGAGCAAAGGGTCTCCCTAGCCATCCAGGAATCTGGCTTATTCAATTATTTTCATATGGAACTTTTTTCTTTTTTCTTTTGTGTTTTTTTAAGTTGGAAGGAACGTGTGGACTTAGCAGGCCCGCTGAATACCTGTCACTCAGAGTGCCCCCACACTGATCTTTCCAGGGCCAGGCTGTATTTCCTGGCCAGAGCCGCCCCAGGCCAGAGGCTCCCCAGCCTGGACCGGCCACGAGGAGAACCGCTGGTGCATCAAGCGCAGCCCGGGCCTCTCTGTCGCCAAAGGACACTCTGACTCTGAAATGATACGTTTGTTCTGCGTTTACTGCTGCAGTTTTTTTTTTTTTTTTTTTTAAGAATTGCTACACTAGAATGAATGGATTATGAGTAAGTAAAAAGAAGCTGTCAGTCTCTTTGAAGGTTGTGTTTAAAGGGACTTGCCAAGTCAGGACAGAAGAGTGACAAGATAGAGACCCTGGTGTTTTACATGCTCAGCCCGGCCCTTCCGCTTCATCTGCACCGCACTAAAGGATGTGTTGAGGCATTGAATCACACAAAAAAAGTGGCACGCAAAATAAAAGGTGCCACATCACAATGATTGCAGTGTTTGAGCTGCCGAGTGCCACACTGCCCAACCCAATTGAAACACGGGTCTACACAGACGAAGAACACGGTACAATACTTACATAAGTTATAATTAAGTTGAAGTCTGCCTAACATTTGACTTTCTAATGAGTGTAATGAGATTACATGCCTGATAGAAGCATTTGTGCCAAAGTAACTTTCATGTTTAATGGGGCTCTATTACAGGGCAAAATCGAATTATTTTCTCTCCTTCCCAAATTCTGTCTCCAGTGTGAAATCTCCATCTTTCAGGGGGAGGGCCCGGAAAAGCTGCGAAGGCTGAACGGGGTGAGAGGGTCCATGGCCAAGGCCCGCCTGGGAGCTTCTCGACCCAGAATCTCCGCGTGTCTGGCCAGGCCGCGCTTCGGGGTCGGGCTCGCGGCCTCGCTTTAATTGCACTTGGACGAGGTCCATGGCACCCGCGGCGCGCGAGGAACCCCTCGGTGGGTCTGAAACTAGGTTAAAGCAATTAGCATGCTGCCGACATATTGTCCTGCGGCAGGGCCGTGGGTACGGGGAAATTCGCGACGGTACCTTGGCTGGGCCTGCGCGGCGCGGGGGCCGTGACTCAGCTAGAAGGGGGCGCGCCGGCCGCGCGCGCGGGGCCTCGGGGCCACGGCCGAGGGCGCCCCGGGAACCCAGGAGGCGTTGGGCAGCCTCGCAGGACACCCAGAGCAGCTAGCCCGGGTTTCCACGGGGTTTCGGGGGAGCGCCCGGGGCCGCGCCCTAGCCCCTCTCCCCTTCGCTAGGGGGCGGCCCTGCTCCCTCCTCCGAGACGCCTTCTTCCCAGGCAGCTTGCCTAGGAAGACGAGGTTCTGTGGGAGAGAAAACGAAGTCAATTTAAAATGTAATTCAGTTGCACAAGTGGCGGAACAGCGGCCGGGCTCCTTGCCGTACCGAAAGGACTCTGGATTTTGTTGGGAGGCAACCGAGGGGTCTCCCGGCCTCAGCACAGTCCTCTACCCCTTCTCCTTTGAGAGGACTCTGAGATCCCCATACCTCATGCTGAAACTGCCAGAAGGGATGGGCCACAGTGCAAGCTCAAGAGCAGCCCTTTCTCCCCACCCGTCTGCGGATGATAACCTCCCCTTCCTTGGCCAGCCCGGAAACTGGTCCCACTGCAGGCGACTCACCTCAAGTACTATGCTTGGACAGGCTAGGGGTGACCTTGGGTAAGTCAAATATTCGCCTCTGAGCCCTAGCTTTCCCCTCTGAAAAATGGGAGTAATAAATACACCACGATCTATTTGCTTCTATAGGGTGTTTGGAGGATAGGATAAAAACACAGGCCAAAGTTACTATTTAGGGCAGGGAATGCAGATGAAGGGCTCTCTTAAGAGACGTGGGGCCTAACCCTCTAACCCACCCACTTTTAGAGAAATTGAACTGAAATATGATTTCTTACTAGATAGCTACATTTTGCCTGGCTGGCTCAGTTATCTTTTACAGACTAAGTTAATTCTTCTTCTTCCTTTCTCCTTCTCCTTCTTCTTCTTCTTCTTCTTCTTCTTCTTCTTCTTCTTCTTCTTCTTCTTTTTCTCCTCCTCCTCCTCCTTCTCCTCCTTCTTCTTCTTTAAAGCTACCCTCATCATGTATTAAACAAAACACTTTTAGAAAAACGTGTAAATAGCATTTATTAACATCGCTTAGAAATCAACCATATCTGGCAATAAATTAGCATGACGTTTTCTCGCCAGAGTTCTTCCAACAGCGCAGAGTTCTGCCAAAGGTGCTGGGGGAAATCATAGGCTATTGCATATTTTTAGAAAATCAGGATAAATTATATAAATTATATACTTAAAAAGAAATCGTCTATTTCATTAAGTCGACAGGATAATAAATAGATAAATAACAGTTGATTGCCATTAGAAAAATGTGATTCTTAAATTACATTATAGATATTTACATGTACAATATGCACAGAGACATAATCAGATCCTCGGGAGGGTCTGGGACTTCTCAGGACACAAACTCAAAGGGCGGTTCGTTTTCTATGTTGTTGAAGGAAGATTTGCTGTTGAGTTTTCTGGGGTCCTCTGGGGTCCACACTTTGGCTGTTCGGATAATATTTTGTTCTTTGAGTTGCTTTTCATCAGTCCAAGAGAGGGAGTGTCCTGCAAGGGGAGGGAGGCCATAATCCGGGTCGCTGGGGGAGGGGGACCCTGAGGAGGTGAGAAGAGAAAACAGACCGTGAATGTCCAACTCGCTTCCCAGCGGTGCCCTCTGGTCCTTTAGGATCCCCTCCCGGGCGCCTCGACAGAACAGGCTTCTTAGGTGACATTAGAAGGAACCCACTTCCTCCACTCCCCAGCCCCCCAGCGCCCCCTCCCCGGAATCCCAGGAGCTGCAAGTCCGTCGGGGACGCACGCCCTCCCGGCCGCGGTCAAGGGGCTGGAAAAAGCCTGAGAAATGCCAACGCGTGTTCAAGGTCGCCGGTGCCCACCGACCGTCTCTCCGTCCGTCAGTCGGCTTATGGATCCGTTCACCCAGCCCCTCCGGGACCTTCCTGTGCCCGTCCCCGTCTCCCTGAGCTGGACTGCGGACGCACTTACGGGTGCCCCGATGGCAGATGATGACCTTCTGGGCCTGGCTGCCCGGGCTGTCCCCGCCCAGGCGCCCGCCGCCGCCCGGCCCCCCGCCGCCGCCCGCGCCGCCGCCGCGCAGTGGCAGGTCGGCCTGCACCAGCTCGCTGAGGAAGTTGATGTAGCCGATGGCCAGGCGCAGCGTGTCCACCTTGGAGAGGCGCTTCTCGTAGGGCAGCGTGGGGATGTGCGAGCGCAGCCCCTCGAAGGCGTCGTTGATGGACTGCATGCGCCGCCGCTCGCGCACGTTGGCCGCCTGGCGCAGCTGCTGCAGCTCCGCCTCGGAGCGCACCCGCCGCCGCCGCCGCGCCGCCGCCGCCGCCCCGCTCAGGCCGCGCAGCCGGGCTCCGGGGGACAGCACGGCCGCCCCCGCGCACGGGTAGGCCAGGCACGAGGGCGGCGAGCCGGGCGAGTAGGGGAAGCCGCCGGGGGGCGCCCCTGCCTCGCAGCAGTAGCCGCCGCCGCCGTCCTCCGGCTCGCCCGGGCCCCCCGAGGGCTGCGGGGCGAGCGCGTGCGGGGCCGCGGGAGGCGCGGGCTGCAGCAGCAGGCACGCCCCGTCGCGGTAGCAGTACTCGTGCAGCTGGTGGCTGAGGAACTCCACCTCGGCCTGCTCGTCCGCCAGCAGTTCATCGCCGTCCTCCAGAGGGTCCCGAGAGGACTGGTCGGTGAAGAAGTCCTCCTCGTCAAAGTAAGGAGACGGGAAAGCGTCCAGGCCCCCGGGGAAGTGCTCTAGCAGCACCGCGTCCATGCTCCGTGCCGCCGCGGGCCCGAGGGGCCGAGGGGCCCCCGCGGGTTGTCTGGAAGTTGGACGGTGCGGTTCTTGCTCGCACGGCGGCCCCCTCCGTCCCGGGGCGGTGAGCGACAGGCAGGGAGGACTGCCCGCCCGCTCCGCGCGCCCGGCCTCTCTGGAGTGTCCGCGGCCGCTGGGCTCTGGCAGCGCTGCGCCGGGGAGGGCTGTGGCCGACCTGCTGAAGCCGAGGGCCGGCACGCGAGGATTCTTATAACTACATCCACAGGCGCGTGCCAGGGACCCGCGGCGCCAGCCAATCACCGAGTGCGGGGTGCCGGCGGGGAGGGGGCCGGGAGGCCCCGTCGGCGGCGCGGGGGCTGGGGCGGCTTTCCTCCCAGTGGGAGCTCCTGGGGCGAGGAGGAGGCGGGGCCCGCGCGGCCTGCGGCCCCTCGTGTCCCTCCCCGCCCGCTCCTCGGACGAGTACCTGCGGGGTGCTGGGCTCCGGGGGCACCTGCGGCCCTCCGCGTCCGCCCCCAGTCCCGGCGCGCTGCGCAGAGCCCCAGGGGCTGGGGCGAGGCGCGGGGCGTCTTCGCGCGGCCACAAAATGTCCCCGTGGGTGCGCGTCGGCGGCGCAGGCTGCGCAGCGAGTTGCGAACGGAGCCCGCTCCTCCTCCGGCGCAGACCCCGCGGGCAGCCTGGGGAGTCGGGTGGGTGCCTTCGCCACCCCCCAGACCCGGGCGCGCGCCGGCCTCCCGTCTGAGTCCCGTCGGGTCTTCCCTTCTCGCCGCACTTTCCTAGGACTCCTGTGGAGTTGGCACGGTGTGCGCCCGTGGGGTTGGGAGCCGACGCGGCGCATCCCAAGCGTTCCAGACCCTGCGTGGAGTCTCGGGGCTCGAGCCGGCGGCCTGCCTCGCCTCCCTTCCTTTACCCCGCCCGGAGAAAGAAACGGGGACACAGAGGGGCTGCCTCGGAGAGCGGCTCAGTGGGACGCGATTCTTCGGAGAGCAAATCGAGATCTTAGGGGTTCAGAGCAATAAAACCCGATACAAAAGAAGTCAAATGAATCGTCTGCTCTGAAGCAGTCCGGAGGGAGGGCATAGAAGTTAAAGGGCGGAGTGTGAACCCTTTCAAAGCCCGAGTCCCTCACCTTTCTGGCTGGCCACCGGGATTGTCCCTGAATGATTTTTTTCTTTCTCGACCTTAAAACACACACACACACACACACACACACACACACACACACACACACCACCGAACACAAAACGTATGTGCTCTGCCCGTGACACGCTTTATCACAGCCTGCAATGCAACGCGAATTCTTCATCTTAAGAGTAACAAAGAAACACTTTCAAGGTCGGGGCAATTACTGTAAGAAGTCAAGCTCCAACTTCCACCCCGGGAGAGTAAAGTGAGAGTAAAGTGGCACATGTTCTCTCAATAGAGGACTGAGACCCAATGGGTTCGTGAGTCAGCCGCTTCCTTTTTCAGACATTTGTCTCACCAGAGGCTTCTGGGGGTTTTCAGGCTCCTCTCAAAATCCAAGGCCATGCCTTTTAAGAAGAGCAATTTCAACACTCTTCTTGGTTTTAGACATTACGCTATACTTAATTCAATTCTAAGACCCAAAAGTTGGGGGCAAAAATTACATAAGATTAGAAGACCAGAGAAAACCCTACCTTGAACTATCAAAAACCCCAAACAATTTTCCATCCAAAGACTTAACTGCTTTCACCAAGTTCTTTCATGTGTCCAGAGATGCCCTTCCCAGTGAGGTGGTTATCCTTAAGCTGATGAAAATGTGGACAGGTACCCTGTGTCCCAGCCAGAGCTGCAATTTCCTGCATCTAGATTTATCTTTCTCACCTCAAAGAGAAGGAAACTGGGGCAGTGGGGGTCAAGACCACAGGTCTAACCTAAGCTGGTGGTGTGCAGCCAATGCTCTTTACATTTGAAAGGCCCTCATCCCTGTCCCTCACTTGGTTAGACTGAAATTCAGTGGGAACATCCTCTTGAATCAATCTAAGGACTTTGGAAGGGTAAGAAATGATCAGACTTCAAAGCCTTATCCAAAATCTTGCTAAACCATTCAGGGAAGGAAAGATTGGATTCCAGCCTACAAAGGCCGTCTCTTCAAGAGGCTGAGAGGCCTTCTCTGATAGAGCAAGGTAGCTCTTGAGAAAGTATTTGTGTCATGGCTATGGTGGGGGAAGCTGTGGGTCCTGGGAGTTCGTAGGTGTGTACACAGCTATCTTTTTACCCAACCTGATTTTAGGTTAACCTTCACAGAAAAATCACCTTACATATGCTTGGTGAGTTTGTGGCAGAGGACAGAGAATCACTCTGGACACCCAGGTGAGCTAATGCGGAGTGTGCTGGAAATCTTTCTGCCCCTTGACGCTGAGCAGATCTAGCAGATCTGAGGATTCTGGGCAATTCCTGGGGTTTCGTGGATGAGCCCAGGGGAGGAGGAAAAGAGAAGGCATTCCCTTGTTTCAGACATAACCCTCTTTACCCTCTTGCTCCTCACCCCCACCATTTCCCCCCTTCGAGAACCACTGTCTGGAAACCAGTCCTATCGGGAAGGAGGGCTAGGCCCGCAGACGCCGATCCCGGGGTACTGGTGTGGGCATGCATGTAAGTAAGACATGATTGTTCTTTTCTCTAATAAAAAGAAGAAAGACTTCACCACTAATAAAGGAAATTTTCTCTGGGTCACTGGAGGTCACTGCAGTGTGGATGGCTGCTCTCTCTCTCTGGAAGCAACCCATGGGTTGGGGAAATGGCTAGAGGCCCAGCCCCTCCCTCCACACTTCGTGGATCCCCTGGGCAGTGGGTGAACCCGATGGAAAGGTTCCAGGTACTTGCTGGAGACGGGGACAGAACTGGTCCCAGAGCCGCCAGCCTCTCCACCCTCTGCTGAGGTCCAGCAGCTTTTTCTTCCCACCCTTTGTTTGCAGGACAGATGTCCCCTAACTTTATAAGGAGTCTCTGCCTCATTATCAAATAACATCCATCCCCCAAGATATGCAAGGGTAGTTGGATCTTCTTCGTACCCAATCCTGGTGAGGCCTTCAGATTCTTTTCAAATCTTTCCGAAGTCACTTGGTGCCACCTGCTGTCCCGGGCCCGGTGCACTCCTGCCACACTTCTGTCAGGGCTGCCCAGAAGCCTCATACTATCTTCAAGGTTCTCAGTCCCAGGAGGACTTCTGGCAAGGGCCACTGGGCGTTGAAGATATGCCCAGGGGCCCCGTGGTGCCCCCACCCTGATCTCGCAGCTCCCTCCCGCCCAGGAGTCTTGAGGACCTGAACACTTGTTCATCTGTTTCCCATCAGACCTTCTAGCATCTTGCCTTTGCTTTGGGGAAAAATGACTGGAGGTTTGGAGCCCAGGGCCCTGGCTCCTTCCAGGCTGAATTTCAGGCAGAGGCCACTAATGAAGGCTCTCTGTCCCTCGGCTTGCACACATTCCCATAGTGTCCCATGCCTGCCCAGCATATGTCCTGCCCGCTGGAGCCCCACCTCCCCCGTAGCCAGGTGCGGCTGTCTTGTCCCCATCGTATCCCACACTTCCCGCCTCGTTCTTGCGAGCAGGTCCTCTGGGATGTGACTCCTGGTCTGTGTCCCCTTAAAAATGGGTCCATGTTGATTCCTCCTGACTCAGATTGTCCCCTTTGTCACTAATACACACAGACGTGTGTCAGGCGGTTGTTTGTCATCTCCTGTGCCTGTTCCACTTTTTTTTTTCTCCTCCTTCTCCCTCCCCTGTTCTGTGAAACCTTTCTTCTCTCCTCTCTAGTGCCCTCAGGAACCCATTCTTTACCTTAGGATAAAGGATGGAACCCATTCTTTACTCGTAGGAACCATATCTTAGGATATGGAACCCATTCTTTACTCTCAGGAAAAGATTTGAAAAATAGAATCAGGGCGTTAATGGTGAAAGGTTGCTGAGGCCCAGAGAGGTTCAGTGACTTCCTCAAGGTCACACAGCAGGTGACCTCAGCCCAGTGTCGGTTCCAGCCCAGCTCCTGGCCACTCACAAAGGGCACATTTATATCGATGGGCAATGGAGCTGGCCTACGTCCTGTTCGAAGCCCGCCCCGACTACCAAGTACCACTTTTCTGGCCTCCCTAACCCTCGAGTCCTGGCTGCACCACAGATCAGGCAGCACCTCCTGAGTGCTGAGGAAGGAATCACTGAAGAGTGCAATTCCTGGCACAAGACAAAGAATACAAAATTAAATATGGGATCATGGGACTTTCTCTGGCCCCAAAGTCACACTATTGATTATGGATGGTTTTTCCACTGAGAAGGCCCACTAGGGGGGATCATTTGACATTTTGTTCCATCCTGGAAATGATGGGCCTAGAGGATGCTGAACTCCTGGAGGCAGCTTATGCGGCCTTCCTTGAACGACCCCTGCCTACCTCTCCTTGCCTCTCAGGTACTCCTTACTGCATCCGTAATTAACATTCCCTTTCTTCCGATGCCCTGAGGATTTCTCTTCGTTTCCCTCCTACTCTCCTTTGCACGGATCCGAGTTCCTTGAGTTGTTTTGAAGGCCTTAGATTTAGTCTATCCTAAGGTAGGCAGAAGGAGTAACACCAATGCTAGAAAAGGCAGACGCATTTCGGAGGACTTTGAGACGTGTGCATCGTTCACCCTCATCATTCTGCAACCTGGAGGGGGTCCTCCTTACTTCACCCGGTGAATAAGTGAGGGTCGGCCTTCAATCCATGGGTGCATGGCGGGTAAGAGAAGGGGTGGGGATTCAAGAGCTGGTTTGTCTGGCTTGATGTCACATTGCTGTCACATAGCGTCTCCCCGCCCCTCCTCTGTCTCGACACTTAAAGTAGCTGATGTAATAATAATAGGATTTTCACATGGATCAATTGATTTGCTCCTAACATAGCCCTGTCAGATCACCCGGAGGTGTCGTCATTATCTGCAAATAGTAAGATTCAGAAAGGCTAAGTAACCCTCCTGGAGGGCCACAGCTGCCACCACGGTGCCACAAGTAGAAGTAGATCTGTGGCGCAAGGAGGGGGAGATGTCAACATCATTTGCCAGATTTTGCCATCAGACACTCTCCACGTCGAGCCTTCTCAGTCAAAAAAATAAACATAAAATAAAAAATAAAATAAATAAAAAGTAAAAATGTAAAAAAACCCACTAGGGCCATGGCCCATTTGGGAATGAGGGCAGGAGGCATAGGTCCGCCCCCAAACACAGAGAAAATCCAAATCCTGAGCCCCCACCACCTTCCTTCTTGACTTTACATTTCCCATTGTTAAACATTAATCTTTTGAGGGCGAAACACCAAAATGCTGATATAAGTATCCAAATAAGTGTTTTCGGTCCTGACAAGGTTTACTCAATGAATAGCAAAGCTTCTGAACTTTGTCCTTCGGTGGTGTTATTCTGAAAGCTGTTTGACCTTTAGGAATGTAAACACCGAAAATCATTATTACCAGACTTATGCGTCTTGGCCTTGCATAGTAAGCAGTGAAAAGACCAAAAAAGAAAAAAAAATTCAACAGAAGCAGGAACTTTGGGCTTTTTTCAGTTTGTCTCTTTTCAAAGGTATGTTTTCTGGCTTCGCATCCTGTCCGCCGAGCCTTGAATGAATTACGGTACATCCATAGAGTGGGATAATCAAGCAGCCATACAAAAGAATGAGAATGCTTTTGGTTTCGTGATGTGAATGATCTCCAAAACACACCATTCTATGAACGGAGCAAGAGCGCCTTGCCTGGTCTGCTCCCACTTGCATGTAAAAGAGAGGACAGTGAATATATGTGAGTGCATCTGTTTGTGCAGGCATCAGATATCTCTAGATATCTCTAGATGGATACCTAAGATACCCAATGATGTCAGTTGCATTGAGAAAGGCATTGAGTGGCTAAGGGATAGAATTTTTCCTTGTGGACTCTTTTGGGCCTTTGGATTTTTGAAATATGTGAACATACATGCAAAAAAAAAGTTTTAAAATTAATGAGCTTATTTTTTTAAAGAAAAATTTTGGATGGATGATGTCTTCATTTAAACCCTGGAAGAGCCTTCCAGAGAGACCAGATATCATCTGGTGCCATTTTCAAAAATCCGCAAGCCCTCCTAGCAGATAGGACAAACGAGGGCTGGGAGGTGCAGGCAGGCCCAGGGCGCCCTGCCGGTGGGCCAGGTCCTGAGCGAGCTCCTTCTGTTACTGTCTAAGTCCTGCTTGCACTGCAGTTGAAGTGGGATGGCACTGCGTGAAATCCCTGTCCAACAAGGTCTGTAGGGAGCCGACAATACAAAGGAAATTGACAATGACTACTCATTAAAACCACCACGTTGTCTGTGTCATCCAGTCCCACAGCCCAGAGGTGACCACTATGAACATTTCAGTCTATTTTCTTCCATGTCTTTCTAGTTTTGTACCTTGTGTTTTTCACTTGGCTGAATCTCATCATCATTTCCCCGTACCTTTACTGATGGGCTTTCATGGTGGCCCGATGGCTTAGCATCTGACTTTTCCACCGTATCATTTTGTTTTCACTTGCGCATCATTCACTCCTGGGAACTCAGAATTCAGGTCATATTTCCTGCATCTCTTAGAATACCTTTGTGTTCATTTTTTTTTTTTTTTTAAGATTTTATGTATTTGTCAGAGAAGGAGAGGGAACACAAGCAGGGGCAGAGGGAGAGGGAGAAGGAAGCTCCCCGCTGAGCAAGGAACCCAATGTGGGACTCGATCCCAGGACCCTCAGATCATGACCTGAGCCGAAGGCAGAGGCTTAACTCACAGAGCCACCCAGGCATCCAGAATCCCTTTTGTGTTCTATCTGTGGTCTGACTTTATTCCTTACTTGGCAGGCCATGATTTTGATTCCCGTAGGACTTTTTTCTACCTCGAATTAATAAGACCTTAGCTCTCACTCAGTGGTTATGAAGATGTTGGGGTAGTGAAGTGGTTTTATTATTGTTGGTTCCTTAAAATCCTGTGTAGAGCGAAATTTTTTCCTTAGATGGGTTAACCTTGCTTGAAGAAGCTTATGCCAGACCAGGCCTAGTTCAAACTGCGAAGTGCCTAGTAGTGGTTAAGAAACCTTGGTTATTTGGGAAAGCGTCCCCAAAAGCCCAGGAGTACGATTTTCATGCTTGCCCATCCCAAGAAACAAGCACTGTGCACATACCTTGCCATACTTCGGGTTTGGCCAGCACAAGACCCTTCTCTGGTTGGATGCCTCTAGAGGTTTAAGCCTATTTTTGTCGCATGGAAAGTGCAGCCCACCTTCCACTGCAATCCCAGGCATCCAGCCAGAGAGGCTGGATAGCACAGAGTTCATGAGTGGGCTCTGGAACCCGACTGCCTGCATTCCAGTGGCTCTGCTCCCAATCAGCTCTTTGGGCAAAGTACCTAATCCGTGGGCACCCCCACTCCTGCATATGCAAAAGGGAATTATAGTACTACTGCCTCATCGCCTATTGTGAGAGTGAAGTGAGTTAAATACAAACACATACACAGTGGCAGGTCCCGGTAGTAGCTGCTCAGTAAGTCCCCTAGAGGTAGCAGATGCTCAGTAAACTCGGGTGGATGGAGGACAAGTATATACTATCAGTGGGAAACAGAAGCCCTAGTAATCAGATGGAAGTCATTCTTATTGGCTTTGCCAACGTCAACTCAATTTCCTAGACTGATAGTGGATAAGTATCAACAAAGACATCAACAAAATACTAAGCTTGATCTACTATTGACACTAGAAAATGTAGCTGTTCTCAGAACTTTTGAGGAGAGTTAGGATTAGGCCTGGTTATAGCCTTTGGCCAATTCTCACGGCTGTTGCAGGGGGGGCTAGAAGAGCGGCCCGTGGACGGAAGCCTGTGAAGGAGCAGAGCAAGGAACAGTACCCAAGGGGGTCTGTTCCCACAGGCCAGGCTCTCCTGTGCGTCTTTTGCAGTAGGCTCTCGGAGACGTTGGTTAGACTCATACTGAGACAGACCTTGAGTACGAGTGGCTTTTCCCCTCTCGCCCCTCCATTCTCACGGGCTCTGCGGAGAAGCCCAAGGTCTTTCCTCACCTGGGAGGAAAGGTAAGCCGGGCTTGTTGGATGATAGAGCCCCTCCACGGTCTGTCTGCTCAGACCTCTCTAATCAGTGGATCGCATTTATAGCTTTTGCTCTCTTCCTAACGGGATTTATGTTTTAAACTTTTAAAAGAACAGTACACAGGTAGGTTTTATGCTAACTTTTATTTGTAAACATTTAAACAATTTCCTATTAATAATAACTTCAGCTGGCACTGGGGAACCCGTAAAAGCTTTGACTGGTGGCTGTTTTGTTTTTCTATGAAGAGGGTGGAGATTTTATATATAAGTACAAATATGCATATATGTGTGTATACACATGTGAGTACACACACGTATCAAAAGTCAAGTTTGTGGTGGGCACAGCATAAGATATAGACTTATCAACTCACTATGTTGTGCACCTGAAACTAAGGTAACATTGTGTGTTAACCATACTTCAATTAAAAACACACACACACAC
>CM052807.1:13674585-13739569 GCA_028533885.1 Nasua narica
AGAGGCTTTAACCCACTGAGCCACCCAGGCACCCCACCAAATAATGACTTTATACACTTGCATATGGTAAAATGTACCAGAACGTAGCAGAAATGTTTACCAGAATATGGTGAGTTAACACATCTTGGACCTCACACAATGACCATTTTGTTGTTGTTACGGTGGGAACATGAAAGCTCTACTCTCACAGCAACTTTCAAGTATATAGTACAGTACCAAGTTTTTATTAATGTCTATAAAGCACAGAAGAATTAAGAGAAGGTATGAATGAGAAGTGATATCATAGGCATTAGAAAGAAAGAAAGAAAGAAAGAAAGAAAGAAAGAAAGCTCTTCCATTAGTGTCTCTCACCTTGAGCTGGGCCTGATTGTTTATATAAAGGAATTAATTTAAGACTTGACTCTCTCCAATTTTTTTTGACTGCACACCTTGCATGATTCTGGATAAAGGTCTGACTTTAGCAAATATCAAAAGATTAGAGTGATTAAAATACTACATTTAAGTCATTCTCATGTAATCATCCAAGCATAAGCAATGTGAGGTTTATGTGGTGGTTAAATGGGTTAGGGGTCCAGCTTCTTTGAGACTTGCTGCTCTATCTTTCTGAAATACGGTGCCTAATCCCCTGTCTAAGATGGCTGCTCTAGATCCTACCCTCATGTCTGCATCCCAGCCAGCAGGAAGAAGGAAAAAGAAAGGCACAATTCTTTCATTTAAGAACATGACCTGCGCCCCTGGGTGGCGCAGTTGGTTGAGCGGCTGCCTTCGGCTCAGGTCATGATCCCGGAGTCCCGAGATCGAGTCCCGCATCGGGCTCCCAGCTCCATGGGGAGTCCGCTTCTCACTCTGACCTGCTCTCTCTCACTTTCTCTCTTTCCTAAATAAATAAATAAATATTTATAAATAAATAAATAAAATCTTAAAAAAAAAAAAAAAAAAAAGAACATGACCTGAAGTTTGCACATATCACGGTTGCTGACATTCAATTGGCCTGAGCCCTCACATGGCCACTTGTAGCTACAAGAGAATCTGACAAATGTGGTCTTAAGTGGGTGGCCATGTTCCCGGTTAGAATTTGGAATGCTATCAACTAAGGAAAGAAAAATGCTGTGTGTGTATAGGGGGAGGATTAGCTGTGCCTGATACCTTATCATTATCATGTTTGAGTATGCCCTCTAAATGTGAATCTATGTACTTAAAATTACATAGAAATAAGACTGTATTAATATATTGCATACATTTAAGACATGCACAAAAAGAAATTTTAGGAAGATGAGAAAAAAATATTATCAAAGTTCTAAAAATTTTCCTATAGCCCAAATGGAGCATCTTATTCATTTTGGAGAGTACTGCTGGTCTACGTAATGCCAAACAATCAATTACATTTTTTTGTTAGATTTTATTTATTTATTTGGCAGAAAGAGACACAGCGAGAGAGGGTACACAAGCAGGGGGAGTGGGAGAGGGAGAAACAGGCTTCCTGCTCGATCCCAAGATCCCAGGATCATGAAGAGCTGAAGGCAGACGCTTAATAACTGAGCCACCCAGGCTCCCTCGATTACATTTTTTTAAAAGGCAAATTGTCTCGATTTTTCATCATTTTATAGAAAGTTACAAGCAATGTGGAAATAATAAGAAAATATAAACACACCCTCTTTTAAGCCTTAATTTATGATTTTAAAAACAATGTGTTGAGCCTCAACTGTGTTCAATCTCCATGTTAAATGTCGGGATACAGAGATGAGCAAGACACAGTCTCTACGCCTTAAGACATCCTTGGGGTAGTAAGAGAGGGGAGCAGTTACTTCAACCCAGTGTAGCAAGGCTGACTGTGGAGGTTTAGGAGCTCAGCCCGAGAGCTTCATAAAGATAATGACATTGAGTTAGGTGGGTCTTGACTGAGTCTAACCACAAGAGGAGGGGCAGAAATGTGTAGCTGGGAGGTTGAATCTATTTACAAGAAAGGACAAGGTGGGCAATAGCCCAGGGGCTCCCCTGCTTTAGGGGAGTAGGTGCCCCCAGATTCATGGGATGTGGCCGGCTCCGTCTCCAGCGAGCCCGGGGTCAGAGCATTTCACTTTGCCTTTTTGTGTCTCCCTGCTAGTCCTGCCTCTACCCCGGGCCTGGAGGGGCCTCACGATGACCACATGCAGCCCCACCAAGACCCATGTCTTCACAGAATGTCCGGTGCTCCAAATTATCCTTTTGCCCTCTTTAAAAGCCAATTACTTCAGGGCCACTGATCTCAGCCAGAGGCCATAAAGGAAAACATCTGCTCCACTAAGGTGTTAGCAGCACAGAGCAACCAAGTAGTCATCTCTCTGGCATTTTATTTGTGCCCTTGAAAGGTAAAGCCATAAGTCACAGGGATGAATTTTTAAAATACAGCCTGACTGCAGCATGCGGGGAACACGAGGAGATCTCCTCAAGCCCCTTGAATCTCTCACCTTGATTTAGTCTTTGCCGGGCCGTGGAAGCCCATTTCCCTGTCTTTCCCTCAGGGTAGAACGTCTTCCTTCCTCGCACAGCGCTGACTTGAGCAGAGAAGAGGGGAAGGTACGGGAGGATCATGTTATGCTCTACCATGAGAGGTAACCCGAAAAGCTCCCTCTGTCACGGAGGCCGCCATGTTGTTTTGCTGGCAGCACAAGCTACCGATCTCTTCGTGCTTTTCCAGGCGGATGACGAGCTTGTACTTCCCTGCCCTCCCTGAGGTGGGATGTGGCCGTATCCCTTGCGTGGGGTGATAAAAGATGAGTAGAAGGGACATATCGTTTCTGGGAGGAGGCTTTAAAAGCCAGGGTACTTTTTGCTTCTTCTGTGGTGACTGTGGAAAACACACTTTGGAGCACAAGGACCCTGAGCGACTGCGATGAGCAGGGTCCCCCCTGAAAACCTGCCTCGAACAGGGCACCTGGACCAGAAACACACTTTTCTTGTGTTCAGCCACTGATTTTGGGTGGCTGCTGCACCATCTGCTCATCTGACACACCGGGGTTGTTACACTTCTCCTGGCGTCACCGTAGAAATACTCAATAAATTAGCGTACTGGTTTAAAATCTGATTTCAAGTCACAGAAACCCAGCTGAACTACTTGGAACCCTAAGAGAGGGCTACGGCATGGGATACAGGGAGTGTGCTAGGATCCAAGAGCAGGAACTTAGCTAGGCCTTGGGAAGGCAGCGGTACCAGATGTCTCGGATACTGCAAATTCTGATATCCATTCTCTTCCTCTGCCTTGGGTAATAGAAGCCCACAATTTTAGGTGGGCACACAGGCACCCAGGATAAAAACTACATTTTCTAGTTACCCTTGTAGCTCAGTGTGACATGAGACTAACTTGTAACCGATAGGCTGTGAGCAGAAGTGATATTCACTTTCGAGGCTCAATCTTTGGGGAAGAGCATGTCCAATGCCACCATTTTCCCTCTTCCTACTGGTTGGAATGCCAGTGCAATGGCAGCGGTTGGAGCAGCCTCTGGGAACCGTAAGATGAAAGCTACAGGTCAAGGGTGGGTAAGAGTGGACGTGAGGAGTCAGAGTTTCCCACGTCATTTAGACCCCACACCAAGCCTGGAGTACCTATCCAGTTTTGCTTCGTTCTTGTGAGGGAGAAGTAGGCTTCCATCTCAGTTAATCCACTCTGTTTTTACACTCTTTTATAGAGCAGCCTAATTTGCGTCCTAATTAATGCACCACAATCTGGAAAGATGTCTGCACACTATCTCCGTGGTTCCTATGCCTCTTTCTGTTCCCTCTCGGCAACCTCTGCTTGATTCTTATTTCCCTGGACCAGCGTCCTCTGCTTCCTAGCCTATTTGTGGCCAACACGGCTGCCTCTGAGAAGCATCCTGTCTGTCTGCGCGATAAATATATCGCGATATTGAACACCTATTCTGTGCTGGGAGCCGTGAGAAGCACTAGTGACAAAATGATAAATCAAACAGATGTTTTTGTTTTTGTTTTTTTTTATGGAACTTACAGACTAGTGAAAACAGAGAATAGAGGTTGAAATCAATGCGAACCAGAGACAAACAGAGAATGAATATCATGGCATTTGAAAAGATAAAAGAACTTTATTAGGGATGAAGTAAAGAGAGGTGATGAGAATGGAAATGTGGGCAGGGCCCAGAGGATACTGCAGGCTGTATTAAAGAGTTCAGCCTAACCCAGACCCATTTCCAGAGTGGATAAGAAGATCCACTGGGGTATGAGAAGAAAATATTGAACTCTAATATATGTTTATCTCATTTTAAAATCATATGTCTTATTCTTCTTTTAAAGATTTTATTTATTTATTATTTCTTTTCATTGTTTATTATTTATTTATTATCTCACGAGAGAGCACAAGCAGGGAGGAGAGGGAGAAGCAGGTTACTTGCTGAGCAAGGAGCCCAATGTGGGGCTTGATCCCAGGAGCCTGGGATCATGACCTGAGCCGAAGGCAGACGCCTAACCGCCTAACCCAGGGGCCCCTTGTGTGTCTTATCCTTGATAATGTATGTAATTGACTAGTCCAGTAGCACTAGAGTAGCATGTGTTTACAATTTATACTTAAGTAGGCAGGGAATGGGGGAGCCACGGCAGAGTTTTAAGCAGGGGGTAGCATGATCGACTTGGCCATTCAGGAAGGAGGCTTAGGCTACAGTCTGGAGAATGGGTTGGAGCAAAACAAGATTACAGGGATGGGGGGAGGACAAATGAGAAGACTGGCAGGAGAGCAGCTGAGAGATTAGGAAAGTCGGAGCTGGGCAGTGGCTGGGCAGATTGGAGCCATATCCTAGGAAGAGACTGTTAGGACTTGGTGACTTACTGATTAGGGGGAAGAGAGAGAAACAGAAATGGATTTGGGGGACTCTGCTCTTAGTATCAGGATGAATGGTTTGCTGCAATTTTAGGCAAGATCAGTGCCTGGAAATTGTCTTTACATTTGGGGACATAGACATTTCTGGTGAAAACTTAAAAAGAGAGGGTTTCAGGGTCAGAATATAAGGTGCTGAGGACAGAATAAATGTCAGGAGATCGAGACGCCTAATTTGGGCAACTTATTCAAGAAATTTAGTTGTGAATGTGATGATAGTGAAAGCAGGGTTATTTGTGCCTCGCTTTTTAGGTGGGAAGGCCTTTCTTTCACTTTGTAAGCAATCTAGTCTCTACCCTATATTCTCCTCTCAAACTATTCTTTTCAGACACATCCTCATCTCATCCTTCTCACCGTTCTGTCCAATTTCTCTGTTACTTTAAGAAAATCTCTTAGTTTTATTCAGTCAAAAGCTAACGGTAACAATAGACGACTCATAAAGAAGTAATTATGGTGATGCGCCCACAAGAAGGAAAAGGAAACTTCCAGGCAATATTAGATGAGGAAATAAGGCAGACAACCTCTAAAACCTTTGGGAGTACCCAGAGGTTTCATTCAGACACACCCCAAATTTGTGTCCGCCTCATTCTGTTTTTCAAGTTGCCCCTGAAATCATTAAACACCACTTGTTATTTTTTTTTTAATTATCTCAATATCATGGCAGTGTTTTGTGCTATTTTTCTACAGTATGTTGGCCCTGTGAAGGCTTCTGAGGGCCAACCTAGGAAATAAACTCCATTAACAATCTCCTCCCTAAGGCAAATACCATTTCCAGGTTTTGCTTTATAGAAACCAACCTGAGGGATTTGCGTTCTTGGCTCGAGGGGCCTCTGGGCTAATAGAGGGGCCCACAGGGGTTACCACTGAGGGTATGGCTCCTTCTTTGGTTTCTCCTGGGCAGGGAGTGACTCTGGCGCTGGGGAGAGGCCAGGGAAGGCCACTGCTTTCACCTTTGTTAAAGGTGCACCCACCTCAGGCCCTTCTTTGCACAGGAAAACCGACAAGGAGAAGATGGACCTACTTGGGAAATTCAAATTAAATCTGGCAGGCCCCTGCGGGCCCAAGCACCCCAACATGGGCAAATGGTCCTTCTTTGGCACAGCCCTCGCCTCTGCTCAGAAGTCCTCCTCTCCTGTGACCTCCCTCTGCCCTCATCCGTGAAACTAGGTCGGGGCTGGGCCGAGGCCCAGAGCTTCCCCCGGCTCCTCCCTCCATCAGATGAAGCCCATAAATAACCTGCTGCAGTCCCCTGTCCCCGCTGCTTTCTCTACCAGCCCCTTAGGACCTGGGCCTGCACCCCAGGCTGCTGCCCTCGCCAAAGAGAAAAAAACTAAACTGCGCCGGCGGCAGGCGCTGGCGCTGCCGGGCGCCCCTCCCCTGCCCCCGTCTCCGAGCCCCCCCCCCCCCCCGGGGCGCTTGTATAGTTGACACCTGCAGCACGGGCGGCCGCCGGGGCTTCCCGACACAAGGCGCTGGTACCTGAGCCCTTGACTGGTAATGCACCATAAACGGCTCCTTTCAGCCCCTTTCAGAGAGGGAGCGCGGAGGTCACCCTGTCTACAAACCCCTCTGTGTCCGCCACGTCTCCCGGGCCCCGGGTGCCCGGGCCTCCAGCCGCAGAGCACGCCGGTCCGTGGGAATCCCAACACTTGTGCTCCAGCTCTGCTGGCGGGGCGGGCGGGGGAGTGAGACCACCCGGCCCTCCCCCAGCCCGGCCCCCTCCGCCCGCTCCGGGCTCGTTCACAGAGCGCAGCGAGTGGAACGAATGGGTGCCAGCGTCCTCAGACGCTCGCGGAAATCAAATGATAAGGCGGGAGGGGCCCCCGCCCCAGCCTGGCGGCCGACGCCCACGCCGCCTGAAAGGTACAGCGCAGGTGTAGGAGGCCAGCCAGTACCTCGCCTCCGTCCCCTCTCCCCCCGCGGGCGCGCGCGGCCCGCCGCTAAAGGCCGAGCTCTCGGGGGCGCGATCCCGGCTCAGGGGCGGCCGAGCCCCGGCGCGTGCAGCCCTCCGAGGGCCGGTGAGGGTGGGAGGGGCGGGAGGGGGTGGTCGTACCTGTGGCGCAGGCGGTGCTGCCAGTAGCTGTGTGTATTTTGGGCCGGCGCAGGCGCCCGAGCCGCTGATGAGGAAGGAGCGTCCCTGGCCTCGGCGGTGAGGCAGACATTGGCCATCTCCCACCGCCGACTTTGCGCCCTTGAGCTTGGCGCGCGCGGCGCAGAGCCACAGAGGCGGAGAAAGAGAGAAGTGTCTCCCCGAAACATTGTTCCAGTGTCTCCCCGAGAGAGGAGGGGGGATGCACGTAACGGGGAGAACACCCACACGCAGGACAGCTACGGCCACCGTCATTTGCCAGCTAAGCTCCCATCTCCCCGGCTGTCCTGGCTCTGGGGACAGAAAGGCTGAAAGGGGGCGCAGCGCCGAGGGCTGGCCGCGCCTGGGGGGCCGCGGGAGCCGCCGGCCGAGGTCACTCAAGGCCGGCGAGAGGGCCTTCCGGCCGCTGGAAAGCCGACCCGTGGTGGGGGGAACCGCGGCGGCGCGGGAGGCAGCGCGCGCCCCGAGGCCGGTGCTCCGGCGCCGCGCGCCCCCTCCCGGGGCCGCAGGGAACCGGGGTTACCTGGGGAGCCGGGCTTTGTCGGCCATGCTGGCTCTCTGCGGCCCCAGAACTAATTAGACGCCTCTTTTGGCCAAGAGAAGCCTCGCGCCGGACGGGGTGGGGGCGTGTGGGGGCGGCATGTGGGCACGGGAATAATCGGCCCCATTCTTGCGCTTCTACAAAACCCGCGGCGCAGCGAGAAGTGAACAGCGGCCGCCTGAATGGAGGTTTCAAAAGGGGACACCTGCAAGCGCGGCCGGTTGTGAATTGAATGGAGTCAAGCGCGGCGCCCGCTCGTACCTGAGCCGCGAGCTATTAGTGTCAGGCGCTCCCGGTCGCCTGGGCAGGGAAGCGCGCGGCCCGGCCGCCAGCGCTGAATGCGGCAAGCTGCCGCGCGGCCGCTCCATGGGAATGTCGCCACTTGTGCTGCTCGCGGTCGGGAGGGGGTGCGCTGCCCTTTCAGAGACAGACACAATTAGGCAAAATGCTCAATGAACATTATAAATGATGTGCGATCGCTCTGCAGATTGCCTGGCAAATCAAATTATATGGTCGCTCGCGGGCTCTTTCCATGTGCTTTTAAAACTTAAACAGGTATTCGCCGATTAAAAAAAAAAAAAAAAAGCCGACTCAGAGATTCCGGAAAATACAACTGAAAGACTCGGTGTTGAATATTCACACGTTCCCTTTGTTAGCGATTGACTTCACAATGGGCCTGGGGAGGGGGTGCGCTTGGACGAGACACATTTTTTACTGTCTTACATACTGCAGAGGAAGGCACCAGAAGTTTGCATTTATTACAACTCACAATTACAGTGGGACCCTCTTTTTTCTTTTAAGACTAAAATTCTTCTCATAATGAATGACTTGAAAGCTACTGTCATTCTAATCAGATGGAAGAAACATTCTAATCAGATGGAAGCTGGCCCGGGTGCGCTTGGGGAGGGGTGGTGGGGGAGAAAGACCCGTGCTGCTCCCTGGCACTGAGTGCTAACCCGGGAGGGAGCTGGCTGGGAGAAACCGTTGCTCCACGCTCCACACAGCCCAGGCTCCGGCCCTCGGGTTCAGCTCTCGGACTCCCTGGCTGCCCACCAGCCTCCCTGCCTCCCGCTGCCCTCCAGGACAAGCAGCGCGCGGGGCTAGCGAGAGCAAGCAGCACAGCTCAAGGCGGCTCCGGGAGGGCCACGGGCACGGGCTCCCGGGCACCCTCGCTCCGTCCCAGTTTGGCCCTGAGCTCTGCGGCTGGCGACTTGTGGAGAAGGGGCAGCTGGAGGCGCCCAGATTGCGCGGACCCCCGCCGAGGCCAGGAGTCGCGCCCCAGGCAAGGGGCTGTCGACGAGGAAGAGCAGAGTCGATTTTAGCTTCTAAAAAAGGAAGCAAGGAAGCGGCAGCAATCCGCTGCCTCACGTCCCTGCCGACCTCCATCTCATTTTCGATTTTCTACTCTTTTGGTTTTCAGATAATTGGGCCAGAGGGCGGGGTACAGAATCGGGGCTCCTGGAGATAGTTCGCAACTATATGTATCTTGCTGATGAAAGACCTGCAGAAAGGAAGATGAAATCTGACTTTTTGGTTCGACTTTGTCACTGATTCACTGTGTTACCTTGGGCAAGTAGTTTAACGTCTCCGGCTCGGTTTCCTCATCTATGAAATGGGAATAATATTGCCAATTGTCTGATTTGTCTCCCTCACAACATTTTTATTACTTTAGTTGGGAATGGCAATCTTTTTGGTAGATTGTTATTGTTAGCCTTACAGTCAAGGGTTATACACAAACCCGAAGGATAAAAGCTCTTAGAACGACCAGTCTCAGAAAACCAGAGTCCCGAGTATTTGTGGTCCTCTCTCACCTTCTGTCTCTGTGCAGTTTGTGTTGGGAGTCAGGTTTTGTTGGGTCCAAAGGCAAGGAATGCTCTTCCTCACTGCTTCCTGGTGCTAAGAGGTGTTGAGAGTGATGAGAGCAGAACTCAACCAACATACAGCTCATCTAGCATCGTGTGTGTGTGTGTGTGTACACGTGTGCGTGAGTGTGTACATGTTTGCGCTCATCCCTGTGTTCAGAAAGAGGCAGGTCTTCAATACATTTTCATCTCTCGTCAGAAACTTTTCCTGCTGTTACCAGTGACCACTCCATGAAGAACAGTTTATGAAGTGCTTTTAAGAATAAGGAAAACAAGGTCAGTTGATGAAGAACATTTCTTTACTTCAGTTCTGGGCTTGAGAGTTCCCAAATGAGGGCAAGGGAAGCCCTGGAGAGCCAGGTGCGCTGGCCTTGGTGCTGAAGGTAAAGGCCTGGCTTTTGGAGGCAACATCTCTCAAATCAATGGCCCGTGGAGCTGCCAAAAGAAATTCGGCTGCATCCTCTTAATGCCTCCCTCCTTCCCAGAGGGTTTGCTTGTTTTGTGTATGTGCATGTGTGTGAAATGGAAATAACGTGAAAGCCACTAGTACTAGAACTAGAACTAGTGCTAGAATAACTAGAAACAGACACCCAGTAAATTTTAGTTAGTTGACTGAATATTTGGGTACCTTTCTTTTAATCCCTCTTTCATAGTTTACCTATTAAATTCACTGTGGGAAAATTTTTACTAAATAATGATGTTAGAATGTCTTTAAAATACATGAATTTTTTTCTAACTTTCTCCCTTGTTTGATTTAAAAACATTATTGTGGACAAGTTTGAATGGAGAGCAAAGCTTATTAAAACCAAGAGCTGTTCACCCAACATTCTACTATCTCTGGGCTCAGAAAAAGATGATTCCACCTCAGGAAAAGGAACGATGACTGGGATAGAGTGGTCTTGGAAAGGTGCATCTGGTTTTGATTAATGATCTCTTCGGAGGTCTCAGAGGAAAGTCAGTTGGTGCTGGATTAAATGGGCAATGAAGACTTCATGGGTTGTCTCTCAAATAAATAAATAAAATCTTTTAAAAAAAAGACTTCATGGGTGTCATTTGTGGGGAACATTATTCTTGGGTTAAAACATGGTCGAAATACCATGGACCAATATTTCTGTTCACTTTTCTGTCACAATATCCTATTTAATAATTAAAAATCTATTTTTGTGACCTGCTCATTGAAAATAGAAATCAAGTATCTTGTGCAAAGACATACGCTTTAACAAGCTAAGAAAACAAATAAATATTTGAATTAAAAGTAAGAAAATAAGGTATACTGGGACTAAGTTCTGTACACTTGCAGAAGATGGTCTAAAATTTGGCTCCAAACTTCCCAAAAGTTAGCGCAAAGAGGAAACACAATAAATGTCATGATTTATGGTATGTAAAATACAAATAAACTGCTTTCTCACAGAAAAGCATTTATGGTACTGACAGCTGAGAGAAATTTCTTCTATGTGTCCTCACAAAATGGTGCCTTGAACACTGACCTCAACAATATCCCTAAAGTAAATGGATTTGAGTTATGTGGGCTGGTTCCATTGCTGTTACTCAGTATAGGCCTACAGTATTCCCTTTGTCTGAGGAAGAATGAAACTGCCAAGAGAAGGATCTGGCAAATGACATACCCACTCTCAAGGCAATGCTGGAATCTGAGTGTTGAGGGAAAGCCATCCTGGGAGTCCTTACATTAAAGTTGTTGCAGATTCTAAAAGATTTGTAAAAATACTCTGGGTACACACACAGCCTGGTGTCTAAGGTATGATCAGTGACAGGGCTGCCCTTTTCATTGTGCTGGAGCCATCGATGGCTCCAGGCTTAGTGTACATGAAAATCATGTTTCAATGTCACATTCCTAGGCCCCGGAGATTTTGATTCGGGATTTTTTTTCAGGCCCATTAAAAAATATATGTATAAATACGTACAAGTATGTATATTGAAATTCATGTATTTACAGTCACCCCAGGTATACAGTGAGACCACCAAAATTGTTTCCTTTGCATTTTGAATAGAGCTAAACAGAGCTCTACTGTGTAACTCAGTCCTAACCAATAAATGTAAGCAAAAGTGATGTAGGTGACTTCTAGCATTGGCCCCTAACACCACTCTCGAATTCTCAACCTTGACTCTTTGTCCTCATGTTATCTGTCAGCTGGATACAAAGAATCTAGCCGAGGACTCTGAGGCCCTGGGTGATAGCAGAGTCATCATGTAGAGGGAATCTGTACCTCTAGATGGGAAGACCACCCTTTGCAACCTATTAATGAACTATGAGATGTGCAAGAACTGCAGCTCTGTGCTGGTAAGCTGCCGGGATTTGGGGACTGTTTATTACAGCGTCCAGCTCTACTCACCCTATCACACCAGGAGATTCTAAGATGGGCCAATAATAACATTTGGGGAAACACTATCCTATGCAAAACTACGACAAAGCAAATGATTCAGCCTTCTGGCAATAACTCCTTAGCTTGTAAGAATGATTCAAATGATAAGACTCCCAGGTATGGTAGCAGTCCCGATGAATACAAGGTTTGGGGGAAGGGCCTCTCTAGTCACACCCTATAGATGATGCCACCTCATAAAATACATTTGGAAGTTAAAATTTTTGCAGTATTTTTTTCCTGAAAACTTCCCTTGTCTTCCTCTTTCTTCATTGATCTTGTCACTACTGGGGAAAAATATGATTCTCAGGGGGGAAAAAAAAGGGAGCAAGAGCACTCATATCTGTAGACAGCCTGCTATGTGGCAGAAACTATACTTAATACTTTTCATGCGTTATTTTCCTTATGTTCACATATATTCTTCCAAAATCGGCATCGATATTCTCATTTCACAATGAAGACCCTAAGACCATGTCAGAATTCTTGCTCTAAGCATTTAGAGACTAACTGAGGAGGTTGGAGCTCTGCTCCTTTAAGGAATCTTACTGGGTGGTCTAAGTACACCTGGGCTGTGCATCGTGGAAGAGAGAGAAAGGGGTGTGAACTCAATTTTAGTGGTACCACTGGACTGAAGCCCAATTTGGAGAGAGCAATAGTCCCATTGACCCAGTTGTGGGAGGAGCTATTCTAAATGGACTTCAGATGAACCTGTTTGGGGGCATCTGGGTGGTGCAGTTGTTAAGCATCTGCCTTCAGCTCAGGTCGTGATCCCAGGATCCTGGAATCCCGGGGTCCTGGGATTGAGCCCCACATCAGGCTCCCTGCTTGGCGGGAAGCCTGGTTCTCCCTCTCCCACTCCTCCTGCTTGTGTTCCTTCTCTTCCTGTTCTCTCTCTCTCTGTGTCAATTAAATAAATAAATACAATCTTAAAAAAAAAAAAAGATGAACCTGTTCGGACATGGTAAGTTCCCTGAACTCTGACTCTGGAAAAGGCACAGGCTTCGCATCTTAGAAAGATACTATTTCTGGCTCTAGTAAGTCCATTTCTAGGGAACAATTCTAAGGAAATAATTTGAACTATGTAAAAGGCCGTACACAAAACAGTTTCACCGTGACCCTACTTATAAGTAGAAAAAGAGATGACCCAAATGTTCAAGTTGATACGTTATTTAATGATGCATTGTTAAGGAAAATACATAGTCATTAAAATAATCATGCAGAGGATTTGCAATTACTTTTAAGATGCTTACAGGATAATGTTAAGTGAAAAACATTAAAATATAGATTTGAAGAAATATGGCCATCTACAATGAGAAATAAAAACACCAAAACCTAATTATAGAGAAAAGATTGGAAAGAAATATACCAAAGGTTAACAGTGTTTGTCTTTGGGAGAAAGAATTAGAAGTAATTTTTCCCACTTTTCTGATTGTTTTCAAATTTTCTTTTGTTCACAAATATGTTTTATAATAGGAAATCATAAAACAAGAACTTTTCAGATGTAATGCATTTTTAAAGGAGATCATTTAGAATAAGAATTTTAACCTTCCTTTTTAGAAGTGTGAAATAAAACACGCAGACAGAAAAATATATCAAATACACAGCTCAGAGATTTACTACAAGACGAGCACCACCAAGGTGAAGAAGCAGAACATAGTCAGTGCCCTAGGAGCCCCTCTCTATTCCCCTCTTGATCACCATCCCCTTCCAGGAACCCCCATTTCCTTCTTTGTTCTTAGACTTCTATCTCCTATGTTTGAATCCTTAAAAATGATGATTTCATCTGCTTTTTGAGCATTATATAAATAGAATCACAGAACATTACTGTCTACTTGCTTTTCTTCAATGCTACAAAGAGAGAAATATCCATATTGCGGCATCTAACAATGTTCACGCATTGCTGTATAGCATTGTCTTACATAAATGCCCCACTCTTTATGTAGCATTTCTCCATAGATGTTCCCAGTTTGGGCCAGTATGAACGATGCTGCTTTGAGCATTCTTTTACATGTCTCTTAGTGCACATGTGCAGACATTTCTTTGAGTATAAAGCCTAGAAGTGGAATTTCTGGGTGATAGGGTATGCATGTCTTTAACTTCAGTAGATAGATAATGTCAAACTGTTTTCAACAGGAGCTCTAAGAAAACGCACCCATAAACCAGAAGCACGTGCTTTAACTAGTTTTGGAATGGGAGTCTATGGCCCCTAAAAGGAGATTGTAGGGGATTTGTTTTTCAGCCCCTTTGTTTCCCTGGGGACAGATGGGGAAGGGGATGCTTCATTATCAGATTATGGAGTTCCCAAGGCTCACAATGGATATTACCGTTGCTGTGTACTTAGATCAGAAGCCAAACTACCTTGGGAGTGAATCTACCAATACGATGAAAAGCCCCGCCACCCAGGGAGCCGAGAGTTACCCAGAAACCGAACAGGTACCTGAACAGAGTTAGATACTGAGGAGTAAATGGATCACACGAGTGAAATATTTTTAATAGTTCTCAATCTGAGGCCCTTAGGAAAGGCATCCAAATTGGCAAAGAAGAAGTCAAACTCTCACTCTTTGCAGATGATATGATACTTTATGTGGAAAACCCAAAAGACTCCACTCCAAGACTGCTAGAACTCATACAGGAATTCAGTCAAGTCTCAGGATATAAAATCAATGCACAGAAATCAGTTGCATTCCTATACACGAACAGCAAAACAGAAGAAAGAGAAATTAAGGAGTCGATTCCATTTACAATTGCACCCAAAACCATAAGATACCCAGGAATAAACCTAACCAAAGAGGCAAAGAATCTGTACTCAGAAAACTACAAAGTGCTCATGAAAGAAATGGAGGAAGACACAAAGAAATGGAAAAACATTCCATGCTCATGGATTGGAAGAACAAATATTGTGAAAATGTCTATGCTACCTAAAGCAATCTATACATTTAATGCAATCCCTATCAAAATACCATCCATTTATTTCAAAGAAATGGAACGAATAATCCTAAAATTTATATGGAACCAGAAAAGACCACGAATAGCCAGAGGAATGTTGAGGCCCTTAGGAAGACGTAGAGGTGGTAATGGGGCTTCATCAAGTATTTTAAATATTAAATCAAAAGTAGGAAAATCAAACATTTACTGAAGATTGAACTTCTGAAGCTTCCTGGCTTTGTGTTTGCCTGCAATGCTATGAATCATTTCGAGAGCTCGGGGTGTTTCAGGCTAATCACAAGCTTCGGTTGGAAGGTATGTGTATCTGTGATGAGTAAAAATAGAAAAGAATAATAAACGTTGGGGCTCATGGGGTCCATGGTGATGACGAGGTTGGCTGCACTGAAGGGTTTAGGAGGAAGTATGTGGGTGCTCTTGGCCACCCCTGAACACGCCCACGACTACCGGCTCCAGTAACTCCGACTTGGCCTCTCTGTACTTCCTGGGGCGGGCTTTCCCTGGGTTCCCACATGTGATGACACGTTCACCCACATCCGTGGGGCATAGGGACTTAATGTTCAACTAGCCTATATACCAGGATGAAGGAACGAATCATGGAGATGACCCATGCCCCTTCTCTGAGAAATACGCCCTGAGAAGCAGAATGAGGGTCACAGGATGATAAGCAGAAAGACCCCAATTACCACAAACTTGGTGACTTAAGACCGTGGAAGTGTATTGTCTTGCGGTCTATAGGTTGGAAGTCTGACACAGGTCTCACTGGACTAATATCAGCAGGAATGTTTCTTTCTGGAAGCTCTAGGGGAGAATCTCTTTTCTTGTCTTTTCCAGCTTTTGGAGGCTGCCCACATTCCTTGGCGTGCTGCCCTCCTTACTCCATCTGCAAAGCCATGACCTTGCATCTCTCTGACCATTTTTTCCTGTAGCCACACTTCCCTCTGCCTCCCTGTTCCACTTCTAAGAATCCGGTGGTCACTTAGAGCCCGCCAGTATCAGGCTGGAGAGTAATCTCTTTTGCCATCAGCTGATTGGCAACCCTAATTCCACCCGCCCCCTGAATCCCCCTTTGCTGTGGAACCTCGCATCATCACATGTCCCAAGGACTGGGGGTGGGTCCGTTATTCAGCCTCCCTCAGACCCTCTGAAACAGAATGGTTGATGAGTATGATGATGCGGGTGGCACAGGGGGAGGGGACCCTGAGCAGAAGAGGCCAAGTATGCAAACGGCTGCCTCCCTGCCTCCTCTTGGTGAGGCAGGTGCCCGGGGAAGGTAAGCAGACTCTGCCGACGAAGTGACTGCCCATCACAATCCTAGAAGTGACATCCTGGCGTTTACTGAAGGAAGCATCCCTGTCCACTTTCTGGGGATTTTTCAGGCCACCGCTTGACTTACCGCAGAGACACCTGCTAGGCTGAGGGGCGGTATGGCTGAACCCTCTTTCCCTGGCATCCCCGGAGACCTATCGTTGGAATGTCGCCCCGAGGGGTGGAGGGACTAAAAATGCCAGATGGAGGACAAAAATACTAGAAGTCAGCAGGGTCCTAGCAGCCAACGATGACACCTCAATGCGTCAGATCCCAGGCGTAAGAACTGTGTATGCCCTGTCTTCATCTTTGCAAAAAGAGCTATGATCGATTACTACACTCGAGTTGAGAAAAAGAGCCATGTAGCCCACGTCTCTGGCTGTTTCAGTCCTGCAGTCACGACCAAGCAGGGACGGCCGGGAATAAGAGCGGGGAACATCCAGGGGTTTTTTGTTTTTGTTTTCTCGTGAATCCTTGTCATTCTAAAGGAGATTGCTTTTCAGTTGATTTTTCTCAGCTTTGGATAAGCGACACAGAGCACGCTCGGCTGTCTGAACCTTCTCTCTGCCAGCCCGGCGAAGGGAAGCAAGGAGTCGTTACATTTCTAATTGAGCAGATTAAAAATGCCAGTTCCCAGGATCGGATGGCAGACTTGCCCTCAGTGCCACCTGGCCCCTTTGAGGCTGCAGGGATGCTGAGAGGGGTGGGGGTCGGCGGTGGCCAAGGGATTTGGGTCTCCTTTGTCCCCAGCCTCTCTTGTTTGGGTGGGGCAGCATCTGTTGTGCAGGACGGTTGTCCTGTAAGGTCTATGGCGTGGCCGTCTCCGCCCCCTGGCCTCGTTGGCATGGACCAGCCTTTCTTCCACGGGTGTGAGCCTCCTGCCCTCTTTATGGAGAAGGGCCTTGGTCAGAGCTGTTGGGACTGGGTTTCTAGACTGTCATTCTGACTCTGCTTTAGTTACCACTGTGGTTCTCAGTGATCTCCCCTTTGGAACTCCTACACGACAAAGGTAAGGTGCCTGGCTGCCACCCACCTCGGTGTCTGAGTTTCTTCTGTTTCATGTTTCAGATGATTTCCTGTGTGTTATTGCTACCTTCCAAGGAAGTTTCTAGAAGGCAAATTCCATTCCTATTTTCTCTCTCTTCTTTCATCCACACCAGTGCTGAGACATATGAGGTTCATAAAAAAAAAAAAACAAAACTCGCTAGTTTATTTATGTTTTGGTTGGATTATAGCAGAAATTAAGCTATTTAAGTGGATTTCTGATATATGTAGACCTCTGGGAGGAATGATAGAAAGATCAGTCACTTCCGAGCAATACATATCCAATAAAAATCCTGCTTTATTGAAAATGATTTTCCATTACCTACATTTTATCCTCTAAAACCAAGATTCATGTCAGAAAATTCCTTTTGCTGTTGTGTCAGTAAATCTTTTGTATCTTGAAAATGTGATATGTTTTCTCCTTCCTGAAAATGGGGACTATGTGAGTAATTTTGTTTTCTTTCTGCCAGAGAGCCCAAAGGTACATTGGAAACCTAGAACAATGAAATTTTTTTTTTTAAGATTTTATTTATTTTTTTGACAGAGAGAGAGATCACAAGTAGGCAGAGAGGCAGGCAGAGAGAGAGAGAGGGAAGCAGGCTCCCCGCTGAGCGGAGAGCCCAGTGCAGGGCTGGATCCCAGGACCCCGAGATCATGACCCGAGCCAAAGGCAGAGGCTTAACCCACTGAGCCACCCAGGTGCGCCAAGTCCTTTTTTTTTTAAAAAAGATTTTATTTATTTATTTGAAAGAGAGAGAGAGAAAAAACATGAGAGAGGAGAAGTCAGAGGGAGAAGCAGACTCCCCACTGAGCAGGGATCCCAATGTGGGACTTGATCCCAGGACTCCAAGATCATGACCTGAGCTGAAGTCAGTTGCTTAACCAACTGAGCCACCCAGACACCCTGATATTAAGTCCTTAATGTGGGTCAAACTCTCGGTTCTATCTTCAGATTATCTTGGGCGGGGGAAGGATGGAGTGCAAACGAAGAAAAGTCAGGTTGACATTTTGGGAAGAAGAGAGAATGAGAGACTGACTTGTTTACTGATAAGAAAACATAATTGGGAGATATTTTAAAAATATTACACCTGTTCTGGGGCGCCTGGGTGGCTCAGTGGGTTAAAGCCTCTGGCTTCAGCTCAGGTCATGATCTCAGGGTCCTAGGATCGAGCCCTACGGCCGGCTCTCTGCTCAGCGGGGAGCCTGCTTTCCCCCTCTCTCTGCCTGCCTCTCTGCCTACTTGTGATGTCTCTCTCTCTGTCAGGTAAATAAATAAAATCTTTAAAAAAATTATTAAAAAAATATTACACCTGTTCTAACTTTGATTTTCCTCTTGCAAACCCACTTGATTCCTGACTTGCCACCCACGCTCTCCCCCTTCCTTTTTCATTAGGAAACCTGGTAATGGGGCTGCCGATGCAGACCCCCAGCCAACAGCCCCAACCTGTGGGACTTCCCCACTCAGGTCTGTGCAGCCCGTCTGCACTCAGACCCTGACACGGAAGCACACCAGGGACGGGAGTCACCATCGGGGACACCAGCGAGACCCCTCGGACACCAAGGGACACCTTGGAAGTAATTGTTGTTGAGATTTCATTTTTGCACGTGCAATTCTCCCGATAGTGAATTTAGAGCTGAAGGATGTCTTTGTTGACTGCCTTTTCCAAAGACTCTGTGCCTTAAAGCGCCGGACAGCCTCCGAATGTTCCGTGGGGGGGGGGGGGGGGCGCGCCTTCAGCTAGGCGTGTTTAACTGTTCCAGCAACTCTGTGATGTTTGTTCATAATGAGCTTAGGAGCTGGTGAAATCTGGACCCCCTTTCCCTGGGGTCACTGTCGAGCCACGTCTCCCCCACGCGGCCCTCGTGCAGCAGGTTTTCAGAGTCTAGGAGCTGGATGTTACTTGGAGCCATGATGAATTTCATCTTGTTAGTGTGAGCCCGTTGTTTCAGCTGCTTCTGATTGCTAACAGCTTTATTGAGGAATCGTGAACATTCCGTAGACACGGCACCTATTTAAAGGTTACAGCTCGGGGGCACCTGGGTGGCTCAGTGGGTTAAAGCCTCTGCCTTACGCTCAGGTCATGATCTCAGGGTGCTAGGATCGAGCCCTGCATTGGGCTCTCTGCTTGGCAGGGAGCCTGCTTTCCCCTCCCCCCCACCCCCCGCTCTGCCTACTTGTGCTTTCTCTCTGTCAAATAAATAAATAAAATCTTAAAAAAATAAACCCGTCGTAAGTTGAAAATATTGTCAGTCGGGAATGCATTTAATACACCTATCATCATGGGCTCAGAACACGTACATTATTAGCCTACAGTTGGGCAAAATCATCAAAAACAAAGCCTGTTTTATAACCAAGTGTTGAATATCTCATGTAATTTATTGGATACTGTGCTGAGAGTGAAAAACAGAATGGCCAGTCAGTGCAGAAGGGCTGTGCCTAGTGATCGCGTGGCTTCCCGGGTCCGGGACTCGCTGTCCATCATCACCGGAGAGAATCACGCCGCCTACCGCCAGCCAGGAGAAAAATCAGAATTCGAAAATCGACGTGCAGTTTCTACTGAAAGTGTATGGCTTTTGCACCATCGACAAGTCGGAAAACTGTAAGTTGAGCCATCTAAGTCTGGTACTGTGTTTGCTGTGCTAACCCTATACCATATCCATCACCGCAGTCCGGGGCGAACATTTCCATTATCCCCAAAGTGACCCCAGAGCCCTCGGCTCTCCCCCTCCAGCTTCCCCATCATCCAGCTCTAGGCTCCCACGAATCTGCTCTCCGCCCCACAGATGTCCCTGGGCTGCACACGCTCTATAGTTGGACTCATGCAACACGTGGTCCAGTGCGACCGGCTGCTTTCACTTGGCATGACGTTTCTGAGGTTCGTGCATGTCGGTAGCATGTCCCTACTTTACTCCTACCCCCCCAACACTATCCCCTTATACAGGGATCACACATCAGTGGGCGGACATTTGGGGTGCGCTCACATTTTGGCCGTGATGAGCAATCCCGCTGTGAACGTTTGGGTACAGGTTTTTGCGTAGACCTATGTCCTCTGTTGGCTGTGTCCTTGAGGTTGAATACGGTAACCCTGTGTCACACTGTTTTCCAAAGTGCGCACTGCACACGACCTTGCTGCCAGCGGGGTAGGCTCCCATTTCCCCCACATGCTTCCCAGCGCTCGCTGCTATCGGTCTTCTAATACAGCCGGACGAGTGGATATGGTGCGGGGGTATCTTGTTTTGGTTTTGATTTGCATGGACACGGTTGTTCAGGAGATGGGGCGCTTCTCCTGTGCTTATTGGCCATTTGTACCTCTTGTTCGGAGAAATAGCTAATCAGATCGCCAAATTTTAAAAATGGGGTTCTTTGTCTTTTTGTACTATAATAATTGCAGCTGTAATAATTGCTTGCATATTCTAGATACAAGACCCTTCCCCGATATATGATTTGCAAAGGTTTTTCTCCCATTCCATGGGTTTTCTTTTCACTTCCCTGAAGGTGTCCTCAGAAAGAGAACAGTTTTTAATTGAAGGATGCCCAGTCTTTTAAATTTTATTTTTAGATCTTGTTTATTTGACAGAGAGAGCACAAGCAGAGGGAACAGCAGAGGGAGAGGGGGAAGCAGGCTCCCCGCTGAGCAAGGAACCCAATGGGGGACTCGATCCTAGGACACCGGGATCATGACCTGAGCCGAAGGCAGAGGCTTAACCATTGAGCCACCCACGTGCCCCTCCAGGTTTTTTTTTCTTATTATTGCTTAGGGTTTGGTGTCATATCTAAGAAAACATTGCCTACAGTTAGCAACTTAAAAAAAAAAACCCTCATGTTATTCTATATATATGTATTTTTTTTCCTTTTCCATGTACATTATCCTCTACTTTAAGGAGCAGACAATGTCTATCTTTATGAAAGTGAATAATAAAATGTTGGCCGACACAGGCTTGAGTACGGAGTGTGGTGGCGAGAGCTAAATTCTCACCCGGATCCCCCCTGTCTTTCTCGGTGGTAATGGCCTGGGAGTCGTGTGCCCCGCTGCCCAGGGAGACTTTTCCCAGCTGTTCCATGTGGCTCTGTGACCGAGTTCTCCCCAAAGATGGGGCACCTGGGACAGGAAGTGTGCCTGCCCCGTGCTCTCTTCCACCTCCCTGCTGGGTGTGGCTGGACGCGGTGTGGCCGCGCCCCAGCCACACAGAGGACAAGGCCTTTGGGAATGGCAGGGCCCCAGGACGGAAGAGCCTCGGTCCCTAGATGACCTCAAGGAGTAGGGCTGCCCCCTGGCCTGGAACACTCACACCAGACCATTCCAGGAGTCGGGGAAGCAATGTAGCCATTTCTTCTCTTGTAGCCATTGTATCTCTTTTGAGGGGAGGGGTCCTCATTATAGCAGCCTGACCTTTAGCCCCACTAAGGCTTCCGGTAAGTTTCATGTTGCTCTATGCCAGGCTTTTCCCAGTTGTGAGCTGATCAACTCCGGAAAGGTGTGGGCAGGAAGCAGGGAAGGATCTGCAAAGCTACCATCTCTCTAATTCCCAGCTGTAGTTCTTTATGGAACTGTGCTGAAGGGTGCTGGCTGTGGCACTGGCCTTCTGGGTTCAAACCACGATATATGCCACTTATGACCCTGGGCAAATGACTTAATCCTCATCAGTCACCTCAGTCTTCTCAATTTTATTTTATTTATTTTTTAAGATTTTATTTATTTATTTGACAGAGAGAGAGATCACAAGTAGGCAAAGAGAGAGGGGGAAGCAGGCTCCCTGCTGAGCAGAGAGCCCAACGCAGGGCTCGATCCCAGGACCCTGAGATCCTGACCTGAGCGGAAGGCAGAGGCTTTAATCCACTAACCCACTGGGCACCCAGGCGCCCCAGTCTTCTCAATTTTAAAATGCAGATAATAGTAGTACCTGTGGGGCGCCTGGATGGCTCCGTCGGGTAAGTGTCTGCGGTCGGCTGGGGTCATGATCCCGGGGTTCTGGAATCGAGTCCTACTTCCGGCTTCCTGCTCAGTGGGGAGCCCGCTTCTCCCTCCCATTTGTGCTCTCTCTCACAATCTCTCACTACCCATCTCTCTCTTTCTCAAAATAAATAAGTAAAATCTTAAAAAAAAAAATTGTAGTACCTATCTCATAAGGCATTTCTGGAGATTAAATGAGTTAACATGTATCTCATGCTTAGCTAACACGTCATAAATACCCATTTCCTTTTCGTTATCATGTTGAACTCTGTTCATAAAGATATTATGTATTCCACAAACATGGATGAAGTCCTAGGAGGTGTCTTGCACTCTTCTGGGTTCTGGGGCTATGGAGAAAATCAAGAACAGATTCCTTCCTCAAGGAGCTGATGGCTTAATAAGGAAGTCAGAATTAAACAACTACCTAATGGGTTTGGAGCTATGATATATAACAATGTGTGGGGTCTCGGAAGAAGGACCCATCAGCCCCAGGCTGTGGGTAGACAGGTGAGGGTGAGTATCAGGAAGGAGGGAGGAAATTTTAAAAGAACTCGGCTGGCATTCAGATACCCCATTTCCCCAGCAGTTCCTGGCATGCCGTGTGCCAGGTCGCAGGCAGTGCCAAATGGGACAAAGCAGTTTATCTCAAGGGACAGTCACCTCGGTCTAAAGCAGGGCAGATGCAGGAAAGATGCAGGCGTCTAGGTGGTTCCTAATGTAGAACTAACCTTATTGCAGTCTAACGAGAAAAATTCACAGTCAAGTCCTCTCTGAATAGTCAATAATAGTGTAATAACGTTGTTGGTGACAGATGCTGATTACACTTAACTGTGGTGTGCATTGTGCAAAGTACCGAATTGTCAAATATCTGTCGTACACTTGAAATTAATGCAACACTGTATTCCAACTCTACTTCAATAATAATAATAAAACCAATAAAACAGATGCATAAAATGCTGTTGAGAGTATATGAAAAGCGATCAACTCACTTGGGTAAATTGTTTATAATCATAAATCATTTTCCCATCTGCCCTCCACCTCTAGCCCACCAATATACTTGACTGGATTTATTCCTCACTATGCATCCACAATTTAATTTTCTTCCTAAGGCAAGATTTCTTTAATGCTTCTACTCCCTATTAAGAGGGCAGAGAATCTTCACGCTGTTAAATGCTTTACTGCAGGGGAATTATTTTTTTGTTTCAAGTGTGTGAGTTGTTAAGTAACAAAATACAGAATATGCATTTCTAGTGCTAGGATTACTTCTGAGTTTTTAAATCTCCCGGGGAGGGGAAGGGAAGAGGAGGAAGGAGGGTAAGTGGATGGATGTTACCAAAGCCTTTTCCCTAAAGAGGAAGCCTGCAGTGGATGGTTCTAAAGCTGTCATTTGGCTCCCTCTAGTGGGAATTTACGGAATTACTTATTCCCTCGCGCTTAGCCGGTCACACATAAACGCACACTTACGTGGAACATGGAAAGCTACAACGACCCAGTCTTAATCTAAACTCTTGGCTCAGTGCCAAGGGTAAAGGACCTGGCTAAGGACTTTAGGTCAATCTAGGCAGACCTAGGGATTCAGTGCAGAGATAAAGTTGATTAAACTATTTCACCGAAGAGGGAGTTGGCATTTTGGCAATATTCATTTGTTAATTTTTTAGCCACCAATTACCACTCCCCCCACACGCCGCAATACCCTAGTCTACAGCAAAACAAAACAAAACAAACATTAAATATATTTCAGGGTCTTGCGTACCCCCTCCAAAAAAACAACAAAAAACCCCACCAAACCCCAAACTGCTCATCGCTTGTAAAGGTAACGGGCGCCCTCTATTGGCATGGAGAAGTCCCACACGTGAAATTTGTTCCCCCTACATTTGGAATTCTCAGTGTCTATGCTGACACTAGGCTACGTTTCTGAACCTTTCTTTCAGAACGTTTCTGAACCTACGTTTCTGAACCTGAAAATTACAAGATCCCCCCCCCCAACTCACACACACATTAGTTACACATTTATAATTGTTAACTATTTTTTAAAATTTCTAATCTTTTATGTATTAAAAGACACTGCATTAAGATCAATGATGCCTGGGCACAATTTGCATTCTGTTAACCGTGCGCACGCGTATGTCTGTGTGTGATGTGTACACATACACTTTCTAAACCAAGCACGATTTCTAAATTACAGCTGGTCAGGGGGTTGGAGATCACAGAGGTTCGTGCGTCCTTGCGGTGGAAGCAGACGAACGAGGGGCTTCCCAGCTCAGCTCTGCCCAGACTCAGGGAGTCCTGCCTCGCTGGGGCCCAGAGGGCCTGTCTTCCGAGCACAAAAACAGGCCCAGTAATAGGTCCAATAAGACGCCACGCATCTACTGCCCATTTCCGTCTACCTGTGGGGTCCGCTGAACTCCCTCCTCAGCCTCCAGGACTCCGCCTTGCCCCCCTTGATCGCCTGCCTTTTTATGATGCTGCGTTATTGGACGGGCCCGTTGTGCCTGGAGCTCACCAGGGTGGCAGAGTCACGGGAGGCTGGGGAAGGGGCGCCCGACTCTGAAGCTGTCCCCAGACCTTGGCTTCTGTCCACGGTGGCAGAGCGCACCAGCGGCTAGTTCCTCACAAGTTCCGTCCGCCCCCGGCGCGTCTCCTCTAACCTGACTGCGCAGGGAGAAGGGCTCCCCGCGGCTCCCTGTGACCTCGCGGGGGACCTCCGAACCCCAACCTTGGCTCTGGCTTACTTCCCCTCTTCGGTTTTTTAAAAAAAACGGTTTGAAGCCCCTCCTATGCACCAGGCCCTGCGCTGGACACTGTGGGAACGGAACCGTCAGGAACCTCCAGGCCCGGCTGGAGGTGTCTCCCTTCCAGCAGGGGTGCGGGGGGACGGGCGGTGCCGGCAGGTGGGACGCAGCCGCCAATTCAGGGCGGTGCCTACCGGCTGGCTGTGTTCTAGTTCTCTGTTGACACGCCTGTTTCTGAAATGAAAGAGGTCTGGTTGTTCCTTTTTCCCTCCTGCCCCTGCCCCCCGCACCCGTCTCTGTCCTCGTTTTCTTCTTTCCTATCATCAGGCACAAGGCCGCGCATCCTGCAAGTCGGCGATGATGAGAACGAAGACACGTAAGGAAGACGACTTGGTTGGGAGAAGGGCTGGCAGACAAAGGGCGATGGGGGAGGCGGGGGTGACCCCCTGGTCCAGGGGCTAAATTCCTGGCTGGCTGGGTCGGTAGAGCCAGTGCTCTCGATCTCTGGGTCGTGAGTTCAAGCCCGTCTGGGTGTAGAGCTTACCTAGACAAACGAAATGTATCTAACTGGGAGTTCCCCTGTTCAGCTCACAGCCCCCTCGGGCTTCTGTGGCCACCCCTTCTCCCTGCTCCTTTCTGGCACCTTCCAGCCCAGTCCGGCGGATGGGTAATTCTCATCTTGCCTTTTTGGGTTCTTTCTGGTTTGGGACTGTGTTGGGACTGACCTTGTATATGTCTCGTGGTGCAAATAAAGGTAAATGCCGTCAGATATTTCCCCAGGAGTGGAACTGGGAGGTCGTAGGATGTGAGTATGTTCAGCCTTAGAGGTCTTACTTGTTCCCCTGATCTAGGGCTGCTTAACAACGCGAAACTGACTTTATTGGTTTACAAAATGCTGTTCTATTGTTTCTATTTTGGGGCCATGAATTCAGGCAGGCTGGGAGGGGCAGTTCTCTCCATGTGACCTTGACCAAGGTCATGTAGGTGCAACCACCACATGGTCTGAAGGGACCCAGATGGCTTCACCCACCTAGCTGGTGCCTCGGTGGGGACTGTTGAGACCCTCAGTGGGGCCTCTCCAGCTTGGCCGTCTCAGGGGGTGGCGTGTCTCCTGTGGCAGCTGGTGTGCCCCCGAACGAGTTCTCAAGAAGAGCGAGGCACATATCTTCTGATGGGGCCTCAGACGTAGGTGACATCTGTGCCACACTCCACGGGGCCACACTCGTCCCCGAGGCCGGCTCAGAGCCCCGGGAGGGGGAATCAGACTCTCTGTGTGGGAGAAGGAACAGAGGATTTTTTTCCTGCGCTGCCCATTACTTTCCCAAAGCCTGGTCACATGTGTCTGGATGCTTCCTTCCTCCCCCTCACCTGGCAGTGTCCCCTCCAGTCCCCTGCCTGTCACCTCTGCTGTCTGGTGTGGCCCAGGCTGAGCGGCCACGAGGTGAGGCGTGCCCCCCGTCTGCTCCGGGCGAGAGAACAAATCACAGGAACAGCAACAAGATGTTTGGGGTCATGAAGGGTTACATGCTCAGCAACTTGCATATCTTAGCCGTGCCCACCCTCCACCACCCCCCCCCGGGGGGTTCTCTGACAGATAATTAGAGCTTTTGATTTATGAGTGGCCACAGTCACTGATCAGGCTCCCCTGTTTCCTGGCAGTGAGCACGACACAGAGCTCTGTACCTCCCTTGGGCTGGCGTCCCCGGGCTTGGCGACAAGGTGCTCAGAATGTCAGGCTGGCACCTACCTGGCGGTGCCCCGGAGCCGATCTGCAGCCCCAGAGTGGCCGCAGGGCCATTGCGCGGGAGAGCCGTCCTGGGGCTCCACGGAAGGAACACGTGGAAGGAACGAGACCTTACGGACTCCTGGCGTCCCGGCTCTCCTCTCATGACTGGGCTTGAGGCGCCAGAGAAAGCACCCCGGGGGCTGCCCTCTGCTTGTGTTTCCACAAATTGATCTGGCGGCAGCACGCGGTGCAACCTCGGGCCAATCGCTAATTCCTCTGAGCTTTACTGTCTCCATCTGAGCAAAGCGGACGTGGCTATGATGACCCTTTGTGGGGCCAATTCTCTTTTATTCCAGTTAGGCTGAGTCGTGGGCACCTCAAGAATGCTAGATATTCTTATTATATGCTAAGCTGGGCTAAAACCATCCTCTGTTGCCTCCTCCTTCCAACGACCCTCTGAGCTGAGTCCTGTTCTTCTCATGTCCAATTTTACACACAGGAAACCGGGGCGCAGTGAGAGGAGTTGGAGAACCCTCATGGCTCAGACCGAGTTGGCCTCGGGGGCCCTGCTGTCCCCTGAGACCCGAGAGGGGCAGTGGTGCTCTGGTTCCCTCCAAGGGGCCGGCTCAGGGCTGCATGACTGCCAAGTGGTGGGGCCTGGAGGCAATGCCAGGTTTTGTCTGTGAAGACCGCCCTCTGCGCTACTCTGCGGGAAGAGCTCCTGGGTGCCATCTCTAACGGCAAACTCTCAGGAATGGTAAGTGTAAATGCTCGATGGTGGGCCCTCTGCTACGTCGACAGTGGCATACAGAACGCTACGCTTTCAAGTTACGCGTGAGAGTCTGTATTTATGTTGAGAAGGCGTTCAAGATACATCAGGGGGCACAGAGGCGTTACCAGTGTGTGGCTTAGGCTCAATGACACAGAGGGAAAGGCAGTTTCCAGCCCACTAGACTGGCAACCACGAAGCAGCCTGACAATACCAAGCAGTGATGAGAAAGGTGGAAATGGAGACGCTTACCTACTGCGGGTGGCGGGGCGGGGGTGGGGAGCAGGTGTGCGTCGGCAAAACCGCTTCGGAAGTCGCCCTGGCGTCTTGACAGACCTAGACCCTTCAACCCGCCATTCTAGCTCCGCATACACATCTTCCGCCCTTGAATGAGGAGGGCACACGGGAACTTGCCCTGGGGATTTCCTTGCAGCAGTGGTTGTAAGTAAATATTAGCTACAACCTCAATTGTAACAACAGAGGCATAAGCGAAATAAACATAGAACGGAAGCTACGGGGGCTGTTTAAGATGCAAATCCCTTAGTGTTGCCTGTATCAACAGGGAGATCTACACACTGCAGACAGGAAGTAAGAGGTTTCGGATCAATCTGTACAGATATTACCTTTAATTTAAATAATGTAAACACATACACCAGACACAGACACACACGTAACCTGGAAGGAGACAGACATGTCGATTCATGTTATTGATTACTCCTGCGGAAAGAGGAAGGAGAGTGGAATTGCAAAGAGAAACCAAGGGGATGGCGGCTTTATTTGATGCCCATTAACACACGCGCGCGCACACACACACACACACACGTGCGCGTGCACGCGCGCACACAGCTCCGTACATTATTACCAGATGTTGGCATTCATCAATGCTGTGGGGGAACATGCTTGTTAGATTGCTCTATACTTTCGGTGTTAAATTGTTTTCAAGGCTCCCCAAGTGTGCTTTCATTTTTTAAAAATGAAAAATACGTATTTTCATGGGAGAAAAATGATCTCGAAGTATTCAGAGTGGCTATCTCTGGGCATTGGGTTACGGTGATTTAGATTTTCTTCTTTTTGCATATCTGTATTTTCTAAATTTTCCAAATTGAACATTTATTACTCTCGTATAAGGGGGGAAAAGTGATTTGCATGGAAATTCTTGAATCTAGAATCAACATGAGAAAGGAATTTAGAACCCTGAGTGAGGGATTTTCACCCCTGTCCTGCATGATGGGCAATGTTTCCACCCAGGACTCAACTGTTAGCTGCCGGACAAAAATAGAATTATGACTGACTCTCCCCTTCTTCATCAAAAAGACTTTGGGGTTAGCATTGACCTTTATAAAACACATGGGGTCGGGGTGAGCTAGTAGCTGGCCATTGCAGATAAGAAAAGACTTCTGTCTTCATTTCTAGCTCAGTGTATGTCAAAAAGGGCTTTGGCCTAACCCATGTAAAAGCTGGTTCAAAAATATGGATACCTTGATGGGGCGCCTGGGTGGCTCAGTTGGTTAAGCAACTGCCTTCGGCTTGGGTCATGGTCCCGGAGTCCTGGGATCGAGTCCCACATCAGGCTCCCAGCTCCACGGGGAGTCTGCTTCTCCCTCTGACCTTCTCCCTTCTCATGCTCTTTCTCACTGTCTCTATCTCAAATGAATAAATAAAATCTTTAAAAAAATTATGAATACCTTGAAATGATTTTGATTTACTGAGATGTACTTATTCAATAGGAAGAAAAACTTGGACTGACCGATTCTTCCACTTTGGCATCGAAATACCCTGTGTAGGTGGTGCTCCAAACTAGGACTTTCTGGGAAGGGAAAGGACACCGACCAGGACAATCCAGGCACGGGGGACACAAGATCGCCCTAACCACACACCTCAGAAACTCTTTGTGCAGCCCACGACCTGGACGACCAGGCCTCCACCATCAGTGAGTCAGCCGGTGGAGTATTCGGGGAGTGCCCACTGTGACCCAGGTACTGTGACCCAAGTAGGTCCTACAAAAATAGCAGTGAGCACGACAGCCTTCGGGAGCCCCTCCGCCCCCCCCCCCCCCAGGAGCCCATCACCTCCACCAAGAGGACTGCTCACCTTTAGTGATGTGTCCAGGGCCTACTGCTCCAAGGCAGGGCGATGTCAGACTCTGGCTTCCCTGAGACTTGCCATTTAAGCCTGCCTTCAATTCCTCCGTGGGAAAGGCTGGAGGGCCTGGGGTTAAGTAGAAGCTGGGAAACCAGATCTAGACGCTTGCAGCTCATCATCAAGAGAGGAAGAATGCAAACAAGTAATTACATCATTTTTGAATTACAGGTGTAATTAAGTCATCTGATACCGTCCAGGGTGTGTGATGGGAGGATCGGAGCTGGTCGAGGGGCTCACGGGTTTTTCCCAAAGATCTGACAGTAAGCTGAGCCCTCGGAGTTAGGCTGCAAAGAGGGAAGGAAGGGGGTTCCTTGCAGAGGCCCCGCATGCTCCAAGGGAGAGGGAAGCAGCACAGCAGGGTTATGGATCCCAACAAGGCCAATGTGTCTGGAGCAGAAAGAAGTTCACAGGCTTGGTTTATGTCTTTATTTTCCAGCATTTGACACAGCGTTAATAGGCTTTGTAGAGTTCTGGAGTAAAGCAGTTGACAGACACACTCCGTTTCCTGGGAAGTGCCCAGAAGAGCTCGGGGCAGCAAGGGAGCGGGCAGAACCGGCCCTTCCTGCGGCGGCGGACCATCGGGGAGACACCCTGCTCGTGGGGCTTCCCGATGCTGGCTGGGCTGCGGGCTCCACGTGGCCGCGGGTGGGGGAGGAGGGGCAGCAGCTGTGTTCTCTCAGCACCCACGCCCTGCACATTTTTATGAGCTGACTTGTTTTCATGTCCCAAACGCCTCCTGCCGCTTCCTGCGTTCGGGTTTCATCCTTCAAGTGGCCCTGAAGTCCCGCGTCCACGCGACCTCACGGCGACGGGCACTGATCACTGGGGCAGGGGTGGACCTGGCACGGCTGGCCGGCCATTCTCCTGGGGCAGCAGTTTTCCCGCTGGGCTCTTCCCTGGAGGACGGACCCTCCACAAAGGAGGACGGACCCTGACACAAAACTTGCTGAAGGCAGAGGGTTCACGTTAGAGATAAAGTTGTGGCCAAAACACAGATTTTGGAATCAGAAAGACCTGGGGTTGACTCTCAGCTCGGCCACTTTAACTCCTCCCCTGTAAAACGGGACCGTGGAGACCTATGTCACTGGGCAGTTGCAGAGATTAAATGAGATGATGGATCTCCAATGTTCGGCGAGTGCCTGGCAGGTGGCGCCTTCCCGATAACCATCGGGACGACGAGGGAGGAAATGAGTTTGTCTCCCTGATTATCCTCAGAAAGGCTGCCCTGGGGCTCATCCGCCCTGGAGGCGGGACCAGGGACACAGGGTCATCAGGTTCAGTGTGGAATTTGGGGGTCAGAGTACTTCAAATGTCTGCTTGCTTCTCTTTTTTTGGGTGATGATAACCTGGGGGACTGCAAAATGGGAGTGCGGCGTGGTCCGTGTATCACCGGGGTCACTTCTTTAAAGACAGACCTCTCCGGAATCAAGGATTTGACTGCCCTCAAATACAGTCCCTACAGGAAAGGCAGGACTGGTGCTTGAGACCTTCCTTTTACTGGCCAGGCCCGGAATCCCTGTGGACTGCTACAGCGGACGACAGAGGACTGGGCGGCTTACAGACAATAGAAATGTCCCTTCTCACAGTGCTGGCGGCTGGGAATTCCCAGACGCAGGTGCTGGCAGATTCCATGTCTGGGAAGACCCATTCCTGGGCGGCAGATGGTCGTCTTGCCGAAGCAGGACAAGAGCTCCTTGGGAGACTTAGAAGGGCACCGGTCCCGTTCAGGGCATAATTGCTCTACCCTCACGACATAAGTACTGTCTAAGGCCCTGCCCCCCCAAATACCATCACAATGGGAGATAGGTTTCAACACATGAATTTTGGGAGGAGACAAACTTTCTGGTTATATAGCCCGCAGTTTTCAAAATAATTACTTAGTTACCTTATAGCCTCAAAAGTGGACCAATGATTTTTTTTTTAAAGAGCTTATTTATTTGACAGAGGGAGAGGGAGAGAGAGAGAGCATAAGCAGGGGGAGTGGCAAGCAGAGGGAGAGGGAGAAGCGGGCTCTCTGCAAGCAGGAGGCCGGATGCGGGGCTGGATCCCAGGACCCTGAGATCATGACCTGAACTGAAGGCAGATGCTTATCGGCTGAGCCACCCAGACACCCTGAGCAATGGATGTTTTCTTTTTACCACTAGGATTACGTGTTTAACTCTCTTGTGGACACTAATCGTACTGATCCTCAGATTGTCCATCTTCAAACCGTGTGGGCCTCTCAAGTCGGAACTTGAGCGCTTTTGACAGGATCCTGGCTACGTGTTTGAAAGCCTCCTTGCCATCCAGTTAAGACAAAGTGCTCCAGGTTCATCTTACACTCTTCCTGTCCCACCTCTGGAGCCATCTGTTTCTTCAAGGAGCCCGGGTTCCTTCAGTGCGAGATATTTAGAGACCACAGACTGCTTCCTGCCATTGGAATGCTCCTTGTTTTTAGGCCTCTTTGTGGCCAAAGTTAAGAAATAAAAAAATAATTTCCTAACTCTATCCAGAAAGACAGAGTTAGGATAAAGATAAAATGATAACGAGTTTAGGGGTGCCTGGGTGGCTCAGTGGGTGAAAGCCTCTGCCTTCGGCTCAGGTCATGATCTCAGGGTCCTGGGATTGAGCCCCGCGTCGGGCTCTCTGCTCAGCGGGGAGCCTGCTTCCCCCTCTCTCTCTGTCTGCCTCGCTGCCTACTTGTGATCTCTCTCTGTCAAATGAATAAATAAATAAAATCTTTAAAAAAAAGATAATGAGTTTAATATAGTTGCATACTGGTATTTCCCACTCAGATTGAAAACTGTAGGGTCTTAGCCCAACCTTATTCACCTTACATGGGTCTCTCCTTTCTTCCATCCTGAAAAATCCCAGTTCCCAATGATACCAACGTATCTGAAAATACGCTACTGAAAATACGCTACTGAAAGTAGTTTCATTTTTTTCTTTTGCAGTTCTTTTTTTTATCCTAGGAATAGCCCATTATGAATATACGTCAAATTATCATGTTTTAGAATTACCTAAAACTGTGTCTCTCTGTGTGGTTATGCCACTAAAATGATGCACAGTCAGGGGCACTGTTTCACTTTGGTCTTGATTATTTGGAGATTGGTTTATTTATTTATTTGTTTATTTATTGTTAAGAAAGAAAGAGAGAGCAAATGCACACTTGCGTGTAAGTGGGGAGGTGGGGGGAGGTTGGTGGGGAAGGCAGAGGGAGAGGGAGAGAGAATCTCAAGTAGGCTCCACACCGAGCACAAAGCCCCACACAGGGCTCAGTCTCATGATCCCAAGATCAGGACCTGAGCTGAAATCAAGAATCAGACACTTAACTGACTGAGCCACCCAGGTGCCCCCGAGGATTGCTTTTTTAAATTTAATTTGTTTTAGAATTATGTGAAATATTATCATGGTTTCCAATGCAAATCTACAAAGGAAGGCTTATTTGGAGAAGTAGCCCTTTTTATTAGACGAATAATAGGATTCTACCCACATTTTTCTCCACTGTGCTTTTTCGCACTTAACAATATATCCTGAAGATCGCTCCAGAATAGCATATAGAGAAGTTCTTCATTTCTTTTTATAATTGGACAACACTCCACTGTGTGCCCGAGCACAGTTTATTCAGCCATCAGCCCACTAAAGAATATGTGGATCGATTCCAGTCTTACTTTCACTCGGGGTGCTGCCTGGATACCCTTGGGCAGTCTTGCCGATGTAATTTTGGGATCAGTTCCTAGGAATGACGTTGCCGGGTCAAAGGGCGGCTGTAGGTTTTCTGGTAGATGCGGTCAAATTGCCCTTAAATTGGTCGTTCCATTCTGTATCACGAGACTTGTTTCTCCCTAGTTTTTGCCAACAGAGAATGTCAGCAATTTTTTGGACTTTGGCCAAATTTCATAGATGAGAAATAGCTCAGTGAGGTTTTAATTGAATTAATTTTTTTAATGATTTTATTTACTTGAGAGAGAGAGGAAGAGCGCGAGCACAGAGGGAGAGGGAGAAACAGAGTCCCCGCTGAGTAGGGAGCCCAATGCAGGGCTCCATCCCAGGACCCCAGGATCATGACCGAAGCTGAAGGCAGACGCTTAACTAACTGAGCCACCCAGGAACCCCTAAGTGAATTAATTTTGAATGGCGGTATTTACTATCAGAATTAGAATAGAGTGGGGAGAAATGTTTTGTCCGGCTAATCTTCTCTTTACTTTAGCATTATAATCATCGTAGGTTCACGGGTTCACTAGCCTGTGGCTACAATGTGAAGTCCCACTCATTTTTTTTTAGAGGGAGAGAGAGGCTCCACACCCAGCATGGAGCCTGATGCAGGGCTCAATCTCACAACCTTGAGATCATGACCTGGGCTGAAAGCAAGAGTCAGATGCTTAACCGTCTGAGCCACCCAAGTGCCCCCCAACCCCGCCATTCATTTTTAATGCCCAGATTACAATAGTTTGAGGTTCCCTAAATATACCTTTAAAGGGGACATAGTGATCCCTATATCTCCAGTTATTGGGGGAGTATCCAAAGGGGACCTTGAAGGCAGCACCAACCAGGCTATCAGCGGCAGTCCCATAGCTGGGTGCTGGCCCCCCTCTCCTGGCGCAAGGGTCCCTGCTGGCGGCCACGATACGTCGCTGCTGTTGGGTGGGTGCTGGCTACGAGGACATCAACGCTGACCACAGCCCGGCCACTGTTCCTGGAGGGGGCAGGATGAGGCTAAGACATCTGAAGTGGTGGCTGTCCCCACCACTGTGCTACCCCGCCTCCCGCCCCCTGGCCCCCGTCTTGCACCATTCTCCTCAAGAATCTCCTGAGGAGCTCAGTCTACTTCTCTAGAATCTTACAGAGATGTTCATGAAAAGGGTCCCTTCCTTGGATGGTTGAAGCACTCCCCCCCCCAGGGGCTGTCCTCTGCTCTATAAAACAAATACTCCGGAGTACAGGCAGGTACGGGAACATGAGTTACACCGCCCCCATGTGCTTAGCCCCCGATGTCCCCCCCTCCACGGCCGTGGCCATGACCTCCCATCTCGCCGGCACCCGGGCAGAAGGCACAATTAGCTGACTCTTATTTGTAACAGTGAAGCCGGAGTCCCTCACTGAAAATTAACTCGTGTCAGTTTAAACAGCAAAATAACCGAGGGAGTGGACAATATTATAAGACGCATTTATACACAAATAATCCTGGAGTGCACACACGTCAACAGTACAAAGACTAGTGCTGGGAAAGGTTAGTTTTGGTTAATATTCTTTCAGAGATTTACTTGGAACCAAAGAGGAAATTTTTAAATTCACAGAAAGCATTGTTAAGCAGAGGAAGCATAGTGATTGAAATGAATCAGGAAAAAATGCCCCACTTTGGAAAACAATTTTCTAAAAAAAAAAAATAAAATACGTAAATTCACAAAATAATCCTGGGACTCATAAATATTGTAATTCTCATGCAAGCACTCCTACATTTCAAAAAAAAAAATCACAGAAGTGGAAAAAAGCATCAAGATTTATAAAAGTTTGATTTTTTTTTCTACTTATGGCTTTTTATCACTTTCATTACTCAGTTATTCTGGATCGTAAACTATCAATCTGTTCGTTTTAGAATGAGCCTGAGCCACTTTTGTTAAGTGCGTCCTGATCGGTGGTGGTTGGGGGGATCTGTGGGCTCTGGGGGCTTGCTGTTCACCGTGAAGCCTGGCGAGGCTTAGCTTGGACATTCTGGAAGCGTCGCTGAGTCGAGTTTAGTCTAGGCCTCACCGGCCCACTGAAGACATTTTGTAGAGGGTCTTGTGGTAACCATGGCTCGATGTGTGTCGGCAGCGGGGGGCCCTCCGTCTGCGCCTCCCGTCCTGCCTGCTTCTGGATCGCCCAAGGGAGGAAGCCACAGGGAGAGTTCCGTCCATGCAGTCATTGTTCTGACTCTGGAATGACAGCTTAGCCGAGACTCCAGGGATGATAACGACTGTCTTCAGCAAGGTGGAAATGGTCACCAAGGGGGTTCCAAGGGAACCCCCTTCCATTCCTGACCCAGACCTCGGGGCCCAGACCAGGTGCAATGGATTAGTTCCCGCTGGAGATGTTTCTTCTCTGTTTCACCTTGTTTTGCTGACTCTTCTCAGTGCCCCTCGCCATTGGCATCCCCTGGTCACCCCTTGGAGTACTTGGAGGGACAGGGTGAGCCCAGAGAGCCACTTGGGCTGCAAAATCGCAGCCTCAGCTGCCCGTGGGAATGTGACAGCCGGCGCCTCTGGACCCGTGAGGCACTGCCCGTCCCCCCCTAGGAAAGGGCTGTTCCTGCTACCGGCCTTGGGGTCGAGGCTCTGGGAAGGCTGAGGGGGCGGAAGGAGGCCATGCAGGATGGCCCCCCACTTACATGGAGCCACATCTTCGGGAGCTCTCAGACTCTCGGGCCTGACCTTGGCCTTGAGAAGTGCTCAAGTGGATTCCTCTCCCTGAAATCAGGATCACACCCTAACTGTTGAAGTGAAGGATGCACTCATAGATTTGGGAGCCCCGGATGCGGTCTCCAGAGACTTAAGATGCCTCCAGGGATTCCGGCAGCTCGGAATCCTGCAAGCTGAGGCTCTGAGCAATGAGCAAAGCCGTGCCCGAGATTGCGAATTCAATCAAGCGGCCCTATTGATATGGAAGCGTCGAAAATAGATTATTTTAATTGCTAATTGTTCTTGAGACCCCTACCAAGGTATTTTTTTTTTTTTAATGTGGTCTAAATGTTCTCCTCAACAGGCACGGTGAAGGAATTATAGTTTATTCAGAGGCTGACGCGCTGCTGATTGAAATACAAAGAAGAGTAATCAAGGTTGGTTTTTTTTTCATATGGCTTTTAACATTTACAAAGAAAATGATTTCCAGGGGTATGCACTAGAAAGAAACAAGCTGTAAACAGTTACGAATCAGCCAAATACTCCGACTACTAAGAATGTTCCCTCCACCCTCGTCTCATCTCTTACTACCCCCCTCCCCTGATAGTCAGCATCTAAATGTAACAGGAATTATTCTTTTGTTCAGAACTCTCTGGGAGGAGGATAAAGAGTCAGACTTCAGGGCCTCCTGTTCCCACATTCCACGACCTGGTCTGGGATGATTTCACCGATGCAGCCCCGCGGATGCCCCCTTTTCACCTGTGAAGTGAGCAGAAGCCTTGTGGGGGGCCGGCCACGAAGGCCACCCTTCGACCCCTGCTCCCCAGAGTGAGAGTCGGGAGAGCCTCGGTGCGTTCTAAGATGGGTGGGAGGTTGGAGAGTATGAGGAGAAGAGATTGGACAGATGTAAGGACAACCTGGTCTTTGAAGAATTCCTCACTTGCTGGGGTCTTGAGAAAATGGCCTTTTCCTGGAGTCCTCAAGCCCCAGGGGCGTGTCGCGGGCCACCTTACAATGCCCGTGGGTGAGCGGACCTGGGCCTCTGAAGGTCACTGGTAATGTGACGTGTTTAAATCACCCTTGCATTGGGGGAATGGATAATGCTGTTTATGGCTTATGCCAGGGCGGGGTCAAGCCACAGCTGATAACTTCTGAGAAATGTCCTTGGGCTTTCTTTCTTTTTTTAATCCAAGTATAGTTAATATACAGTATTATATGAGTTTCGGATGTACAATGTGGTTCAAAAATCTGTGAGGAACAGGCTTCTAACGCCGCTTAGACTAATGGTGTGCCCAGCACACCGGCGAGTACAGGAAGAACACCTTCGGAGGCATCAGACTGAGCTCTACACCTTTGTAAGTGTGTGAGTGCCCACCTCGGCACGTTTTCAACGGGTTTTTAAGCTAAACCTAACTTTATAATTTAGGACAGGATGTATGCGCTGGTGGCGATGTGACATGTGTCTGCTCCATCCTTTCCTTTCTAATTTCTATTCATTTGAGTGAGAAAGAAAGAGAGACAGAGCACACACAAGCAGGGAGGGCAGGCAGAGGGAGAAGCAGACTCCATGCTGAGCAAGGAGCCCAATGAGGGGCTCGATCCCACGACCCTGAGATCATGACCTCAGATGTTCAACCGACTGAGCCACCCAGGCACCCCTTTCCTCTCCTAAATGCAATTACAGCCAACCCAACCACTCAGACTCTTCGATCAGCCTGAAGAAAGACATGCTTCAGAGGAATACACACAAACTAAGGAGAAAAGCCGAGAACAGCAAGGAGGAGCTCTCCCTACAAAAAGCAGCCCGGCTTTCTTGGCTTCGCTGCAATTTCTAATTCTAATTATTATTCTGATTTTTATTCCATGATTCTAATTATTCTTTTTCCAAATTTTGGTGTCCTCAATATATCTACATTTAATTCATCATGGAATTGGAAAAAAAAAAAAAAAAACAGAGAGATCACTGTATATTATTCTTTTCCTAACTTACTCCTCCAGCCATACTGGTCTCCTCGCTGTTCATAAAGAACGTTCCCTCCACCTGGACTTCCAGGTGTGTTTCCCTCCACCTGGACTTCCAGTGTGTGTTTCTCTCTGCCCAAATGCTCTTCCCTCACCTGCCAGTCTTCTCAGTGAGGCGTTCCCCCAACTACCCGATCTAAAATTATAGCCCACCCAACATACCCTGTCCTCTTCCATGGATGGTTTTTCTTTAGCACCATCTAAAACCTTATTATACTTATTAATTTATCCTATTGTCTATCTCCTCTACTACAGACGCTTATAGCCCCAAATGAGGGCAGGAGCTCAGAGATTTCACCCATGTTGTTGATTGCTGTGTCTGTGGTACCTAGAAAGAGCCCAGCAAACAGCAAGTACTCCTTAAATATTTGTTGAATAAATACTTGAACAGTGACAAGTGATGTTGGCTTAATCACTCCCCATACCCGGGCAGCCCTGCCTTCTGTGAACGTCTAGGCCCTCCCTTCCTGTTCAGAGTCCTGCCCTCACCACCCCCAACACGGCTTGAAGATTTTTCTTATGTCTTGTAGGCTAGCAATGTAATTCAAAAAATCAGTATGTTTCAGGCAGGTTCTGTTTTGTCTTGAGCAGGAGGGACCTTCGAAGAATCTGATTTTTCATACTGATCGAAGTGAAAGCTAAATTTTATTCTTTTACTACCCTATTAAATTTATTTCGTTAGTAATCTAATGTTCCCCCATCTATTTTCTTCGGTAAAATTGGCTTATAATTTTCCTTCCTTTATGTAATCCTCTACCCTTGACAGAATTTAATGTCACTGTTGTGTTAGTTTTGCAAATACTAAATCTACTATGTATATGGCTTAGGTTGGAGGTCTGAAGGAATTACTCATGCAACTCTCCAGGTCCAGAGTTATTTTTGAGAGGCAACTACATGTAATTTCTATTTTCCTCTATGCATAGTGGTCTACAGATATTAAGATCTTCTTGGGGTGCCTGGCTGGCTTAGTGGGTAGAGTATGCAACTCTTGATATCACAGTTGGAAGTTTGAGCCCCATGTTGGGTGTGGAGATCACTTTTAAAAATAACTGATTTTTTTTAAAAGATCTTCTTATAGCAATTTTGATAATTTAATATTTTCTATAGAAATCATACATTTCAACAAAAAGGCAGCCTACTGAATGGGAGAAGATGTTTGCAAATCATTTATCCAATAAGGGATTAACATCCAAAATATACAAATAACTCCTACAACTCAACACCAAAAAATACATAATCCAATTTAAAATGGGCAGAGGACCTAAATAGACATTTTTCCAAAGAAGATATACAGATGGCCATCAGACACATGAAAAGATGCTCAACATCACTCACCATCAGGGAAATACAAATCAAAACCACAATGAGATATATCATTACCTTACACCAGTCAGAATGGCTGGTATCAAAAAGACAAGTGTTGGGAAGAATGTAGAGTAAAAGGAACCCTTGTACACTCTTGAAATGAATGTAAATTGGTGCAGCCACTATGGAAAACAGTTTGGAAGTTGCTCAAAAGTAAAAAAATGGAAATATCTTACAATCCAGTAATTCCACTTCTGGGTATTTACCTGAAGAAAATGAAAAAACTAATTTAAGAAGATATATGCCCCCCTATGTTTATTATAGCATAATTTACAATAGCCACGATATGGAAGCAACCCAAGTGTTGTCCATTCATAGATAAATGAATAAAGATGTGGTGTACACACACACACACACACACACACACACACAGAGGAATATTACTTAGCCATAAAAAAAGAATGACATCTTGTCATTCACAACAACATGCATGGAACAAGAGGGCATTATGCTCAAATGAAATAAGTCAGATAAAGACAAACACCCTATGATCTCACTTATCTGTGGAACCTAAAAAACAAAACAAATGAACAGACAAGCAAAAACAGAAACAGACTCATAAAAATAGAGAACAAATGGGTGGTTGCCAGAGCAGGGGGGGGATGGGAGGATGAGCATAAGAGGTGAAGGGGATTAAGAGCTATACATTTCCGTTTATAAAATAAGTAAGTCACAGGGATGGAAAGTCCACCATGGGGAATATAGTCAATAGTACTGTAATAATTTTGTCTCGTGACAGATGGCAACTGCCCTTATCTTATCCTTGGTGAGCATTTTGTAATTTATAGATTGTCAAATCCCTGCTATCTACCTGAAACCGATGTTAACAGTGTATGTCAAGTACACTTCAATGAAAAAAAAAACCCACACATTTCATCTGTATTTCTCAGTTGAGCTCTACAGAGCATGTGTTAACAATTTTAAAATTTCCTGTATCTGTCTTTATACCCCACATTTTATTTCTGTTTTAGTTCAGATGGATATTCTTTTTTCTTGATTAAAGCTACTGGAAGTTTGTTCTATATCGTTGTTGCTTTTCAGAAACTCATTTGTTGATGTTTTATTCTAATAAATTTCTCTCCTAATTCATTATCTCCTCTTCATTTGTCATTTCTTTATCCTATTAAGATATCTACTAAGATTGCCTTATTTTTTCTAATTTCTTTCAATGAATCTTTTACTTCATTTACTTTCTTTTATAAAAAAAGAAAAGCATTTAAAGCTATGAATATAGTATTAACAATCCTATAATATTTGATATGTAGTGTTATTTCTTAAATGTCGTATAATAGCAAATTTATCTCATCCTTATTCTGAGATATCTCTATCTCTAGATAGAGATAACTCTATCTCTATCCTGAGATAGAGTTTTTAAACTCTTGGAAACTCCTTGGTGGTTAAGAGTGTCTTTCTTATTCATGAAGGACCATTGGGTCATACCCACGTTTATGCTAACGAGATGAACTGGATGGGGGCTGGTCATGATGGTAAGCCCAACCAGGCGATTAGGGGATTGTGCCTTTGAGCCACAGCAGTATCATCCCAACCTCCCTGCCTCTGGGTAGGAAAGGGGGAATGGCAATTGAGTTCATTCACATGATTCAATCAATTGTGCAATTGTGCAAATGTAATGAAATTCCAGGAAAAACTGAACTTGAAGCTCAGGTGAGCATCTGGTTGCTGAGCATATCCATGTGCTGTGGGGGCGACGTAACCTGACGCCAAGGGAGAGGGCACAGAACCTCTGTGTTGGAACCTCACGCTATGTGTCTCTTCACTGACTGGTCTTGATTTGTATCCTTTAGAATAAAACTGTACTAGTAAGGACAGCACTTCCCTGAGATTTGTGAGTCATTCTAGTGAATTACGGAACCTGGAGGAGGTCAGAGGAGACCTCTGAATTTGTAGCCAGTCGGTCGGAAGTGCAAGTAACCTAGGGACCCTTAAACTCGCAGCTGGCAATGGACGCAAGAGGAGTCCTGTTGGGGACAGTGCCCCCACACTCTGGGTGGTTAGCGTCACAATTGCATTGTAGTCCTGTAGTCAACACATTACTTAGTATTTTATTTTTTAACACAAGACTATAATTTAATCATTTTGCTCCAGTAATTTGACATTCTTTACTTCTTAAGATGTAAGTCAAACCAGTCACTTGTGGAATGTTCTGGACTTTTTGTTGTTGTTGCTTAAAGGAACAGAGGTGTAAACAACCCACCAACACATAATAAAGTGATCAGTTCATCAGTCATGACTCTACTCAAACAAGTCACTGGTTTCAACTCCTTTCTGACTGTAGTTTTTTTTTTTTAACCCTGTGTGTATGGATGGTGAGAGGTAGAAGTACAGTTACAGCATATGAGGTTAATCTATAAAATTGCCAATCCAATAAAAAATCATTAATATTCTCTTCTGTGGCCAAAACCACATTTGGAAAAGTAGATGAAAATCATATTCTATTAAATTGCTATCATTCCTCAACTGTGTAAGAGAGAGCTTACACAGTTGGTACTTGGAATAGCAGAAGCCTCCAGAAAGGTGGGTAGACTAGGGTCGCAATAACTGTTCTTACTTTTAGGGGAGGTGTTTCTTAAATGAAAATACGATTAGAGTGAAAACTTAACAGCTTTTGTGGCAAACACTCCTGAAATCAAGCATATTACCATGGTAAAAAGTGGTACAAACGTGGTCACTAAATGGTGCAAAGGAACCTTTACCGATTAGTATTTTTGTATGGCCCTTTTCTCCACCCTCTTAGTCCAGAGGATTGTATCTGAGATTACGAGAGCCTACTACCAGACATTCCAAAAGGCAAGAACAGATGACTAAAATTCAAAAGAAAAAAATATAGCCACGGCTGATCCAGATGGTGAAGTTGACTAACAAGGGCTTTTAAAACTATGTTTAATATGTTCAAGAACAAAGATTAAAAATGTGGGGGGAGGGGCGCCTGGGTGGCTCAGTGGGTTAAAGCCTCAGCCTTCGGCTCAGGTCATGATCTCAGGGTTCTGGGATCGAGCCCAGCGTCGGGCTCTCTGCTCAGCGGGGAGCCTGCTTCCCCCTCTCTCTCTTCCTGCCTCTCTGCCTACTTGTGATCTGTCTCTGTGTCAAATAAATAAAATTAGAAAAAAAATGTGGGGGGGAATACACCTACTCTTCTCTTTTGAAGATGGAGAACTTCAACAGAGAATTGGAATGCATAAAAAAGAAATTGTTATTTTAGGACTAAAAAAGGTGTAACACTTAAAATTAAGACTTCATCATACGATGTGTTTAAAAGCAGACAGGGCACCTGGGTGGCTCACTCACTTAAGCGTCTGACTCTTGATTTTGGTCCAGGTCATGATCTCAGGGTCAAGGGATCAAGCTCCGTGTCAGGCTCTGCACTCAGTGGGGAGTCTGCTTGGAATTCTCTCTCTCCCTCTGCCCTTCACCTCTCCCTGCCTCACTCAGGGGGTCTCCCTCTCAAACAAACAAATAAAAATAAATAATAAAAGCAGACTAGGCGAGCAAAAGGATAAGACTGGTAAGTTAGAGAGTATGTTGAAAAAAATACCCAAACTGAAGTACAGAAATTTAAAAGAATGGGAAAATTCAGGAAAGAATCTTAGAGATAATGTGGGAATGCAATAAATGGCCTAAAAATTGAGGTCAGGGAAAAAGCAATAGTGAAGAGAGAATAATCCAATTTTCCAAAACTGATGAAGGGTACCAACCTAAGATTCAAAGAACTCTGTGAACCCCAAGCACAATAAATATAAAGACGACCACACCAGGGCACAACATAAACTGCTGAAAATCAAATAAAAAGAGAAATTCATAAAAATAGCTGGGGTTTGGGATGGGAATACACTGCTCTCAAAGGAGCAACAATAGCACTCAGAACTGATTTCTCAGAGAAAACGATGGAAGCCAAATGAAAAAATTTTAAAAGCGCTAAAATAAAATGTCCCTAAATTAAAATTCTATACCCAGGTAAAATAATATTTCCAAAATGAAAGGAGACAAAACTCCTCAAAATTTATACATTAAATATGTGCAACTTTTTTGTATGTCAACTTTTCCCAAACAAAGCTTTAAACATTTCAAAGGAGAATAAATACATTTCTCGGCCAACAAAAAACAGAAGATCCAGCACGAGGAATCACGAACTAAAACAAAAAGGAGGTCTCAAGCAGAAGAAAATACTCCTCCAGGGAAACAGGATTTCAGGGAGAAATAAGGAGGAACAGAAAAGGCAAAAATGTAGGTAAATATAAATAAATATTGACATATTAATTAATAATGAGTTGTGGGGGTTAAAACGTGTAAAATTAAATACATAGGGTGAGTAACACAAAATATGGAAGCCTGTTACGGGGTTAAAGTGTTCCGAGGTTAGCATCCTTGGAGAAGTAGCAAAAAGCGATTAATTTTTATACGACTGTGTAAGTTTGGGAGGCATGTTGTTATTTCCAAGGTAACCACTAAAAGAAGAGCTGCATAATGCATGACAAGCTAATAAGGAGAAAAAATGGAATAATTAAGTTTCCTTTCTATTATGTCTCAAATAATTTAGACACTTTCGATAGCAAATTATTCAAGACTCTCGATTTGTAAAACAGTTGAGTTCCTACTAGTGTTGGTATAACTAAATGCCTACTGTGTCATGTAATCAAATTTTTTTGGTATTTGATTTAGATTTTTAAAAAATATTCCAGGTTTTTAAAGATTTTACTTATTTATTTGAGAGAGAGAGAGAGAGAGCGCAGGAGCAGGGCAAAGGGAGAGGGAGAAGCAGACTCCCTTCTGAGCAGGGAGACCAATGCAGGACTCGATCCCAGGACCCCAGGATCATGACCCGAGCTGAAGGCGGCCGCTTAACCAGCGGAGCCATGCAGGCGCCCCACAGCGTTGTTTTTATAAGAGCAACTTCACAGGCTCAGACAAAAAGCACACATAAAATTTTACTAAATATTTTATTAGAACATGTTCAAGTTTAACTCTGTAGCCACTTTTACTCGTTACCACTGACATCTAACAAACTCCTATTGGAACTTAGTTGCCGGTAGAAAGGATGAACCAGAATGTTTGAGACATTCGAAGTGTTTGAGAAAGAGTCATGCATCCCCTGATCACCCCATGTGCCTCACCCCAAATGCTGCTCTTCCCTGGTGCCAGTCCTCGGTACTTCTTTCAATGCTGGGATTGTTGATTACTCTCATCCCTTATTTCCTTCTCTGTTCTCTTGCTCCCTCGCCTGTATATGTCCACAAAGGACTTAACACAATGGAAAGTTCAGGGTAGTTTTGCAGGAATTTTGTTTGTAGTCCTTTAGTTTCTTACTGTCCCCAAAGAGTCATGCCCTTTGGTCCCAGGCAAAGGCTACAGCAGCCAACTGGATGGAAATGGCTGCCCCTCGGTCATTCTGTGAAATTCCACCATCCAAGCTGGAATGGGGGTTGGGCTGATTCCAGGTAAATCAATTACAGAAGTTGGGACTTGCTTGGTGCCGGCACAAACTTAGCTTACTTTGGTAGTAAATAAAATGAGTCATTCACATCAACTGAAAATTGAGGGTGTGAATGAAGCAGTGGTGACAGAAAGGGATCCTTGGAGACAGTCAGTGTTTCCTTGGTTTGAACTTCAGGGCCACACTGTTGATGCAAAACCTCTGACCACTTGGCCCAGGTCCGTCAGGAAACACGTGGCCGAGATGGGCTTCACACTGCAAAGGAGAGAAGCCTCTGTCATTTCTCCACTGAGACAAAGTTCTTCATGTGAAACTAGACAGGTGAGCCCCACGTGGCCGCCCCACTCCAGTGTTTGTGTGTGGGAAAAGTCCATCACGGCAGAACGCACGTAGGAAACGGAAGAATGCAGGGGCGCCTGGGTGGCTCGGTTGGTTGAGTGCCCGACTCTTGGTTTTGGCTCACGTCATGACCACATGGGTTGCAAGATCGAGCCCCAAGTTGGGCTCCACGCTCAGTGGGGAGTCTGCTTGGGATTCTTTCCCGACTCCCTCCCCCTACTCCCACAGTCATGCGAGTGTGCACTCTCTCTAATAAATAAATACATCTTTTAAAAAAAGAAGTGAAAGAATGCAAGCCACGGTAGCAGTAACTAGCTATCCGTGAGAATGTGGGCAAGTTATTTAACTTAGGCCTTGATTTACTCATCTATAAAATGGGAACTAACAATTATACCAACTTAACAAAGCAGTTGTGATGATTCACTGATATAATGCACGGAAAGCATTAATACAATTCCTAGGTGAATACTAGATAATGTTGCAGGTCGTGTATTGCTATGGCTTTTTGCTGATGATAAGTCTATGCTAATGTTAGCTGCTTGCCTCTGGTGTTTTAAAAAAAAACTAAAAAAAGTGAACACCCAAGGATACAAAAAATGAACTTGCTGTCTGGATTTACGGCACCATGTCCTCCCAGCCCGGGGGAAGGAACAGTGTGCCGACGGCCCTGCGGCGTCCCTGTCCCTCCGGCCGCTGGTGCCTCGCTGCGGAGAGGGAAGGAGGCGGAGAGACGCCGAGCACCCTGGGTCTTCCCTGCCTGTCCCCCTTCAAAACAACGTGCGGGGCCAACTCCTTCTTTCAGACCCTCCCTCCGGCTCCTCTTTGGAAGGCTAGAACCGGGAAAGGCTACTTCACAGTGGCTCGGGAAGGTTCTCTCTCTTCCTTACGGTGCCCAGGGGATCACGGGAGGGAGGCATCGGAAGCGGCAAGCGCAGAAACCTGGCGTGTCGTAGAGACGCAGGTACCCCCCCCCCCCAACCCCACAGGCTCTCCGTGGCACCTGGGCCGGGGCAGCACCGGGGAAACCCGAACAGACAAAACAACACAAGAAACCCCACCTGCTTGCACACAACCTCGGTGCGAGTTAATCCTAATGAGGTGTCCTCACGTCTCAGGATGCCCGCGTCCCTTTCATCAGAGCCAGACGTCCCGAGCGCCTCGGAAAACGCGGGCCACCCGGTGCCGGAGCAGTACTTGTTCTCGGAACTGTGGGAGACATTCAGCGCCCTGCAGCTGCTGAGACGTTATTAACATACAAAGGGCATTTTATGCCCCAACTCATTTTTCTACCCAGCGGGGCCTGCTCCCCTCTCTCCTCTGCCGCTCGCCCGGCCAGTTACCGGAGCGACCGCTCATGGGAACTGCACCCACTGCACTTTCACTAAACACGTCTCATCGTCCTCAAAGGACCTCTTGTTCCTTTGATGCTGAAGGCTTCTCTCTCCACGTCTGACAGGGACCGAAGAACACTAGGGGCTTTGTGACCTGTGATGCCTATTAGGAAACCCAGATCAAATCCAAGGGCTCTAAACGTAGGAAAGGGGGACACAGAAATGCGACAGTCGTGGTCACAGGAGGGCAGGAGGGTCTGGGCCCAGCAGCAGGAGGCCTGATGAAACACCCACTGTCAGCAGTGGGCCCTTCGGGTTACCGGCCTCGGGGATTCCAGAGCTGCCTCTGTCATTGTGTAGCTGGGCGACCCTGGGCAGGCTCTGCCCCCGCCCCGGGCCTCATCTGTAGCACCGGGCTGGGAGGACCTGTGTTAGGGAGACGTCTTGAGGATTTCTGGAGATACTCTGTGGGCACGAGGTAAGTGCTCGTGAACGTGCTCCATGATAATCAGTCACGAAGCCGGGGCATCTGAGCCAGTCGCCGCAGCGCAGGGACCCTTCTGGGCAAGTCCCACAGGAACCAATGATGCTGAGGTGGGAGAGGGCCAGGGAGGCCGACCAGAGGACTGGGGGGGCAACAAGCGAATCCACTGGCCCCAGACCCACTCTCCAAGTGCTCTGAAGGGGAGCACTTGGAAAATAGAGGAGACAGCTCTTTCTCTGAGGAAGAGGGAGACAAATACACTATAAACTGCAAAAACAAAAACAAAAATACAAAACCCAAAAAACAAAAAACCCAAAAAGCTGACCAAAGAGAAGGAAAAGTAGCAAATAATCAAATCTGGAGGCTATGAACACAGAAGGAAGCTCAGTTTAGAGCACAAACCCCGCAGAAAATCTAGTGTAACGCAGTCATTCTCAAGCATTTTCATCTCAAGACTGCTCCATACTAAAAAAAATTACGGAGGATCTCTTTTCTTTACATGAATTATATATATCAATGCTTAACAACTTAGAAATTATAACAGAATTTAAAAATATTTCTGTTGTTATTTTTAAAAATAATAAATTCATTACCTGGTAACATAAATAGCCTATTCTTCCGACAGATAATTATATTTTCCAAAATGAAGAGTTGCACTATTTTACAATTCTGCAAATCTCTTTAATGTGTAACTTGAAAAAGAAAAGACAATTGACTCTTCACATGTGCTTCTGCATTCAATCTGCTGTAATCTTATTTTGATTCAAGTACAGGAAGAGGATGTGGCCTCACGGGCATGCACTTAGAAGACAGAGGGCCTTGGAGATATCCTGAAAAGGTCCCAGGAACTCCCGAGGTCCTCAGATCGGGATTTCAGAACTTGGAGGAGGAAGGGCCTTGACTTCTCAAAGGTTTGGGCAAGAATCCGGGCTCTGATACAACTGTGTGACCTGGGCAAGTTATTTAATCTTTTAAAGCCTCAGTGCCCTAATGGATAGAACAGTAATGGCCTTATTACCTCACAAGGCTGCTCAGAGGATTATCTGACATACTTTCTAGGTATAGTGTATTTAGCACAGTGTCAGACATGTGGTATATAAGTCAGTAGCTACATTTAAAAAAAATCATTACTATTAATAACAGATATCCATGAAATTTGAGCAGCTGTGGGTCCAATTTTTTTTGCAACCCTTTTTGAAAGAGTTCAAAACTATTCATCTGAGCCACCCTGGCCCAAGGAAAAACATTTTAAGTATCTTTTAATCACAGCCTTTCTACCCCTTAATGTTACATGTAGCTAGTGATGATTAAAGGCATTTTGATGGAGAATTATGAATATAATAAATTTTTTAATGAACAAATCTAAGACTAATAAAAAGTCATTTAAAATGTTTATGGGAAACAATAAATCTTTATTGATGCAATATACAGAATCTGAAGATTTTACCAGGTAATATGAGAGGCACATCATATATAACTTAAGAGTGGAAATCTAACTTTAAGGCCAGATTGAAGTTCCAATATACATATTAAAATGATTAGCAGATTATAAGGTTCTCCCTTGAAAAACTGAAACCATACAGCATCATCTTTTTTCATATACACTTAGAGGTTTTTTTTAGTTTTTTTTTTTTGTTGTTGTTGTTGTTATGTGTTGTGCCTTATGTGTTTGCATGCTTGTTATATGGTTATTTGCTTTGGCTTTTCTTCATTTCTGGAAACTCTACAGCCCCCAAACCAACACCACAAGCACCTGGTGAGAAGTGACACCTCTAACATCTTAGAAGAATTTCCATTCATTTGGAGGAATGGGAACACAGAAAAAATTTTTCACCAATGTTACTTATTTCCTTATAACATGCGGGACATCCGGGTGTTATGTAAAAAGACGAGTAACATCAGACTCTCAGATTCCCTCTATTCTAAGGAGATGCAGGAGCATGAAAGATGTGTCCCCACAGTCGATTTTAATAAACACTTCCAGAATTGGTATACGGGGGCGGGGGAAGGAGAAGAAAGGGGAGCACAGGAAGCAGGGCCAAAGCCACATGATTCCAAGGTTAATAAAGCACCAATCTGGAGTCCCCAGGGGAGCGATAACATCCTACGAGTTACGAGTGTTCCTGACCTGGAAACCTTGGATCAGGGGCCTCTGGTGTGGAGAGGAGGCCTGTCTCCCGGAACACACAGCATGGTGGTCGTGTGTGAAGGCAGGTCGCAGGCAGCAGGGGGCTCGGCGGCCCAGAGGCAGTGGTCCCACATCTATCTGACTCTTTCCTGGTTGACCAACTTTTCACCTCATTTTGACTCTCCCTACACAAGCATTTAAAGGAACGTTTATTTTTTTCTCCACCCCTGCTCACTATTATTAAGGCTAGAGACTGAGGACAGAGAGAGAGGGGGAAAATGAGAGGCAAAACAGGAATATGTTCCTAAGACTATCCTCTTGAATGGGAAGCATGCTCAGGAATATAATCTCCACTTACAGATTCTCATTAACCAGCACATATTCACAAGAATTCCTCATCATCGGGCGCCTAGGTGGCTCACTTGGTTAGGTGACTACCTTCAGCTCAGGTCATGATCCTGGAGTCCTGGGATTGAGTCCCGCATCGGGCTCCCAGCTTCACGGGGAGTCTGCTTCTCCTCTGACCTTCTCCCCTCTCATGTTCTCTCTCACACACTCTCTCTCTCTCAAATAAATAAATATAATCTTAAAAAAAAAAAAAGAATTCCTCATTATCAAAGACTGATTCGCACAGATGGCCCGAAGAAGGCTCTGCCTCTAAGAACTGTCGCTCACATGTACTGAGGGCTGGGCGCGCGCCAGGCCTGGCCCGGGCGCTTCTGCACGCGCTACCTCATAACCCAGTCGATCCTCTCAACAGCTTGCCGAAGTCGGTATACCACCGTGCTACTACGTTACAGGTGAGGAAACTGAGGCATGGACCGGTTCAGAGACTTGCCCAAGGTCCCACAGCAATGGGGCCAGGAGGTACACCCAAGCACCCTAGCCACTCTACTATCCCGTCTCTCCTATAAACAAATACATCTGCAAGAAGAGTATATTCTGGAACATAAACGATCCTTAAAAATATATTGTTATTTCTCCCAGTTCTCGGATATAGTAGCAGCAGTAGCAGCAGGAAAATGGAACAGAAACTTACCCCAAAGTCCCTGAGAAAAGAAAACAGAAACTTTTCAACTGAAACTAAATGATTAAGAAAGAAACAGATACTGAGCTGGCAGCTTAGTACACTGGTCTTTGGTCATCGGGCTTCTGGAGACTCGGCTGGTTCCCCTGTGAGTCTTGGCTGCTTCCCTCTCGGTGACCTGCGGTTGGCCTCTCAGCTCCCTTAATTTGGACTGGCCTTGTGCTAATACAGTAGTCACTGGTCACAGGTGGGCTTTTAGGTTTAAAGTAGTTAAAATTAGGTAAAATTAAAGATTCCTCTTCGAGCAACATTTTGAGTGCTCAAGAGCCACACGTGGCTGCCGCATCGGGTAGAGCAGATATAGAATACTTCCACGATCACGGAAATTTCCACTGGACAGAGCTTTGTGCTCTGGCCTCAGGTCCCGCCCTGCTCCCACATTCTGTGACTCCAGGACTGGCTGCGGTGGGGAGGGGACGGCCGGCACTGGGTAGGAAAAGGTCTCAGCTTTGCTAGTGCAGAAACCAGAACACCAAGGAAGTAAAAAAATGAAGACTGCAAGGTAGGAGGATGCTCCTACACGGACACCTTCTCATCTTTTGTCCTCACAGTCCAAAGACAGAGAAGAACACCTATCTGGTTACCCCAGTGGGACAAGGTGGTCCTCTACATCTTCGCATCGCACGCTTTTTTTGACTAAAAGCAGGTTGGCCATCTCAAGGTCCTGTTTCTCCCCAACAGAACCAAAGGTCAAGGAATAACTAATGCCTCAGAAAGATGTTTCCCACATTTTACTTCGTTAAGATTAAGCTGCTTCTCCTAGTTTTCGCCAGGCCATCCCAGGCCCACCGCTGTCCCAGATGTCTCCTCACCAGCGACTGACACAGTGAACGGATCTGAGCGGAGACCTGCCCTTCCGTGAGCATGAGGAGAAATCAATCCCAGCCGTTCCTCATCCTTGCAGGCGGGGTCTGGTTTTCCGAGTTCCGCCCACACTAGCAGCCAGCGGCCCAAGAACGCCCAGTCTGCTCGAAGCCCAGAGGACGTAATGAAGCGCTGCCTAATGGAAGATTCACAGAGCTGGCTTGATTTATATTTTATTCTAAACCAATTTAGAGTTGATGCAGAAGAAAGGAAAATATCTTTGAAGTTCTGAAAACAGGACTTCAAAGATGTTTTCTTTCTTCTTCATCGAATCTACTTTTTTTAGACTGTTTCCTGCATGTCTAAACAAAAAAGCCTTTGTTGAGAGGTTTCAGATCCCGATTGACTTAAAAGAGGCTTTGAAAATCCAAGGGACAATTAAATTTACTTTTAGCTATATGGAAGAGGGCATGGTATTCACTACTGTCAAGCACTGTGGGGAATCTATCCTCATAAAATTCTACATTTCCCAAATTAAATTATAAACCCATTTTCCCTCGGAGAGATATAGTTTTAATCACATGGCCAAGCAAATACTATTATGGTTTAGATTTCTTTACTTTCCCAGGAAAATATTCTAATAGCATTATCTTAAGGTGCTTACGAAGTTTTATTTGTTTGCTATTTCTCGGGGATACAGGAAGAAAGAATAGAGGCTAAGAAGTCTCGTTAACTGCTCTAAATGCTGGAAATAATCAAGACGGGCAAGTATTTTATAGAAAGAGCTCTCCTTATAGCAGCCATGCCAAATGAGGAGGGCAATTAAAAACAACACGGGCGTGTATTTATCCAGGGCTTTGAAAGAGACAGCGCTATAAGGAATCTGGAGGCCTCGTCTCCTTCAGTTCCTCTCCTGAGCCTTACCTGAAGAGTGGGCTGTCACAGCAAACACAGTGATACACTCCTGCTGCCTTGTTATTCAGATAGACTCCACTGAAGGGCTGGAAGTAAATCAGATGTATCAGGTGCAGGCTTCTCATAACACCGGCAGGAGACGATACAGCAGATTTAAATCCAAGACTCAGTCCCCAAATAAAGGAATTTTTGTACTAATTTGACAAAGTGCAAATATCACCGGAGAGGAAATTATAACCCGCCCAACGAAGCAGTCTTGCAGGCTTATCACAATCCAGCCTTTACTGTGCCGAATATTCAAATCATGACATTAATAATGCTTTGTATTTATATAGCGCCTTTCATCCAAGAACATCAAAGTCCATGAAAAAGTGAGAGAACAGTCCTCTGGATTGTATAAGATTCCAGTCTTCTTCTCAAAGGAGTTGATACAACAGGAATCCAGTCCACTGACTAAAACACTGTGAAATCTCCAATTAAAGAGAGAATATAAATACATAAAAAGCATAGCTCCGTGGGCTCACGGTTGTACCTTTAACGTGCCTCACATCATGGTGTTTACGACACGGCATACTTAATAAATGTTTAAATAATGAGGTAGATTATCCCAGTACCGAAGTTACTACTCAGATGAAATTATTTCATTAACTATGGTTTAAAGAGTCTGTAGGTTCTCAAGGTCTCCCAGGAAGAACACGGGAGACTTGAAGCCATCAGTCTACCAAGTCAGGACCTTTCACAATACTATTCTGAAAACTGGATTTCATTGTTACAAAAAGAAACGAGGACCTTCTTTCCCAATTCCTTTTGTTAAAGTAAATTAATAGGAAAAAAAAAAAAAACACCTTGACAACAACAAACCTCTCACACAAGCCAACCACAGGGGGGCCGTCACCTGCTGGCAAGCGCTGTCCCATTTTACGGGGTGCAAAAGAAGCCAATGCACAGAACGGGTCACCAATCCCAGAACTGACTTAGGGGATACGCTGGACTCTTCTGACCTTTCTAGATGTCCCGACTGAACAGATTCACAGGTCAAACATTCAAATTCCCTGTGGCAGTATGAACAGCACATTTTCAGTGAGCCGGATAATGGACAATTTCAAAATAACCCACTGAGCCTACCATCTGGGCACACTTGGATATTTTCCCTCTTTAAAGACTCTAAACTGAGCTGCAGAAATCGGAACAGTAGTAAGCTGGTCTTTTTATGGCTGCCGGCTCCCAAGCCTGGCCCAAATCGGCCTCCGCCATAAAGTGTCACAGGTTCCCAGGTGGGACCCCGGGCTAATGAGAGTCATGTGCCAAAGGGCTACCTGCCCTGAAGCTCATCTGGAAAGCCTACTCACAGGAGGCACACAGTCTGATAAAATCCAGAATATAACTTTGTTATTGCAGGGGACAGGCGGACAGAGGAAGCAACAGGTACCATAGTAAAAATAAAGAAATAAATAGACAGATAAATAAATAGCCCTTGGCTGAAGAATTGCATGAAGTGACATCTGTCCACTGCCTCCTAGACTGATTTCCCAGTGTCTCCCTCCTCCGACTTCAGTTCTGTACAAGTCCTATCATTTATTTAGAGCCAAACTGAACTTCTATCTCGATTGTTCATTCTCACATTTACTTCAAAACCTACTATGTACCCAGTGCTGGTCTGGGTGCTAACATTACAGAGATGGGGGGAAAAATCAGGAGCTGAACTGGCCAGCCCCTTAATCTTAGACTTCCCAGCCTCCAGAACTGTGAGAACTATATGTATATACTTATATATAAACGTCTGTTGTTTAAGCCCTTCAGTCGGGTACAGGGGCCCGAAGGCAGTCTGTCTGGGCCAGTGGGACTTGTCCCTCCTTCAACCTGGTCAATACAACATACCTGTTGGAACAGATGGCACACTCAAAGGGGCGATTTGCAGGTAATTTCATACAGGATGATTTACAAAGGTGGGGACGGGGCCATCGGAAACCAACAAGGGAGCACGAAGCACTGGGAGGGCCATCGGCTCTGAGAACACCCCACCCTACGAGGCATGAGGGACAAAGGGAGGGGCGGTACCAGGGCCTATGGGTGGGGCCGGCCAGCGAGCGCTACAGCCTGCACTAGAGGACTCTGGACCCCGACGCCCTTGTCGTGTCTTCTGATCTTGCCAAACTCGAGCAGTAGCCGGACGGGAAGGGAAGGGAGAAAGGAGTGTTCTTCTTCCCGGAGCTCCGAGCACAGTGAAGCATGTGGAGAGCAGATCTGTAGGGCCCGCAGCGGAAGGGCTGCAGGAAACCCGCCTTCTACTGATACTTGACTTTTAGCTGTTGCGCAGCGAGGCTATAAACTCCTTTGTTGTGTCCAGCAGAGCGAGCATGCTTTTACTGCTGCCTGATGAAAACACGTGCCCCTGAACGCTTAAGTTGGAGTTAGCAAATAGAAGACGGACACGTGTTACCTCCCTTTCGTTAGCCAAGCTTACCGAGGGTTCTGCAATATTCTAAAAAGTTACATGTGGAAATGGATCAACTGAAAGGGATTTCTAACATTACTTAAAATAATGGATGATGCTCATTTTGTAAAACGGCCAAATGCACAGAGTATACTGCACCATCTGTTTGAGAATCCCACAGATTTATTCTCCTCAACATCTGTCAGCTCATCGCCAGGCTCTGCACATTCACCAAGCCCCGCCTGGCTGTGCCCCTGAGAAAGGGCTGGCTTAAACATTCTGGGGTACACCCAACTGCACACTGAGCCTCACATGTGGCCCCCCCCAACCACCTGCGCTAATGACTGCGTCTCCTCCCCGTGAAGGATTATGAAAATCCCCCCCACAGGAGGTTTGAAAAAATAGCAGTACTTTACAAGAATCTGCTGGGATCTGCTGGCCTAATGACGTTAGCATCAGAGAAGCTGAGGGTGCGCCATGACGATAAGGCCACCGCACACAGACAGCTGTCTGAACTTTGCAGGGACTGCGAAAGGCAAGACATAAATGCTCTACAACTTTGTAAAAACCGCTGTGTCCACTCCACGGGGTCTGCTTCACAAATGGAAATGTCTAACGATAACATTCGACAGCTCTATTCCAATGGTTATATCTGGGTCTAAGACAGATGACTCGTGAAGAAACCCTGTGCTGGGAAAACAGAACTATACATGAGGAACCACTGAGGACAATTCCCTCTAGAAATGAACGAAAGCTGAGCTTGTTGAATGCCGTTTAAATAATGTTTGCGCCTCCCGGCCTGCACTCACTCAGTATTCACCGAAATTTCCTGGGTGCAGACTCCAGCTGGGCACCATACTGGGTGCCAGGGCTGTCCCAGCAACGGCAGATGCTCTGAAGGGAAAGTGCTGGGAAAAGCAAGCCCGACTTGGGGCTGAGAAAAGGTTTCCCTTGAGCATGTGGGATTGGGTCTGAGGGCTGAGAGGTAGGTCTGAATGAACGGGGTGAGGAGAGAAGAAGGACATGGGGGTGAGGGCCTTAGGGAGAAGGGGGCCCATAGTATTTGAGAGCTGAAAGAAGGGCAGTGTGGCTGAAATGTGGAGAAGAAGAAAAACATCCAGACTGAGGATAGGGGCAGAAGGCAGGGGGCAGAGCCTGTAGGGCCTAATAGGCCATTTGTAAACTTTTTTCTTAACCTTGGAAGTGGTGGGAAGCCAATGAGGGATTGTTACCCGTGGAGGGACGTGCTTGGATTTGTGTTTTTTAGATCTCTCCTGCCTTTTTTTTTTCTTTTTAAGATTTACTTATGTGACACAGAGAGAGAGAGAGAGAGAGAGAGAGAGAGAGAGAGAGAGAGAGAGGCGGGCACAAGATGGGGGAGCGGGAGAAGGAGAAGCAGCCCGATGCACCAGGATCCCGGGATCATGACCTGAGCGAAAGGCAAACACTGAACCACGGAACCACCTGAGGCCTCCAGACCCCCCACCTGCTGCTTGGAAAGAATGGCAGCCAGGACGGCCAGGGGCAGCGGGCAGGCAGGAGCGGGGAGAGCAGCAGAGCGACGGGAAGGGTAGCGAGGAGGCGGGAGAGGCGGGGAGGCTGGAGCAGACCGGCAGAGCAGAAGCCGAGGGGGGCTCCCGGAGCCGCATCCCCCTCCCGCCGCCCCCAGCCCGCCCAATCACACCCCATCACCGGCGGACCCTACCGGTTCTGTCCCTTTTTCCCTCGTAACATAGAACTGCTCCGGGGTCAGCTTCTTTTGCCATTCGCTCTGGGTGAGAGGCGGCTCATGCTTCGTGCGAGACCCTGCGTTGTTCAAGAGGAAGTTTTTACAAATTAAAACAGAAGGGCACAAAGACGTTTTTTCTTTAGCTTTTCTCCTGAAGTGCACGACCACCCAGCAGAACAAGGCGGTCCCTTCCCTCTCCCACGACTTCCTTCTTCACAGGGACCAGAAAGCTCCTGTACAAAATGCTTCAATTGACTCATTAGTTTGCCAAGAAAGCAGCAGCAAGCAGCCGGCCAGATTTCCCGTCCCACCGGGGCCCAGAAGCTAAAGAGGCGGCTGAAATATGAAATAATGCAGAATATATTCCCCTCAGGTACCCGGGGGGTAGAAATTGATCCTTCTTCTATTACCACATTGCGAGGAGTATTTCCTGTCGGGATACAGCTGGGAGTAGCTGAGAGATTGAGAGGAAAGAACCTTGAGCTAGTGGGTTATTAAACTCTTCTCTGTCGCTGGTTTAGAAAAATCTCTCTGATTTTGTTTGTCAACGGAGGCCTTTATTAAAAAATCTTCTAGTGTGGAACAAAGGAGAGACTCCTATAGCTGAGGCCCCTAAAAGGAAACAGAGAACTACCAGAATCTATTCTTATGCTTCAATCTTACTACTTTTACTTCACTGAGTGTGGACAAAGCAACTAGGACAATACTCTTTTTAGCCAAAGGGGAGTAGGAAGCCTGACGTATATAATCAATGTTTCAAATCATCCAACACTAAAAATTGGAAAGGATTTTATAATCTGTCCACCTCGACTTACAAATGAGAAAATAGAGGCCTGGAGGCTTAGTAACCTCATCACAGCAACAAAGATGAAAGGTTAGACACTTGTGGTATCACCACCAAATATGAAACGTGTCTGAAAATCATATTTGAAATTCACTTTTGGTTACCAAAGGAAGGTCCTAATTTATCTTTCAGGGAAGAAAAAAAACTTCTCTCTTCATTGCTAGCTCATAATACTTAAACAATGTGGTATGTTTAGTATTGTATATTGTTGATTGCTGATGGCTGTTTATATTTTACTAAAAGGTTTTTAATCTGTTAAATATATTAAAAGTTGTCCTTTCTTAAATACTTTTTACAAGGCTATAGGGATTTCTTGTCTACTCTAGAAATATGCCTCTGAAATTGCCTATGAAAATATAGCTCAGATACAATTTTTCTGGAACTCATTTCTTGGGAAGCAAAGCAAAATGTATTTATGTGACAATTATTACTGCTCAGTGGCTTTCAGAGTTACCAGGCAGAATGCCAAGTAGTAAATGGACAAGGAATGATAAACCTTTTATTTTTATTTAAACATTTTATTTATTTGACAGAGAGAGCCAGAGAGCACAAGGTGGGGGAGGGGAACGGCAGAGGGAGAAGGAGAAGCAGGCTCCCTGCTGAGCAGGAAGCCCAATGTGGGACTCGACCTCAGGACCCTAGCATCATGATCTGAGCCAAAGGCAGACTCTTAACCGACTGAGCCACCCAGGTGCCCAGTATGATAAACCTTTTAAAACATTTTTACAATCACTAAAATAATAACTAATTCAAGTAAGAATCATTAGGGGATTCTAAAACCCTGGGTGGGAGACTGTTGAAGAATGGAAGAGCCACACATTTTCAAAATATTATTAATGACAAAGGAAGAAAAGGTGCCTTGACAATGGAAAAATGTGCAAGTCATCACCTTAACCAAGTAAGCCACGTTAGCATCACCAACAGTGGGGCAAACCAACAATGGGGCAAGCGGACATTGTGTGCCTCCATGTGTGTGACACATTGAAGACACAGCACCCCCTCCCCCTGCAGTCCCCGCACCCCATCCATTCTCAGAGAGTCCGCTGGGGGCTTCTCGGTAAAACCTAGGACACGTTGTCCTTCTCTCTCACTTTTCTGTAGTACTGACACTTGACATTCTCCTGTGGTAGCTTTCTTTTCCCTTGGCTTCCATGGCACCCAATACTCTTGTCTCTCCTGTTATTCCTTTTCAGCATCCTTCCTCAGCCCTGCTTCCTCTAGCCATCCCTGGGATACTAGTGTTCTTCAGATGACTCTATCGTCCTAGGCTCGCTTAAATCACCACTGCACACCGGCCCCTTGGGTCATGTTACCCAAGAGCAGCTTACAGTACCATCCACATAAGACTCCCAAGTGTATTTTACCCTCCATTCTAGATCTCCGCAGTGTTCCAGATCCAAATATAACCACGCCTGGATATCTCCACGAGGATGTCCTGTTTCAGACACCACACGCACACGTGGCACACACAAATCTGCCCCTCCTCTCACGTGTTCCAGCTCACTGACCCCCATCAATGCATGACTCTTCCCTTTTCCTTGCACCAGGCCCTGCTGGTTCTACTTCCTAAGTAACTCTAGGATCTGTTCGTTCTCACTCCTCTGCCACTACTGTGGATCAGGCCACCACTCTTCTCTCCAGTACTGACGATCACAAAAGTCCCCAAATGTGTACGCTCTCCCCTGCTTGCGCCACTTCTTTTTCCTCACGGCCCCAAACTGCTCAGCGATGTCACTCTGAAATGAGAAAGTAGGCCATGTGACTATCTAGCGGAGGAGCAGGTGGGCAAGAGAAAAAACCAGCTGGGTGTGCCGGGCGTGTCTGGGAGGAACGGCAGGAAGGCCAGGGGAGTGGGCGAAGTGAGCAGGACAGTTAGTAGAGGTGAGAGCAGAAAGCTTATGGGGAGGGGGCCGACCAGCGAGGGTCTTGAAGGCTACCCTGAGGATGGCGGCTTTTAGTCTCAGTGTGGAAGTCACTGGAAGGTAAGCAGAGGAATGACGTGACCCAGAGTGTTTAAAAGGCTTACTGGCTGATACACTAAAAGAAACCGAAGGAGGCCAAAGGTTGCAGTGGGGAGGCCGGGACAGAGGACACTTTAACAACCCGGCTGAGGGATGAGAGAGTCCTATGTCAGGGTGGTGGCAGCAGTCAAACTTAGAGGGGTCACCCGCCAGATGTATTCTGTTGGCAGAGCCGGAGGATTTGCTGACGGAGTGGATGTGAAGTACGAGAAAGAACACGGGCAAGCGGCACTACTCCAGCTTTCTTGGTCTGAGCCGAAGTTGGGGAAGCCTACACAGGAGGAACAGGCTTGGGGGCTCGTTAATAAAAATTCATTATTTTCAAAATTCGACATTCGGTTCAATATTCAAATGGAGCTATCAAGTAGGCAGTTGGATATATAGATTTAGAAACGGGGGAGAAGTCCGAGGTGGAAATGTAAATTTGGGACTCCTCAGCATTACGATGTTATTTAAAGCCATGAGCCTGGAAGATTCCCAAGTCAGGGACTGTGGAGAGGACAGACAGGCCCGCGGGCTGGACTTGGAGACACTCCAAGATACACAGGTTGAGGAGATGGGCACAAGCGGACAGAGAGGTAGGAAGGAAACTGCAAGAATGTGGTGTCCTGGATAGAGATGACTAATAATCAGCTAGTGGGTTTAGCAATGTGGTGGTCAGCGGTCCCTGAAGAAGTGGTTTTTTTTTTTTTTTTAAATATTTTATTTATTTATTAGAGAGAGAGAGAGAGAGCATGAGAAGGGAGAAGGTCAGAGTGAGAAGCAGATTCCCCGTGGAGCCGGGAGCCCGAAGTGGGACTCGATCCTGGGATGCCAGGATCATGACCTGAGCCGAAGGCAGTTGCTTAACCAACTGAGCCACCCAGGCGCCCCCTGAAGAAGTGGTTTAGGTGGAGGAGTGTGAGAGTGTGTGTGTGTGTGTGTGCACATGTGTGTGAATCCGACTGCAAGAGATTTGATATAGAACAGGAGGAAGGAAAGGGAGATATGCAAACAGGTAAGTCCTTGCAGGAGTTCTGGAGGTAGCTGGAAGGGGAAGTGAGGTCAAGAGCATTTTTTAGGATGAGAAAGTTCACAGTATTCTAGTATGCTGTTGGGAATGATCCAGTGAAGAGGATAAATTGATCATTTAAGAGAAAAAGGCGAGAGCTGCAGAGCTGTTCTTGAGCTTGACCTTGGGTAGATGAAATATGGGAGACCAGTTAAATTGTGAAAATTTTAATGACTGTATAAGCTTGAGATAACTATTCAAGGTAACGATAAAAGAGTTTTACAAAGCAATGCCCGCTTAACCACCAATTGAGTGGTGGAAATACTGTGAAATCTTTTCAGGCTGGGTTAGCAGGGAGGGAAGGGTGTTTTTACTGTTTTAACTGCAAGTGGGAGGGGCACCTGGGTGGCTCAGTCGGTAAGACTCTTGATCTCAGCTCAGGTCTCAATTGCAGGGTGGTGAGTTCAAGCCCTGCATTGGGCTCCACGGCAAGTAGGATTAGAACTGGTTTTCGTGGAGGTGAACTACGTGTTGAATCATAAGGGAAATGGAAGGCATTCCATTTTAGGAAGTTTAAAAGACCCAGAGATGTGTATATTTTGTAAGTCTTTAACAAAGGGGAAGATCTAAAATTTGGCCAGTGCCAATGTGTCAGCGTAACCTAAACTGGGACTGGTCACACAATGGCCACCTCACATAGTGAAAAAAAAGGAAGGCAAGAGCAAGAGCAGGATTTGCAAGTAGGATTTGATTCCTCCTCCCAGAATCTAAACTGGTCTTGAGGGGAATGTGTGTAACTTGAGCCCCGGCCATCACTGACCTCTGTTACAGAAAGGAGTAACAGAGCACTATGATAAACACTGTCTTTACCCTTCAAGGGCCTGTCCTGCCATGTCACTCTTGGCTTTGGCAGAGATCTTGCATTATTTCTATGGATTTCTAAGAGGAAAACTGACTCCTGGTTCTGAGATTGGGAATTACAATCTGGAAAGCTGCTACTATCTTCCCATCTCCTTTTGGGGAGGAAGTGGAATGGATTAGAAAACAACACCAACACTGGATTATCTCCTGGAATCCTTGTCTTTAGTGTCTTTCCACAAGCAATACAATACAATAGCTGACACCAGAAAGTGGGAATTCAAGAAGGGCTAAAATTCAGTGGGACTCCCACACTTCAGTTTTAACCTAAGATCTGAGTCCTGGATGAACCCCAGCTCTCTCTCCAATTGTTCTGTATTTTACTACACCTATTAGACTGACTACTTGTTTCTGACACTCTCCTTTTTTAGCTTACAATTTAAAACCAATATTTAAATTGTCAGATAGAAGAATTACTCCTTCGTCTAAATCAGAAAGTACCTTTTTCATGGCTCCAGTAATCCTCATCAGTATGTAGCTTTTACACTATGTGTATGAAAGGCTTCATAAGTGGGTAACAATGTTCAGACTAGTTGCTCTTGGAGCACCAATTATGCAAATTTAACTATAAATCTGCCAGCCCGGAAGACTCTGTCGAGAGAAGACAAACTCTGCCTTGACAGCACAATGACCAGTGGTCAGCTAGGTGCTCTCAGGTCAGCGTATATGTGGTCTGCATCACTTACAAAGGTTTCTGTAACCACGGTGTTACGGGTTGAACCATGTCCTCCCACAATTCATATGTTGAAGTCCCAATCCCCGGTACTTCAGAATGCAACTATATTTGGTGATATGGCCTTTAAAGAGGTAAGTAAGTCAAACGAGGTCATATGGGTGGGTCCTAATCTCGATGGCTGTATTTTGGAGATGGGGCCTTTAAAGAGATGATTATGCTACAATGAGGCCATAATGATGGGCCCAATCTGACCAGTATCCTTACAGGAAGAAGAGACTCTAGGGATGTGTGAGTGGAGAAACGGCCATCTGCAAACCAGAGAGACTGCAGGAGAAATCAACCCTGCTGATTCTCTGATCTTGGGCTTCCGGCCTCCAGAATGATGAGAAAATAAATGTCTGTGTTCCAACCTTCCAGCCTGTGGTATTTTGTTGTGGTTGTTCCAGCTGACTAATATACTATGCTTTAGGAAACAACTAAAATCTGAAGGAAAATTGCATTATGCGTAAATTCTGCATGATTTTACCAAACAGCAATTTGGTACCTGTACAAACAACAAGTGAGAATTTAGGAATGAGTACGGTCACTTGGCCACCAGTGGCCAGAGAGGGTTCAGCATTGGTCGTTGCATTTTTTTTGTGTATGACTGGGGTGTTTTCTGTCCTCAACCCACAACATCTGCACCCTGAGTTGGGTCCTTTTGGGGTAGCATGTCTTCCAGATTCCCTCTGTATTCTCTTGCTATCTTCACTATCAAAAGACTTGGTTGCTCTCGCTATTGTACTGGATGGCTACACTGCTCTTCTTTGAACTATGCTTTGATAAACTCAGATTCCTTTGGGTTCCTTTCTCTCTTTGTGCTGTGATTCGCACAGTCTGTCTTTCTTCCTGGTCATATGTTTCCTGAAGTGGGCTTACATCTTCTCATCTTTAAAGAACACCCTCTTGGGGTACCTGGGTGGCTCACTCGGGGAAGCATCTATCTTGGGCTCAGGTCATGATCCCAGGGTCCTGGCATCAAGCCCCGAATCAGGCTCCCTGCTCAGCAGGAAGCCTGCTTCTCCCTCTCCCACTCCTCCTGCTTGTATTCACTCTCTCACTGTCAAATAAATGAAATCTTAAACAACACCCTCTCTTGGTCATATGGTCACCTACGCGTTACCTCCTTCCGGTTTTGCTAACTTTTCTGGCCACAGCTGCTATACTGCCAAGTATCACACACACACAGCCTTGTTTCAATAAATACTTGTTGAGACTAAGGGAATCTATTACGAATGGGTACAGAAAGAATCCCCAGCCCATTCTAATTTGCAGACTAGTTTTCTTTCCCAACCCAGTGACTAGACTGGTTTAAGCAATGCTCAGGATGGTTTCCTAGCAGAGTATTTCTGGAGTGTTTTCCTGAACCAACAATTTTCTCCAGGATACTTCTTACTTTCCTTTCAGTCTTGACTGACAGACTAAGCACTGACCTTGCTCTTGTCAGTCTCGATGACAAAATCATAAAGTTGTGCCTCTTGCATATCAGAAATCTTAGTGCTGTAGAACTGTCCTCCATTACTATCAACATCTTCTCATTTCTCTCTCAACCTTCCCTAAGTCTGTAACGTAGGTTAAATGTAGCTATACTTTTGTCCTTTCCATTTATTTATGTAATTATAATTAACATTTATTGTGTGCTTACTAAGTGCCAATCACTGTGATGAAGCATTTTAATTTTTTTCATTTATTCTGTACAACCCTACTATTATCATTATCCTTATTCTATAGAAGAAAAAAACAGGTTTAAGCTTACCAAGTTCAGGATGTGCCCAAAGACATATAGCCAAGAAGTGGCACTGTCAACACCAAAGCCCTTAGCCACCGAACTATTACCTGTCTGTAATTTTTAATGGGTGCCTAATAGTTTGCTGAATTGAACTTTTCTGGTTTACTCAAGCATTCCTTAACTGATAGACATTTGGGCTATAGCCAGTTTCTGGTTTTTAAGAGTGGTGCTATTAAAAACGTCTTTGTACACATAGCTTTGTTCTTCTGAATTATTTCCTTAGAATAAGGAAGGGAGATACCCCCTGGGAAGGGGTGTCAGATAAGATACACAGCTCCTGTTATGTATTAGAGTCTGGCCAAATTTTAAATGCTGAAGAACTTCAGATCGTAAGGCAATTCATTAGGATTTTTCTGACATCAGTACACACATAAAGGACAAGTTTCCACTGAAACCACTATCTTATAAAGGGGAAGGAGGAGAGCTCCAGCCCACAAGTATGATGTTTCCACCGCCTGTGGTTCTCAGAAAAAAAAAACAAAAAAAACAATGCTTGGCACACAGTAGGTATGCAACAAATATGGCCATGACAGGAAGTTATGCTGGATAGGCCACTCCTACACACTGCCTGTGCTATTATTTATCTAAAACTACATTTTGAAAAACTACATTTTGAAAACTTCAGGGGATAAAAAGAATTCCAAATGATTGCCTACATTTTCAGCGGAGATAGGTATCTTTAAATCTCTTCAATGGGGGCGCCTGGGTGGTTCAGCGGGTTAAAGCCTCTGCCTTCGGCTCGGGTCATGATCCTCGGGGTCCTGGGATCGAGCCCCACATCGGGCTCTCTGCTCAGCAGGGAGCCTGCTTCCCCCTCTCTCTGCCTGCCTCTCTGCCTACTTGTGATCTCTCTCTCTCTCTCTGTCAAATAAATAAATAAAATCTTTAAAAAATAAATAAATAAATTTCTTCAATGGACACATAACATAATCAGATTCGGAGATGGGACAGCTGGACAGTTGCCCATGAAGCCAATGCCAGAGAACAAACACTAAATTACCCTGAAATATATCTGAAATACGGCGCCATTGACACAGGTCTCCACAGGCGACTCCATACTAAAAAGTGAAACGCAAATGTGTCCCAATGCAACATAGGAGCTGAAGGCATTTCGAAGAAACACACAGACACACACACGGTTTTCCCTGGTCTAAAAGGGAACGAGTTATTAGCCCACACGTCTCCTTGGGGCCGGGACACACACATAGAAAACAGAAGGGCAGGAAGCAAATCAACAGGAACCCAAAGTCTGAACTGCTTGCTTCTCACCTGGGGAACGAAGCACGCAGAATGTAAAAGGGGGTGCAGTGTAACAGACCACAGGCCATTACAGGAGGGAGCGCAGGGTGTCGGGTCGCGGACCCAACCACCGCGATTGTTCGCCTGGAGTCCGGGGATAAGCACCAGGAGCTCCTGAGTCCGACATTTTACAGGGGATGGAAGTCAGTGACAACCACCCACACCCCTCTAAATGTACAAACCACCGTCCCGGACAGCAAGGAGGGGGACACGGGCGCACCAAGAAGTTTCTCGAGAAGGAAGCACCAGGTGCAGACCCACCACTCGGGCCCCCTAGTCCAGGCAGATGAAGTAAAACCGAAAGCCAGGAGGCGGCGGCGGAGCCTGCGCGGCCCGCGTCCTACCTGCGTCCTCGGGACCGGCCCCCAAGCTGCCGCTCCCCGCTCGGCCCCCCACCGCCCGCAGGGGTGCCCCTCGAGAGGGCAAACCCCTGAGCGCACGCAGAAGGAGCGCCATGACGCCGCTCATGGAGGGGCCCCGCACCCTCCCCGCAGAGCCGACGCACGCCGTCCCCTCCCGCCCCGCCTCCCTCCTCGCGCGCCCCGCCTCCCTCCTCGCGCGCCCCGCCTCCCTCCTCGCGCGCCCCGCCTCCCTCCTCGCGCGCCCCGCCTCCCTCC
>CM052807.1:13740069-13771658 GCA_028533885.1 Nasua narica
ACACACACACACACACACAGCCCTCTCCCAGTGCCAAAAGTTCCTAATTCTTACACTTTCCACTTGAAAGGTACAACATATCATCTGGAACGTACATTTAGCACCAAGCATCTCCTGTCCGCCAATCTATACCTGCAGAACTTGGATCCTCTGTTTAATGTGTGCTTTACTGTAAATGCAGCAGCTTTTTGTATCCTCCTCTGAGATTTCTCCTGCCACTCTCCCTTCCTCTTTTGAATTTTGGTAGATGAGGCTTCCAATAAAGTTATGCATCTTTTTTTAGCTTTTGCTGCACAATTTCAATTCAGAAATGGTGGCAAAACCAACAAGCCGTACGAAAGTATTTGAAGCTTTTTTTTTTCCTTTTTAATCTTCCCTCGTCCAATACCATAAGCTTCAGCCTTGCTCATTCTCCTTCAACAATGTGTAGTGTTTAGCTCACTGTTGGGAACCTCCTAAGCAGATCTTCAAAAATTATAATGAATAAATAAAAGAATGAATCCAGGATTTATAGATAAAGATATAGATCTAAACACACACACACAGATATATATGCTAGGTCAGAAAATATAGTTAGATTGCATTTAAAAAATTTTGTATTCATCTAATTTTATTAGAAATTTTGTTAAGATCTTTTGCATTCATGTTCATGAGGGTAGGAGTCTGTAGTGTTCTTTTCTTGTGATGTCTGACTGGTTTCGTATTTGATTCGGGTCCAGGCAGATTAAGTGGTTTGTCCGTGATCACGGTGCTGGTTGGTTGAAGAGTTTGTAGAGTCCCCCTAAAGTTTAGATTTTAAAAGCTATCAAGGAACAGCAGAAATGTATCCCACTCCTCTTCATCTCTCCCAATCCCATTAAATAAACTTATTCCCCAGAGATAAATTTAACCTTGTGACATTGTGAAAAAACATGGGGTCTGGCCTAAGACCCAATTCAGGGTATCTTCATTATAAGATGCATGATCTTGGCCAAATAGTCAGTTTCCTTATCCCTAAACTATTTCCCACCACCATTCACCTAAGTCCAACTTAACCGTGAAGACCATGTGCCGATCTCTAATTAACAAATGGTCTTAGTTTAAAGAAAACCCTTGTTTATGTTTTACTATGGATGCTGAGTGATAGAGACTATCCGCTGCCTGGTCAATATCCGTTCTCCTGTCTTTATTCACAAACAGATCATTGATTTGATTGAGGGTAACAATGTGCCTAGCTAAAAATGCTTCACCCAACAGCTCCCTTGTTGCTAGTGATGGTCATTGGACACAGTTCTGGACAATGACAAAAGCAGACATCACTGAGAAGCTTCCAGGAAAACCAGCTGAGGAAGGTCTGACTTAGTTAGTATTGGCCTATTGCTCTTCCTTCACCCTGGAAACTAGTCATGATGGCAAGAGCACTAGAAATCTTCTGATATACATGATCGTGAGCTCTACACCCTGATATCAAAGTAGACGTCAGGAATTTGGCCGGGTCTCTGGTGACACTGTGTAACCAATTTAACAACGGATTGCCTACCTTCAGATTTCTCATTACATGGACAAGTCCGTATTTTCTTTAAACCACTGTTATTTGGGATTTTCTCTTGTTTAAAACTGATACTCTATATCTAGTGTTTGGAATTTGATTGTGAGAATCTCTCAGAAAGGCAAGATTCTGGTAACTTTATCTCTTTGTGTATCTAACGTACTTCCCCGCAGACTGTAGTACATAAGAAACTATTGTTCATAATAAAATCCTTAAAAAGATAAGAGCGACCCAGAAAATGGGAGATCAGTTCAAAAGCCAGTTTGCTTTTCTCTATCAAAAAAAAAAAAAAAAGAAAGAAAAAGAAAAAGCTGTGTGTGTTTTCTCCCCACTGAAGAAACCATATGCCTAAAGTTCAGTGTCAATGCCCGTATTTTCTATGGCAATCTGGAAAAGTCCTAGAAATGAACCAACTGGGATATACCTAATTAACATCTATAAATTTTTTTTTTAAGATTTTTTTTTATTTATTTATTAGAGAGCGAGAGAGTGAGAATGAGAGGGGAGAAAGTCAGAGAGAGAAGCAGACTTCCCGCAGAGCCGGGAGTCCGATATGGGACTCGATCCCGGGACTCCGGGATCATGACCTGAGCCAAAGGCAGTTGCTCAACCAACTGAGCCACCCAGGCGCCCAATATTTTATTTTTTTTAAGATTTATTTTTTTGAGAGAGAGAGAGAGAGAGAGAGAGACCTGCGGGGGGAGGGGCAGAGGGAAAGACTCTCAAGCTGACTCCCCACTGTGCTTGGAGGCCACTAGTGACCTGTCATGGGGCCTGGCATGGGCCCATCCCAAGCACAGTCCCATGATCCCGAGATTATGACCTGACTTGAAATCAAGAGTCGGCTGCTTAATCAACTGAGCCACCCAGGAACCCCAACATCTGTAAACATTTTAAAGCATTAAAAGGAGTGAATGAAGACTCGAATAAATGGTGTGATAGAAAAATGAGATAGGTCTTATTTTCAGCTATTCCCCAACCAGATACAGGTTTGGGTGCCTTGGTGTGGTCAGCTATAAAATGGGGTAAGTTCAGAGCAGGGTGGCCTAGAGCCAGAACTTAAATGACATTTGAACTCTCGTGAGTCTGTAATCAGATGACCTTCTGTGAAAAAGGGAGACTTATACTCTTCTGCTCATCAGAGAGCTGAAATGGTGAAGATTAAAATAATATTCAAGTTAACGTGTAGGTTTTGGCAATATCATTTATAATTCCAATGGGTTACTTTGTCAAAATTGACAAAATAATTAAAATAAGTAAGGAAGAAAAGAATACTTTTGTAATAAAAGCCATCCTGGTCGTACCATATATTAAAGTTCGTTACTAGGAAACAGTATTTTTTTTTAAAAGATTTTATTTGACAGAGAGAGACACAGTGAGAGAGGAACACAAGCAGGGGGAGTGGGAGAGGGAGAAGCAGGCTCTCCGAGGAGCAGAGAGCCTGATATTGGGCTCCATCCCAGGACCCTGGGATCATGACCTGAGCTGAAGGCGCCGCATAACGACCAAGCCACCCAGGCACCCCAGGAAACAGCATTTATCAAAAATGGGCTAACCAAAAATTAGGCCTGGGAGGCAAATAGAAATCCCCCAAATCAATATATATTTAATCTATTATAAACAATGGGAGATAAAATCATTCAATGTGTTTTTGGGGAAGATTACTATCAAGACAGGGAAATAAGTTTAGAGTCTAAGGCTTAGAGTGGTAACTTACTTCAACCAAAAGTAGTAATTTTTGAGTTAAATTTAGTGTCATATGTATGTATGTTTACATATATACCTATGAAATAAAACAAGGCTACACAAATCCATTTGGAAAGGAAAAGGATTTTTGGGCAACGGAAACAGCGAAAGGAATTACCCACGAGCCAATACAAAGATGGACAGGTTTAGGTGCGGGAAAGTTAATGCATTCATGTTGACCACAAAATACAGAACAAAAAATGATTAGTCCTTGTATTAGTCAGGGTTTTCCAGAGACACAGAACCAACGGGAGGTGTCTACAGTATAGAGAAATTGATTGTAGGAGGTTGGCACACATGATTATGGAGATTGAGACGTCTACAAGCTGGAGACCCGGGAAGCAGGGTTGTAGTTCAAGTCCTGAGAGATGGAGTGTTCAGAAGGAGGAGGTCAGGAGGAGACCTAGCTTAAGCAGTCAGGCAGAGAGCAATTCAACCTTCCCTTGCCCTCAGTGATTGGATGCTGGGGAGGGCCACCAGCTTCACTCAGCACAACCAATTAAAAGATGAATCTCTTGTAGAATCGCCCGCGCAGACACACCCAGAAACAATGTTTCACTAGCTATCTGGGTATCCCATGGCCCAGTCTGATTGACTCATAAAATAATCCACCACAGTCCCAAATTGGAAAAGAGAAAAAGAAACCAACAGGGGAGCATTGTAATAACCTATACACATTTACTATTATAATATAAGGGAAATTAATATTATCTATATGGGCAAACTCAGATCTGAGTGGACAGATGGTAAAAGGGTAGGAGCAGATGGTTTGCACAAGGGAAAATACAAATAGTGAACAAACGCCGGGAAAAATGTTTAACTTCCCTTATAATTAAAGAATTGCAAATTAAAATAGCCCAATATACTGTCTTATCTGTATTGAATTATTAATAATAATTTTTTTAAACCAGAGTTAATAGTACTTTGGGGACACAGGTATACTTACACATTGATTGTAGAAATGGTAGCATCATTTTTCTAGAAAGAAATCTAACAACATATACTGAAGGATCACTGAACTCATCCCATCCTTTGATTTGGCAAATCTGCTTTGGAGAGCAAATCTTAAGGAAAGAACTCAGTAAGGGAAAATGCCCAATTTTTGCAAAGATGTTTATTGTTGCACCTTTCATAATAGTGGAAGAGTCTAAAATCGTTAAAAGCCGGAAAGTGGTTAAGTAAATCTTGCCATAGTAATACAGTGAAGCATTATAGAGCCATTAAAACATCCAATATGAAGATTATTTGGATTTATGGAATGATCTATATGAAATAATGTCAAGGGGAAAGGCAGAAAACAGAATAGGTAATACCCAAGAATAAAAACACTTAAATGTGTGCAAGGTGAAACCAATCTGTTCTGAAGCATGAAATCTTGGAGAAAATATTTTTTGGTGAAAAGACACATTTTTTTGTACTTTCAAAGTATTTTCTTTTTAATTTCACAAATGCTCATTTTCCTTTTGGATAAATTAGAAAATAGAAGTATGCAAAAAAAAATTCTTGAGCACTGTCTCAGAAATCGTTAACTGATCATATTTTGGTATTTATTCTTACAATCTTTTTCATATGTTTTATGAATACTTGTTTTGATATATTGCTATGTTTTATGTTTTTCATATATTTTAAATACTTCCCCTTCTCTTTGACCTATACTCTGATTTTTCTTTAAAGAACAAACTCTTGCCCCACCCAGGTAACCGCATCCCCAACCCCCATTCTCAATTATGTGATTTGAATAGAATGGATCTAGAGCAAGGTTTCTCAACCTCAGAACTTTAGACATTTGGGGACAAATAATACTTTGATGTGTGTCGGGGGGAGGGAGGGAAGCCGTCATACAGTGAAGGCATTGTAGGGTATCTAGCAGCATTCCTGGGTTCTGCCTACTAGACACCGAGAGTGTCCCTTGGGGGTAAATTCACCCTTCGTGGGATACAAATAACTGTATCTTAAAACACTTTAAACTATTGTTTAGGGTGTTTTTAAGCCCCACATAAGAGGTATCATACTGTTGGTATGCTTTTACAACTTGATTTTGTCATTCAGTATTTTATATATAGACAGATATAAATGTCGTTCATTCATTTAACTGCTGTATGGAATGTGTTGGAGAGATAAGCCAGAAGATATTCATTACTTAGAGACAGTGGGTTGTTTTCATTCTTCAGCTCTTGCAAACTATGCTATGAATGCATAACTGTGTACAAACCTTGTTCATACTGGATTTCTCAAGAGTAGACCTCTAGAAGTGGAACTGTTGGATCAAACAAATAAATATCTTCAGCTTTCCCAGGCCTTTCTTATTGTTCTTCAGAGTGGTGGTACCAACAACATGCACGACTCCCCGTTTCCCCACATCATCAGTATTTCATGCTACGGGATTTGCTAATTTTTACCAATATGATGGGTATAAAATGGGGTTTCATTAGTCTTTAATTTCCATTTCCTGATTATTAATGGGGTTGAGAGTCTTTTCCGACATTTACTACCCTGTAAGGTTTTCAGTCTGTGAATTGTGTGCATTCTTGTCTCCTTTTCTTTTAGATTGTTTCTCTTTATTTTACAGCTTGTTAGAATTTTTTTTTATTATTACGCATACCAATTTTGTGGTGAGTATACATGTTTCAATTGTTTTCTCCTATAATGTGAATTGGATTTTTACTTTGCTCATTATATCTTTCCTATGGAAGTTTTAACTTTTAAGTAGTCAAATCTACTCACCTTTACCTTTAGAGTTTGTTTATGCTCTTTTGCTTTATTTATTCCCATATGTGTATGGGTATCATATTCCACAAGCAGTATACATTGTTGTCATCATACTGGATGCACCCTTCTCCAGCTTGCTTTTCTTAATAATTTGTTTTAAAATTTTACCTGTATGGATTCGAAAAAATCCCTTATTTATTTGAACGGATCTTACACAATAATGACATTCTTTTATGTTACCTTCTAAAGCTTCTGGTTTTATTTTTCACATTTTACTTTTTTAGTCTACTTGAAATTAATTTTTGTGTATAGTATGAAGTAAGGGTCTACTTGTGTCTTTTTCTACATGGAGAGCCAATTGTCAGAACTACTTATAACTGTTCATTTATGAAACCATTTATCAAAGAATCTATTCTGTTCCATTGACCTATGTGTTTATCCCTGTACCAGTACCACACCGTTTCAATGCTATAGTTTTATATTAAGCTTTAATACTTAGCAAATATTAATCTCCTTTCATCAAAAATGTATTGGCTATCCTTGGCTTTTCATTCATCCATGTAAAATATAAAAACGCCTTCCATATATTTAGTTGCATGAAAATAACTCTATTGGACTGTTGATTGGAATTGCATTGAATTTATAACCCAAGGGTAGACAATTGCTATTTTTGATAATATTGATAAAAGTAATGTAGGTCTTCATTTATTTAGGTTTCCTTTTGTATTTTTCCAGAGTTTTATGTTATTGTTAATAATAGGGTTGCCCATATTTTGTTACATATATTTATAGAAATTTTGTAACGTTTGTTGCTATTATGTGTTTAATTACATATTCTAATGTCTTATGATTTATTGTATATTTGAATGTAATTTTGGCATATTGATATTTTATCAAGTAATCTTTCCAAATTGTCTTCTTATATTCAAATTTGTCTTGAGGAATTTCTTGAATTTTCTATGAAAACAATCTTATTGTTACATCATCTTTCTTTCTTTCTATCCTTATATCTTTAATTTCTTATTGGACCTGCAGGAAATGTTGAACAGATATAGGGACAGCAGGCACCTCTGTTTTGTTCTGACTGTAACAGAAATGCTTCTAAATTTCTCCAATATACAGGATGTTTGGTGTAGATTTTTGGTAATCTTTACCAGGATGGAGATATTCCTGTCTATTCCTAGTGCATTGAGTTTTTTGTCATGAATGAGTGTTGACTTATATTTGTTGGCTTTCTTATATCTAGTGAGATGATGAATGGCCTTTCTTTTTTACTATGTTAATACAGTATATTACAGCAATAGATTTTCTACTAGTGGTAAACCATCACTGAAATCTTGAAATCAACCCAACTCGGTCATGATGTATTTTTTTACACATTTCTCAGATAGTTTGCCAATATTTTATTTAGGATTTTCACACTTATATTCAAAACTGAGTTTCCTTTGTTGTCTTCCTTTCTCATGGTGCCACTGGCTGGTTTTAATATCAAACTTATGCTAGTCTCACCAAGTGAGTCTAGAAGGTTTTATGTCTATTGTTCAAAATCAATCGATGTAGCTATGTCATAATTGTAATGACTTCACTCTTATTTGGATTATCATAATTTATTTACAAATTGAAGAAGACGTGATGTGTAGTTTGTCACTAATTTTAATTGTGAAGATGGTAAATAATTAATAAAATCAATTTTAAAATAACTTGTTTTTTTCCTGATCTATCTGGTTCTGCCCCCATATCACAAACATTTCCTGGCCAAATTGGTGGGGCTGGCACTTCCTTTTTCACTGAGGTTCAGTTCTCCCTCCAGAGGACTGACATACTGCTCTGAAGACTGACATCATTTCAGATGACCTGAGCTGGCCCAGGGAACTTTGGGTTGGCCGGGATCTCCCACACCATCTTGTCTCTATCATCAGACCATACTGATATGTTTTCTATTAAAATATGAAGGGTTTCTTTGTCTTCTGTGCTCTTGTGAGTCCTCTGCTTTCTGAGCTTAATCTAAATTGTTTCTATGCTCTTCAAGGGAGTCAGCCATTATCTGACATTCTAGAATGATCCAAAGAGCTGAGTTCTGACTCAGAATGATTTCCCCATTAGTCCCTCCCTTCACTCCCTTTCCTTTTCATGAGCCTTTCTGTTTATCTATATACATTACAGTTTCAGGACAGTTTCCACGGTGGTTGTTTTTGTTTTTTTTGTTTGTTTGTTTTTGGTTGTAGCTTTACAAGTACTCAAGCCAGTCCTTAAAACCCAAATATCGCCTTCCTGGGGCAGAGGAATATTTCAGCACAGAGGGAGGTCTAGATCTTCCTCCCTTTGCATCTTAATTCACTGGGTCACCTGAACAAGGCTTTCATAGGAAACATCACTTGCCTTACAGCAACTTCAGCAGCTCCTTCAAAATCATGGTGGCAAATCTCCGAACACATTTCCCAGTGATGGTGAATCTCCTCTCTCCAGATGGCTCACCACAACAAGCTAATCCCACTTCATGTTACTGGTAATTGAATTCTCCCCAGAGAAGGAAATTGTATGAGATCCATGAACATTTGATGTATGGATATTTCTAAACAGCCTGACTTGGAAAAGATTAAAACAGCCTTGTATTCCCAATCCCTCAGACCTCCTCACCGGCAGGACCCAGATTTTAATCTGCTCCAGGTGGCGAAATTCAGGAAGGCTTATAGCTCTCGGCATCTTCAATTAATGCCAAGTGTAATCAGAGTTGGCAGAGCTCAGGGTGTTCTGGCACATTTAAGGGATGGGCATAGACCCTCACTGCCAAGTCCTCAGAGTACTATCTCTTGGATTGCACTTTCCATAATCAAAAGCTCCTGTGATTAATGAGCTACAGGCAATGGGTAATCCCCCCGCACTTAAAAAAAAAAAAAAAAAATCAGAACCGGGGGAAGGAAAAAAAACAAACCAAGAACAAATTATTCCACATAGCCCTGGGTTTCCCAACCTCAGAAGCTTTGTGTGAAGCCTTTCTTTTCGGACCTTTGCCATGCGGACAGCTGAGTCTCATTGAGTTGTGTTATGTCTGAGTGGGAGAGGTTGTCTGAAGCCGTGCACCAGTGTGTGTGTCGGTTTTGATTTTGCTCATGAGCTCAGAGACGTCTGGATTTGGCCACATTTAAAAGTAAAACAAAAGCCTCAAAACACTGGATTTGGGAAATAATCACAGAACTGGAATTGCCTATGCCTCCTGATTGGCTTCTGGTCTGAGGCCATCTGAGTCGAGATGTTTCTAGAGCTCATTATTGGGACAGCTCTGCAATGGAAATTGCAACGCCTTGGACACCACCTCCAGCAAGCCGGGAGAGTCCGATTTATGCTCCAGGACTGAAGTTCTACCCCAGGAAAGATTAGGAGTTGAGTCAATGTTTTCCCTTCATTTGGTAACTGCTGTGAGGTCTAAAAAGCAAAGCTTTCTAAATTCCACTAGAAAAGCAAGGAAATCAGTCACCAAGCAGAGGAAAGGGAGTCTAGTCCTTGTACTCAATGCCTCTTTAGAAGTACTACCAAGATAGTGGAGTAAAAAAACCACCTTTAGAAACTGTAATAGACACAACATTTTTGATGTGGGTAATATCTCAGCTTTAACGACTATCAAGAGGTCACGAAAGAACAAGACAATACTGTTCATATGCTTTGAATAAAGTAAAAAAAAAAAACCAGTAAGTCATCGGCATTTCTTCCTATTTTATAAATTACTAAAGTTTGTATTTAAATTAGATTTTATTAGTCATTGTAAAATGGTGCATTGACTTCATTACACATTGCTTTTAAAAGCTGGAGAAATGGAATCCTAATCCTATTTTATCACTCATGACATAAAAGTCTTTGTAATGACTTTGTCTCAGGAGACTCCCCACCAGTTGGGTGCGTTGTAAATCTCTCGTTCCACAGTTTATAGATGGAGATAACAAAGTACTTGTGTTCACATTACAACGGCAGTGGTGGAATTAAATCTGAGACATTATCTGTAGGGGAAGGACTTGCCTTAATACGTGACACCCGGAGCCCTCCATTGTGTCAACAGAGAAGAGCTGTAGAGGATATCTCCAGACTGAACAGGGAGAGTCCACGCGTGGGTCTCAGTCCTCTCTTGCAGTGTCCTGTGCTGCCAACAAAAACAATAACAATGGAAGAATCTGCTGGATTCCCCCTTAGCACCGCCCAGGCCGAATGGCAATTTCTAAAGAACGGGAGTCAATGCAAAAGGGAAGTCAAAGGAAACAAACAGAATTAAGCCTCTTCCATTCGCTTCTTCTCTCCCCTAAGCCGATTTCACTGTGCCCGAACTCTTCTTCTACCGGCTTCCCTTCAGGGTGCCCTCCATAGCTCCTTCCACCATAAACAACCTCCTGCTTTGAGGCTCGGGTTACTTGTGTCTTCAATACCCATGACCTGTTTCTCAGTCTCTCCATCTGTCGACCTTCAGGTCACTCTCTCCCATCCGCTGAGGACATTTGCACCTGGCTGTTCGTCCTTCTCTGCAGCCCAGCTGCTGGGTGATCTAGAGGACTATTGGAAACCCTGATGCTGGGTCTGTCCGGCTCCAAGTTTAATACCGCTCATCGCCTCCTGCGGGCAGATGGGGCATCAGAGTCATTAAGCCAGGCAACTTAAATAAAAGGTGACAACCAGGGAGAGCTTTTTGTCTCTACTATGGAACTCCCAGACACGGAATCAGAAATACCTCAATCGCTGGGGAACTAGCTCTTAGTCTTAAGATGTATTTTATCGGAGGCAAGGCAGACTCCCAAGCTGCTTCTTCAAACTGCTAGGAAAGAAGGTCCTAAAATTTTGGGGGCATACAAGAGAGTCAATGGGGATTATTAAAAACCCGTTCATACTAATTTAATATTAGAATTAATTAATTAGAATTAATATGAGTATGTAAATGATCATAGGTATTACTATTGATTTTGTGTCCTTCAATGCTTATGTGATTTCGTGAATATAACAATCTTTTTTAATACATTTATTTTTATTTATTTATTTTAATTTAATTTTTTATTAACATATAATGTATTATTTGCCCCAGGGTACATGTCTGTGAATCATCGGGCTTACACATTTCACAGCACATACCATAGCACATACCCTCCCCAATGTCCATAACCCAGCCACCCTGTCCTTACCCCCCTACCCCCCAGCAACCCTCAGTTTGTTTCCTGAGTTTAGAAGTCTCTTATGGTTTGTCTCCTTCCTGATTCCATCTTGTTTCATTTCCCTCCCCCACCCCCTGACAACTCCCTGCCCTGCCTCTCAAATTCTTCATATCAGAGAGATCATATGATAATTGTCTTTCTCCGACTGACTTATTTTGCTTAGCATAATACCCTCTAGTTCCATCCATGTCATTGCAAATGGCAAGATTTTGTTTCTCTTGATGGCTGCATAGTATTCCATTGGCTATATATACCACATCTTCTTTATCCATTCATCTGTTGATGGACATGTAGGTTCTTTCCATAATTTGGCTATTGTGGACATTGCTGCTATAAACATTCGGGTGCATGTGCCCCTTCGGATCACTACATTTGTATCTTTAGGGTAAATACCCAGTAGCACGATTGCTGAGTCGTAGGGTAGCTCTATTTTCAACTTTTTGAGGAACCTCCATACTGTTTTCCAGAGTGGCTGTACCAGCTTGCATTCCCACCAACAGTGTAAGAGGGTTCCCCTTTCTCCGCATCCTTGCCAACATCTGTCATTTCCAGACTTGCTAATTTTAGCCATTCTGACTGGTGATACGTATCCAATCTTTGTGAGGGCTTTTCCCACAGGAACTGAGCTACCCCTAGGACCATAACATTTGGTTGGGGGAGGGGTATATAGTTATTTGCTATGTGTTTTCCAATTGTCCAATTGTGTTTTTTGCTTCTTTTATCTCCTTCCCTGATTTTTTAAATATTTTTTTTATTTCTTTGGTATCTGATTTTTCTCCCTAAGTAGTCTTCTTAGGTTATACCTCTCTGTTTTATTTTTTAATATTTATTTATTTAAGTAATCTCTACATCCAACATGGGGCTTGAACCCATGATCCCGAGATCAAGAGTCACACACTCCTTCGATTGAGCCAGCCAGGTGCCCCACTTCTGTTTTATTTGTTAATGGTTGCCCTAGAGATTACCATATACATCCTTATCTTATCACAGCATATTATACACACTAGCTGACTTTTTAAGGTTCGATTTTTAGCATTTCAACTATGATGTGCCTGGATGTCTTTATCACTGTGTTTATTCTGTTTGAGGTTTGTTGAGATTCTTGAATCTTTGGGTTGAAATTTTTCCACAAGATCAGAAATGTTTCAGTCAATATGTCTTCAAATGTGTTTTCCTGTCTCAGTCTGTCTCTTTCCTCTGCTTCTGTGGCTCTCATTATGGGTAGATTAGATTACTTGAGGTAGTCCCACAGGTCACTGAGGTTCTGTTTAAGTTAACTGAAAAAGTCTTTTTTTCTCTCTGTGCTTCTGCTTTGAAAATTTCTATTATCCTGTGTTCAAGGTCATGGGCCTTTTCTTGTGCAGTGTGTAATCTGCTATTAAACCAATATAGTAAAGTTTATATTATAAATCGTATTATTATATATTATTATATTTTTATTATAATTACATTATATTTAAATTTAAATATTTTATTTTTCAGGTCTATAATTTCCATTTGGTTTCTTTTTATTATACTTTCCTTTTCTAGGCTGAGAATCCATATCTGTATCTCATATTCATCTTTTCCTTTAAATCCTTGAACCAATTTATCATATCTGTTCTAATAATTTGAGTAGGTGTCATCCTAGGATCTATTCCTATTCACTTCTTATTCATCCCAGTGACGGGTCACCTTCCTCTGCTGCATCACATCTAGTAATTTTTTTTCATTATATAATTTGAAAAGACTTCTTGGTGCTGCATTTTGATGTCTTTCTTTTTTTAAAATTTTTAAAAAGATTTTATTTATTTATTTGACAGAGAGAGAGAGAGAGAGATCACGAGTAGGCAGAGAGGCAGGCAGAGGGAGAGGGGGAAGCAGGCTCCCCGCCAAGTAGAGAGCCTGATGCAGGGCTGGATCCCAGGACCCTGAGATCAGGACCTGGACTGAAGGCAGAGGCTTTAACCCACTGAGCTACCCAGACTCAGGCCCCTGATGTCTTTCTTTAAAGGGGCTGGGTTTACTTCTGGCCCTCAGTTGATTGACAGAGGGATCAGTTGGCTCCTGCTGAGACTTGTTTTAGGCTTTGCTTGGGCAGATGACGGGCTGTCCTCGCTCTAGGTGTAGCCTTTCTGAGCTCTCAGCTCAACGCCTGAGGGGTTCAGCAGGTTCTCTTCCCCCTGGGTGGTGGGAACGCCAACATCGTCCAGCCCCGCGTGGCCGAGGGTGACTCTGTCCTGCTCAGAGAGGATCTCAGCCCCACAGGGTCTCACCTTGCACGTGCACAGCTTAAGATCACCGCCAAAGACTCAAGAGGACGCATTGAAAATCCAAGATTCCTGGAGCTCCTTCTCTGTGAAGCTTCTTCCTCTATAGCATTTTATCCTCCTACCTCTACTTTAACGCCCTTGAACCTGACCTCTGGTTCCTCAGCCCCGTGGGACCACTCCTGTCTCTTGGGCCTCCATTTCTGTGCCCTAGTTTGGAAAGCACCTTCAGGCAAATCACAGGGTGAAGGCACAGTTTCCTTCCTTTCAAAGATCACAACCTTGTGGTGTCCATTGTCCACTGCACGTATTGTGTTCGGGTTTATAGCTTTTATGTTAGGACGGTGACTCTGATACTTGTGACTTCAGCGGAAGCAGAACCAAAAGTCAGCTCAAGGTTGTTAGAAATATAAACCTTCATGTTTGGGGAAGGAGTACTATATTCACATTTGGTCATTCATCTTCCTAAGGCGGCACTGAAAAGATTTCTAATGCTCTTTCCTTTTTCTCCTCTTTCCTCTTCTCTATATCCCATGCCTTCTTTTTCAAATTCTCTTTAATAGGACTGACTTGAGTTTTGCTTATACACGAACTGGAATTTTGGCATCTATGGCAAAGTCTTATATGCCAATAAAGCTGCATCCACTAGAATTTTACTTAAGAGAAATCAGAGAGGGATTGACGTATATGAGGTGTATAAACATCCAGGTTTACAAAGCCAAGGTGAACAGAGCTGGCAGGAAACTTGCTTGCCTTTTTTCCCTCCTAGTTCCATGTTCGTGTCCTAACACATTCTGATTTCTCACTATTCAAGAGTGGTCACAAAATGCTCACTTTTTTCTTAGACAAGGCCAATGGATACCAGTTCAAGCTTCTTGACTTCCCAGAACCTTCCAATCCATTTTCTAGTCTAGGATAGTGCCTTGATCCCAAGAAAATAGCAAGACTTTTATGGTCTACACCCTGAATTGAATCATGGTCGAAGAGAAACCCCATCCTCAAAGCTATCCAATCCTTGCCACCCAGCTAGAGAGCAGTGAGCCCATTACAGTTCATGAAATAATGTTTTGACGATGCCATGATATTAACATTCGGAAGTAAGAACTTGAGCACATACTATAATCCCAATGTCGTGCAAGACTCGTGTTGAACGTGAGAGTAGAAAGTATTAGATCTGTGTTTCAATACGTTCTAGTCACTGGAGAATTCTGTAGGAGGACCAGGATGAAGCAGAAATAGCTAAAACGATCCTATCTAGTTTATCTTGAATATATCGGTGCATTTTTCTTTTTTTTTTAATATTTTATTTATTTATTTGACAGAGACAGAGATCACAAGTAGGCAGAGAGGCAGGCAGAGAGAGAGGGGGAAGCAGTCTCCCTGCTGAGCAGAGAGCCAGATGCGGGGCTCGATTCCAGGACCCTGAGATCATGACCTGAGCCGAAGGCAGAGGCTTTAACCCACTGAGCCACCCAGGTGCCCCTATATCGGTGCATTAATTCTTGGTTCATTGCTTCTTTAGAGCCCACGTTCTAATTAAACATTCGTTTTTGTGATAACAAATGCATACATTTTATTTAAAAGTATCGGTTTGCATATTTTAACAGCTGAGTCAGCAGTCCATCGCAGCCTCACTTGTCTTCACTTACCCAGATTTGTGTGGCCTTTTGGATGCCTGGATGGCAAAATAGAAAGCCGAACCTCACACGCCATTTCCCTGAAAGCCAAGTTCACGTAAATCCAGTAATTCTCCACGCAAGTTATCATCTATTTTTATCCCTTTGTAAATAATCTTCCCCAGAATAAAAATCGTTTGCTCCTTGATTACTTCTTATTCCTAATTTTACAGAACTTTTAGTAGGTTCAAATTATAATTTAAAGAGACATCATCTCTAAACTCTCAGCCTTTTAGCTGCTCCCTCATGGAGGGACTTAATTCAACCAGTATTTAGTCAGTGCTTGTAAGAAGCCATCAAAGGAAGAGGCTGCTGTTATTACTGCCTTCAGGATGCCTCTCCCCGCCTGGGTGGTCAGGATGTTGATGTTGACCGTGGGAATGGGAATGGGACGATCGTTGCAGTAAGTTAGGGGTGGTGCTGTAGACGGGAGAGTGATTGTATGGATGGAAAGAGAGAATTTCTGGGGTGCTGGGGTGGAGGGGGAAGCACTCGATGTGAGAGTAGCTCAGCCAACAGGAATAGAGAAGAAAGGAAGGAGGCTATCTGTGGGGACTACAGTGGTTGAAGGAGTGAGGAACCAATGATGTCTGACATTCCCCGAAAGCCACACACTCCACCTTTCCCTGGGCACACGTGATCTTATCCAGCTCCCCAACCACGAGGCCTTGGTTGTTGGCTGACTTCGGTAGGAAGTAGATACTGTTCCTGCCCCTCTTTCACAGACAAAGAAATTGAAGTTCCCAGGGGGAGGGGACGCAAGGCAGGCTCCTCAGCCAAGAGTGACGGGGACGAGGTGACAGAATCTGATATCCAGAAGCCAGGCCCCGTGGCCTGGGCACTCACCCCTGCACTCCCATATGCCTTCTACGAGGGGCTCAGAGCGGACCGCAGCCCAGTGTTTTTCTCTCTTCTCACCGACTGTGTGAGGCTGTGGGACCGATTCCACCGGAATGTTTTGTAAATAGTGCTAGGCTCGCTGCTTTCCCCTGCCCTGCAAACCGCAAGGCCGCGAAGACTCGCTCGGGTTCAACCTTTCCGTTCCCACTCAGAGTGGACTTCCTTGGATTGGCCTCACTGCGGGCTCTAGCCTCAGCCTTCCCTGGGATCTACATCCTTTGAAGACGACTTTTTCGTTGCAGGTCAATTCTTGTCATGGCTGCGATTACTAGAGCTTCTCATTTTCGACTTCTAACCACAATTGCAGAGAGGAGTTGAGACGTGAAACAGGTCTTGGAGAAGTCAACTAGAAGGAGTGACAGTCATAGTAGGTCTGAAGGAAAACCCGCCCCGAGTCCTGGGGTGTCACCTGCTGTGTGACAAGTACTTTTGCTGGCATTACATTTCTAATTTCACATACAGGTTTACATCTCAGGTAAGAGGGGCTAAAAATCATTTCTGCTGAAATGTCAGGACCCCTTGCAGCCCAAATCTGATTTGCTTTTAGCAGGACTCTGCTATTCAGCTTTATCCTGTTATGGTAAAGAGTGAACCCTGAGATGGGATGGCATCTGAATGTCTACCTGTGTTTTTTGTGGATGTGTTGTGTGTGTGTGTGTGTGTGTGTGTGTGTAAATGCTGAACATTCAGAAGGATATCTGAGGATAATGTGATTCTCAACACATAATATCACCATAGAAACCAGTATTTAATTAGTCTCTGAACGACAACAGATTGGTTAATGCTTTAATCCTCCAAAATTGTGGATATTTACTCATAGAACCAAAATATTCCTGGTACTTATTATAGGCAAGAGTAAGGAGACTTTTTCTGTCAGAAAGTGTACCCCATAAGAGTACCCGAGGGATGAATAATAAGTCAATAACATTTTCTGGGTGCCACATGGTGCTTAGACCGATATTTACATTTAATAGCTGATGGAAAATGTTTGCATTAATTCTGATGTGTTAGGCTCTCTCTCCAATGGAAAGTTCTGTTATTTAATTTTCTAACTAGAGTTCAGTCATTGACCAAACTATGTAAGTCAAAGTTTTTAACACAGTGCAGAGAGAAAGAGAGAGAGAAAGGAGAGGGAGCACTAATGAAAAGCTTTAGTCATGCATGCATATTCATTAATTTCTCCCCGAGGAACACTCCATCAATCTTAACATACTAATGCCTGACAAGTCAAGCTGGTTGAAAGTTCTCTTTGAACCATGAAGTAATATTTTCCTGTGTTGTAAGACACGATGCATAAGGAACTCTCTTTTGTAAGGCTAAGAGATAGCTTGGCTCCCAAACAATGAAAGAGAAAACCACAGCACTTACACCCTCATAAACAATGGAAATCTGGAAGGTTACATGTACCAGTGTGTTTCCTTTTCTTCTTCTGACTGAACTTTTCAGGAGTTAACTCTGAGAGAAGTGAAACAACACACTAGTTCTTTCCCTGAGGGCTTTTATTCTACTCCACTTCTTGCTGAGGTTCCTGAACTGGACGTAAGCAAACTCTGCCTCCCCCCCGCCCCCCCCCCGCCCTTTTCTTTACCTTAATTCTCCCCTTTTTTCTAAGATAATCACTCATTGAAATTGCAATGCCTACAGAAGATTTGTCTCTGATCCCCTCTTGGGAGCCTTAACAAGTAGGAACAAAGAGCAGTGAGAGACTTCCTAGCAACACTTGACATGCATTGTTTGCAGTTGTGGGCATGCAAGACCCTGGGGGCTGTTGCCAATTTTTGGCCTGGTGTCCAGTGGGGTGCTCTGTACCAGCGAGTCTTGAACCATGAGAGTAGCCTGGGAAGACATGGGGTACAGTCCCACCCCAACCAACTTCCCTGCGCTCCTTGAGAGATGGGAAAAGTACCCTAATCATTCCCACGGCTCCATATGTAGGAGTATGGAGCCTAGAGAAAGGGGGGAAGAGCTGACGGGCTTCCTAGGAGGTCACCAAGCCAAATGATGGAGTGCTCCATTCTAGAAGGCTGGAAGTGTGGACTGCCAGAGAGCACAGATGAAATTACCACTCCGGGGGGCCTCCGGTGACAGAGGAGGCTGGGATGAAGCTAAACACCATCCAACCAAAGGGAACAAAGCACCTACTTGGGATCTACCCCCTCGGTCTAGGTCGCGCACTATTAGACTACACCCGAGGCAATAAAACAGAGTGTCGAATCCATCTGTTTGCTTGCACTTGAACATCCAGCTACATATAGTGTTACTGCAAGACATTCGCATTGGTTCCTGGAAAAACATTCATTATCATAACAATGGCTACTCAGGAAGTGCTGTGAGCACAGTACTTCAGGCACAGTGCTGCAAGGGTACTTGCCTTATCCTTCCCCTCCATTCCCACCAGAGAACAGAGCTCGCGCAGAGGGGGGCCCGAAGCTCCCTCCAGTCCCCAGCCACACCCAGCGTGCTGGGATGGGAGAAAGAACGGGTGTGCAAACCATGACCCAGACCCCACTCCAAGCCCTTGGCTTCCAAACCTAGCCTCTATCAGGGACAGAAGAAGCTTTGAATTGAGTTGACTATGTTTTAATGACTGAAAGTAACCAGAAATTATGGATTCTGCCTGCGCTATCATTCGGAGAAGGGAAAAACTCACCGAGAGCTGTGGTTGGGGGAAAATAATATTTATATCCTCAAAGAACTGAAATTCCTTGGTAGGGGTTTCACCTATTTGATTCATTGTAGAAAGATTGTGATCCAAGGTGGCTGGGGTTTTTTCTAAATTTGAGAGTTTAAAGAAGCAAGCTAACGCTATCTAGAAAATTAATTTATGAGTTGCGAGGTTTTTTTCTGATTATATATAAAGTGTTAGTATACTTCCTATGTCATCCCTTGTCTTCAGAAGAATGGAGGGAAATTACTGTAGTTGGAGATGGATATTGTCATTAGTGGAAGGAATTCTTTAAATAGAAGACATCTTATCTCTTTAAGTATGGAGAAAATATCACTTATACTTGGAACAGCAGCTTTTCCAGATGGCGACCTCAGAATGAAATGTACTCATGTAGCTTGCAAACTTGAGCCACTGAGGACCTCTCACCTGGAGGACTTGTTCCCACATGTCACGAGGGTAGGAAGCAGAGCTCGTGAAAAATTACAGAACAAGAGGGACATCTGGGTGGCTCAGCGTCCAACTGTGGATCTCAGCTCAGGTCTTGATATCAGGGACGTGAGTTCAGGCACTGCATTGTGAAACCTACTTAAAAAGAAAAAAAGAATTATAGAACAAGAGATGGATAACCCATTCTTCTTTTGTTTTGTAGGAGTTCCTTTGTTTTCGTTACAAGATCTATGTAAGCACCCCGTCACCACCACCAAGACCAGAGTGAAAATAGACGAATTCCCATCAGGTTAACATGTGAGTTACAAATCTGAGCCTCTGTTTTTGATGGTCATTTGGTAAAATTTTCACCTCAAAAGTGAAAAAAATGTTTTCATCATTTGTACTTTACCCTTAGTAGTTGGTATTAGAAACACTCTTTTATTATACAGAACCTTTTAAGATAAGCACTTGACATCCTCTCTACGTGGCTTTAGGAATGAAATATGATGACTTTTAAAAAAAATGAGTATACCAAATAAAATTATATTCACTGCCAGAGCTCTGCCTTAGACTTTTCTGGGTGTGCAGATCCTTCCTGTGGCATATGTTGGGCTGTACATGGAGAAAGGAGGGAGAGAAAGGACAGTGGAGTGAGCAGGACAAGAAGTAGAAATTGGGACAAATGAACACATGAGTGGATTTTTCAGATTAATCTCTGATTTGCTGGTCAAGGCTGGAGAAAGCCTGGAATAAATTGGGGACTGTTCACAGTTACTGATAACTGAGAGTCAGGCCCCTGGAAAAATCAGCTCTCCAGGACATAGGCTGGTTTTGAGCTCGAGATGTCGAGGGCCCCTGTGGACCCACACATTCAGGAGGACACGTGGGAGGGTGTGCACAACCTTCCTGGCAAAGAAGGCTAAAGCAATAATAAAGAAAACATGATTTTAAAAAGGCCCTACCTTTGAACAGCACTCTGCAATCTTTGTTTCTCTCATCTTAATTGTCAAGCCAGCTGTGGAGTACATTTTGCTACTTTTAAAAAAAGATTTTATTTATTTATTTTTAGAGAGAGAAAGAGAGGGGCGTGCCGAGAGCAGGGGTAAGGGCAGAGGGAGAGAGAGAATCTTAAGCAGACTCCATCCTGAGCACAGAGCCTGACACAGGCCTCGATCTCATGACCCTGAGATCATGACCCAAACCAAACCTGGGAGTCAGATGCTTAAGTGACTTAGCCACCCAGGCACCCCTGTTTTGTTACTTTTAAGAAGCAAGTGACCGGCCCAGGATAATCTAACTGGAACCACCATTCAAACACAGGTCTTGTGACCCCAACTCCAGGATTCTTCCCCCGATGGGCTTGAGTGGAAGGATGAAGTGAGTCCAACATGGCCTGGCCATCTCCCACCGGAAGAGATGGGAAGGAAAGTTCTTTCAACATAAAAATCGAGGAAAGCCTTTCTTTTGATGACTTGCTATATTTTCCTTGGCTAGACAACATGAATTTTGCATTTCTCCTCTTTTTCTTCGGCTGCTGAAAAGCCCAGGGCCGGATTCCTGGCCTGGTCTCCCATTTGGGAAATCGCATGGGACCTTCTTCCCATTCCACCCATAATATTGCTCACCCTGACTTATAACTCACATTTCCTTATTTAAAGTGGCGTCCATATTACTAGCTTTTTCAAATTATCTGTAGAACAAGGTGGGATATAAATATATAAACAAAAAAAGGCAAGTGCATGACATCCGACAGCTTTCGGGTTCCAGGGGTAGAGCTATCCTTCCACAAAACACCCCTAACTAGATCCCTCTTTTTACCCCGGCTTGGGTGAAAAGCTGGCTGTATGTATGGGGACGTTGCAAAGCATTCCAGCAATAGTTCCTGACAAATATTTCATTATAACAACCGTTTCTGTGGCGAGCCGTGAGCACAGGGCTGGCGTACGTAGCTGCCAAGAGATGGAGTGAGGTTCTTCAGGTTCTCACGGGAAGCATGTGTCTGTCTTCAATACTGAGGAAACTCCCCCCCGGGACGAGGTGTAAGTCCGAACTTGCCGAATAACCAACCTATGCGGGGAAGGAAGCCCGTGATCCTGCAGCCGCTTTGCCTGCTGATTCCCTTGCCATTCTTCTACGCCCCAGTTCCCACCTTACGTCCCAGTTCCTGCTCAGCCTGTACCCAGTGAGAACGCCCGGCCCAGAGCTCCCTTTTCCTCCTTCCTGGAATCCTAACATTCCTTCTTTCTTCTTCCTGCTCTCAGTGTCGAAGAGCTTCATGCTTCGTGATCTCATCAGACACACATAGTCTTGAAACTCAAGGAAAACGCAGCCGTCACTCTGTAAAACCCCAGTCTCACCATCACGTATAAATAAAGCCCATGGGGGTGCCCAGGTGTCCAACTCTTGATTTTGGCTCGGGCCCTGATGTCAAGGTTGTGAGATAGAGTCCCTAGTTGCCTTCTGCATTGGGCTTGGAGCTTCACGATTCTCTTTCCCTCTCCCTCTGTCCCTGCCTGCTCACTCTCTCTCTCTCTCAAAAATAAAAAATAAAGCACATGATGTAATTAAATACGCCGAACCGTGTAAAGTTTAATGGAGAAAACATGTGACACAACTTTGAAAAGACACCAAAATTTACAACAGAAAATTTACAAGCCTACCATGGAATTTAGATATGTTCATTCTGTCATATTTCTTTTTAGCCAGTCTCATCACTGAGAATCCTACCCAGGCAGTTATAGAGGTGGTCCTTGTTTTCTCGTTGCCATCATTAACTATAACAATGGAAAATAATCACTGAATGAACATAGATTGGGGCTAAGCTCTTTGCTGAGGATGTCAAACCTTCGACGGTGATGCTCACGGTGGAGGGCATCTTTCAGGCACAAAGGATTTAGCTAAAACTGCACTCTGAGCATATAATTACACATGAATTACACATACAATTACACATTAGCTCATTTGTATTATCAACCTACAAATCTGCGGGGCTTGGGGCCAGTGAGTCAATGGAGAGTCATTTTGATAGAGATATAGGTGGAATTTGCTATCTCTTTCCCAACTTAAAAATCCTGTGCTATCAAGTGGGCGATTTAGAAAATAAAGCTATCGTGCGCTACTAAATGTCCTTCCTTGCTTTTGAATTGTTGCATTTAGATCTTAACTCTTTGCTGTTCATTCTTTGTCCCAGAGAGCTTAGAGATTCTGCTGACTTGCAATGTATTCAGTGTACAGAGTAAGAGAAAAAAACAGTCAAGTATAACTTTATTGGGCTCAAATACCCTCAGTGTGGTGACAGCTGTTACTGGAGGTCGACCCATTTCTGAATGTGGTGTTTTCCTTATTTCTAGTGATACTCTCTCTAGTGCATGAAGAAGGCTAAAATGGAAATTCCATAGTTTATTAATAAAGAGACTTTAGAAATTCTCAAAACTGCCCATGTCCTTGAGTTATCAACCAAGATAGTGGTTACCTTTTCAGGAGGGAGTTGTATCTGCTATGTTTCTTGGTATACAAACGTTGGGAAAGGACAGCTAGCCCAAGTGAGAGATTTCTTCAGATTCTAGGTCAGTGGTTCTCAAAGGGTGGCCCCAGACCAGCAGAGTCAGGATAATCTGGGAACTTGCTGCAAATGCAGATTCTCAGGTCTCACCCCAGACCTCCTGAATCAGGAATCTGAAAGTGGGGCCCAGTATTGCGCAGAATACGGGAGATTCTGATGCCCACTGGAGTTTGGGACCACTACTCTCTCAATCTAGCATGAGAACAAAGCCTTGAGTAGAATCTCACTCTGAGAGCAGTGAACACACTTCAGCTTCTTGTAACAGAGTATATATCTTGGTTTAGCTAATGCAAGGTAGGAGTTAATGAAGGGAACATTAAAGGACTGCTTCTCTTTTAAAGTGGCTTGTGGCTTTGGGGTCATAACTCCTTGGCCTCAGCTAATGGTGTAATTACTTAACTGTTTACAATTAGACAATGATGTCAACAAATTGGGTAGTTAGCTTCCAATCTTCTGGAGAGATGCTCAAAGCCTGGGCACAGCCCACAGCTGATTACCACGCCACGGGCAAGGGCATATCGGAAAGAAACGACCAGATCTTGCAGGGTGCATTATTTCTTGAATGGCAATGAACAGATACCACAGACAGAAGTGTTTTAGACCTTGAATCACCAATCCTTGTCTCCTCTCTATTTTTCCATGTGCTTGAGCTACAGCCTCTATCTATGGCCCTCGTTTTAAATGTATGTCCAGTTCTGTGTTTTACAATGGTTTCTAGAAAACCGTGACAAGAACTTCATATCAGAACGTGCCATTGAAAGAAAACTGTTGGCACTGGCATTTTTTGATAGATCTTTCTGGACCTTAACCTCCAGGAATAGCCAGGAGAGAATGTATACTCAGTCTGAACAAGAAAAAGTCTTTCCCTTTCTTTAGGCTTTCTGCGATTAATGAGATAGGCAATTGTAAGGAAAATGTTGGGGCCAGAATACAGCAGTCCCTGCCCACCTGTCCTCGGTCTCTCTCTGTGCCTCAAGCAGCGGCCACCTCTGTCCCCACACCATGTCCTGTTCTTCCTCGGGGACATGAGTGGGAATTGTTCTTTCTCAGGAAAGAGCTATTCCTCTCAGCTTCCCTGGTATCACTATGAGACCCAGCGGGCTCAAATTTGAACAAGGTAGGAATTAGCACGTGTCAAATAAGACCGAGGAGTAATCACAGCCTGCATGAACTCTGTTTAAAAAAAACACAAAACAGTCACGCCGGTCATATATTTATGTCCTGCCATTTGTCAGGAACTTCCAAGTCTCTACTAATGTTACCTTAAAAATGCCTAAATGGAAATACCATCCCGAGTCTAACGAGAACTTGAGCCCGTAGCTGCGGAAACGTCTCTCCAATTCCCACAATCAGCAGACAGTTATGAATGGAGATGATCTCCCTTCTTAGAGATGTACTAACATCTGTTAAAGTTGCATTTGCATGGGACTGCACAAATGTTGGATACAAGAACCTCTCCCCTGGATAAACACAAGTTCTGTGATTTTCCCATGATGTTTCCCAGAGTTCTAGGTGAGGACAATCTGCCTTGAAAAGTTCCAAGTTAGAGCCATCCGCTGTCACCCAGGGCTAAGGGTACAGGAGAGATTTTCGGTTGGAAGGATCTGCCCTTGAAAGAGAATGGGGTCTGGGCACCGGAGGGAGCAGAATCTGTGGCTGGGGGAGTCCTTCCGGGCCTCCGGAGGTAGCCGGGCAGTCTGGCACAGTGTGGTTCTTCTGAGGAAGCGAGGAAGCGTGTGGAGCTCAGAATAGGGGAACGTGCTGGATTATTCGAGGGGTCCTCCCTTCCTGCCTGCGGGGGAGGACGACTGCAGGGAGGGAAGCGGGATGCAGAGCGAACACTTGCTTGCACGTCTTGCTTGCACGTCGCCCCAAAGGGCACTCAAGCCCGTGAACTTCACTTACGTCTGGGTGTAAACCAGCAGGCTCCAAGTGCCCGAGGGGGGAGCCTCAGCTCCGGCCGGACCCACCGTGTCTCCGGGCCTGGGCTTCTTCCAGTCGTATCTGTGCATCACTAGTTACTCCCCAGCGTCTGGCTCTGTTTTCGGTTTTCGCGTTGGAGAGTCTCCCCAGGAGCTGGGCCCCAGGAAACGTCGTGGCAAAGCGCAGTCGCTCTTGGCTTAAGGGCTTTCTCTTTACTCCTTCTGCCTTCTTAGGAAGCCGTTTTGGAGAGTGAGGGAGCCGAGGATTCCACGGTGTTGTGGTATCGTTAGAACAGAGTCATTCATTATTCTCCTAACCTGCTTTCTCCCGAGAACAGGCATCTTGGGCTCGGGATAAAGAGGTTATTGTGTCTGTGGCGTGGGCGTGATGGAGGGCCCGCTAGGGGGCGCCCGGCGCCTCGGAATGGCTCGTCTTTCTGCAAAGAGAAGGCAGGCGGCCAGCCCTGGTCTGGGGATGCCTCCGACTCCCTCTGGGAGGCTCTGGAACTGTTCCTGGAAGGCCTTCATCTGTCTGCTAATGGGCTTGAACGGAGGGTGAGGAGGGGTCCAGGGAGAAGGAAGTGGTAACTGGTGAGCTGCTGAGGGAGGAAGGACGGGAGGAAGAGGAGGAGCGAGAAGGAGAGGGAAGAGAGGCTGCTTTTTGTGGGATTGGGGAGCTCCAGAGACATTGGGATCTGGTGTTTTTGTGGGGCAAATGGAGGGGCAGTGGTGGGGGTAGGGAAGGAGTCAGGTTTGGCCCTGATTAGGGGAGCAGAATGTCTCCAGGCGCAGAAGGTCACGGGCATCCCGTGGGCCCGGCTGTCCGGGTCACCCAGGTGCTCCCAAGCCCCCGTGTCAGCCACAACCGCCACGATTTTTCTCTTGCTTTAGTCACACGTCTTCCTCAAATCCTCTTTCTGGAAAACAGCAAGGGTCCATTTCTTCAGGGCCTGCCTGATGGAAGCAGGAGGCAAAGATGGAGAAGGCCGGTGTGTAATGGCTCCCGGCCTTTTAGAATGACTCCGTGGTCGCGACTGACGATTTTGAGCCTCGAGATAATGAAACAGGAAGGAGCTTGTCCTATTTCAAAGTGTTTCAGGCTAAAAATAGTGACGGGCAGGTACCAGGCTCTTACTATGCTGGAGGAACAGGTCTAAACACTTAGGACCCTGCCCTTTAATCCTCACAGCCACTGATGAAGGAGTATTTTAGTTGTCCCTGTTTAGCAAGGGAAAATGACTCAGTCAAAGTCACGCGGCACCTGGTGGGGCCACATTGTGACCCCAGACATTCTGACTTGTACTGCACTTAAGTGTCTTTCCTAAAACCAAATTCAGGTAAGTGACTGAACTGGGACTTGAATTCAGAACCTCCGCCTTCAAATCCTGATGTGTGCTTTACATCACTGTTCTCAAATGCTTCTGTCTCAGGACGCCTTCACATTCTAATTATTGAAGATAATTTTTTTTTTTTCTGTAGGATAGCTCTATTGTGATTGACCGTTTGGAAATTAAAACTGAGAAATTTAAACGTCTACTAATTCATTAAAAATCACAGCAATAAACCCATTCCGTCTTAACAAGCCACACATTTTTATGAAAAAGAACTACTTTCCCAAATAATAAAAAATTAACGAGCAGAAAAGGTTTCAATTTTCTGCTCAATGTAAATGTAATATTATATGATAGAGAAACGCGTGACGAAAAGAAAAAACAAAAATCACCCGAGAGGCACCTGGGTGGCTCAATCGGTTAGGTGTCTGACTCTTGATTTCAGCTCTGGTCATGATCTCAGGGTCGTGAGATCGAGTCCCACACTGGGCTCCGTGCTCAGCATGGAGTCTCTGTAAGATTCTCTCTTTCCCTCTCCCTCTGTCCCTCCCCCCAACTCACACACTCGTTTCCTCTCTCTCAAAACAAACAAACAAAAACCACCTGCAAACCCACCACCTAAGAGAGAACCAGAACCACTGTGAATATTTTTGTATATTGTTCTAACCTCCTAGAAAGACTATGTCTCCCAGACATGGTGCCTTCCAGAAACTAGAACAGTAACCTTAAATTGTAGCAATTTAAAAATTCCCACGAAATGGGGTGGGTTACCTCAAAGTTGAGCCAAGACCTGGAGGGGAAAGAGAGTGTCTCTTGACTACGTATTTCTAGACAGAATCAAGGCCCTACTCTTCATTTTCCAAGGAATCCTGGGCTTGGGCAAATCATCCAAATTCCCAGCTTCAGGTTTCATCTCTCAAAGGGAAAATAACAATTGTACCTTCAAAGGATTCTAGAGATAATTAAATGGGTAATGTGTGCCAACACTTTGAACAGTACCTGGAAAGTAAGTATTCAATGTTATTATGCTTACCATTTAAAATGATTTTTTTGCACCCTTTATATTCCTTATTCAATCGTATGCTCCCTTTGGCTTTAGTATCTATTGTATATTGTCACGTGTAATCTTAAATACTCAGGGAATTCTGGAGACAGATAATACCCATCCCGGTATAGTTCAATGTCAGAAGATCGTGATTTCTATTCTAACTATTATCGTTTGCGGTTTTCTCCCCACACCAAGAGATTCTGATAAAGATGTAGGGGTTGTGGACCCTCAGATTGGGTAGAGGAAACTTCCTACTATTAATCTGTTACACATCAGTGAGAATATAATCTATAATCTCTGTGTGAAGGAAAGAGGTTGGCAGTTGGTTGGCACTGAATGCATTGCGCATTAAATGGACAAGTTGCTGGAGCTTGATCTGCCCATATCTCTCTGAGCAGCTTTCTTCAAAATCTGGAGGCCGGAAATCATCTAAATGTGGGATGCAAGCAGCAGAGGCCAAGAGAAGCCATCTTTGGAAGGTGCTCATTCAATAGGGACGATGCCAGGGGAGGAGTACCTTCCATAAGCAATCTGTACACCTTGGCAGGCTGGCGAAGATTCTGCTTATAACCTGCCAGTAAGACGAGGAAAGAGCAAACGGGTTTCCCAAGGGTCAGTTAATCTACCTACTAGAGCAAGTCACCATGCATTCTGGCACCAGGATAGGGATGAATATAATAGATCTATTATTTTTGAATGAATTCCCAAATATTCCATCATTAGCAAGCCAATCTCTCTCTCCCTGCACACATACTGTGATAGAGCACATCATTGTCCCCAGATCTTTCCCCCTCTCTATAGTCACTCTTCTTGCCTTATGACTTTGCAGTTTTTCCCACCAAAGGGGCAGAATATATTTTCCAACCCTTTGACCTTGTGTTTGCCCACATGACTTGTCTTGGCCAAGAGAATGGAGTGCAAGTGAGCGTGCAAGTTCTGAACCCAGGTCTTAAGAGGCCTCGTGTGTTTTCACTTGCGCTCTCAAGATTTAGCCATTTCCCTGAGAAGAACAGGTTTGGGAAGACCCTCTGGTCTGAGAAGGGGATGAGAGACACGGAGGAGAACCACCCCAGTGAAGCCCCACCTAGATCAGCCAAGCTCTAGCATACCCACAAACATGTAAGCTAAATAAATGCTCAAAGTCATACGGCACTAGGATTTATAGTTGTCACACAGCAATAGCTGAGTCATACACCAGCTCATCATCTGGCTGGAGTAAGGAAGAAGGCGGATATGATAGTAAGAGAAAAGCCCTTTCCCCCCTACTGGTGGGATGTAGAGAATCAGAAAAGAAGTAAGCTGAGAGGTCAGGGGCCAACCTTCTTATTCTTTCTTTGTTCTTGAGTGCGACAGATGGGGAAGGCAAGAGACATTCGGTCGATTTTGGAAAACCTGAGAACATCAGGAACCAGTGGCCCATTTTCCTGGGTTAGCATGGGGGAGGCTGCGAGCCTCCAAAAGCCTCCCTTTTGCTTAATACTGTGCCGGGGAGCTATCATGGAGGTTGGGCAGGTGTCTGGGCTGCTGGTTATGGGACTCAGTGCTTCTGGGTTTCCCCAGTCTTTAGTGCGTTTGTGGGGGATCTAGAACTCACTGCCTGCTCCAGAAAAGGGGCTCAAAGGGGCCAATGGCCCGACAGAAGCCCAGCGTGAGAACAGAGAAGCCAAAGAACACGTGGAATTTGTGGCCAGAGACAAAGGGCTGTGGCTTTGGTGTCAGCATCATGGTCCTCGCTCCCTGAAAGCCAGATAAGGGACCGGCAGTTCTCCATCAGTGGTGTGTGTCCCACCCGTCCGCAGGCCCCCCACCCCCACCCCAGACGACCCCCCGCGGGGAGGAGTGGGCTGGGAGGCAATGCACAGGGAAAACCTGCCACATCAAGCATCAACCGGAAAGATGCTGGGTCACCCCTGCCCCCCAAAAGCAGCACCACACGGCAAGTGGCACATCTAAGTAGCTCCCGCGCCGCCCTGGGGTATTGTGGCCAGTGCTCCCGCGAAGTTTAAACCCGATCCTGAACGTGGTTTATTCTCTCTTCGAACCTCATTCTCTATCGGGTTGTTTTCTCCACATGGTAACACATGTTAAGGTTTTCGTTTACAAAGAGCGCCTAGGACGCGGCGACCCGTCTGAGACTTGGGCACACCGGCATCTGCCGGCCAGGACCGGTTCAGGCGGCTTCCGTCAGCTGTTGGCTGTCAGCAGCTCTTTGCAGGCTGGGCTAAGTTGGACAGGAACAATTGTAAGGGAGGGCCGTGCAGAATTATCCAGATGTTATGTAACCAAAACTGTGTTTTCACGGCAGAGAGAACAGAAGCAGGCCTCCGAGCGGATTTCAGAGCCGTTCCTGATTCTCAAGCCCAAGTCCTATATCCAGTTTCCCCGCCTCGTTTTACATTTCAATGAAAGAGCTGCGCCTTGCAGAGTTTATTGGGCCAATGTCATCTGAGAAGGCAACGGGGTGATTTGTGGTGGTAGTGATGTGTTAACTGGGCCCCAGCCGCTATCCAATACCCCACCCGTAAACCTCTTCCTGGGGGTTGAAAAAGGAGCTGAGCCCTTCGGCAAGTTTATCTTTCATTTTTTCTGAGGCCTTCCGATGTCTTGGTTGCAGCTGGGGGTGCTCTCAGAGCACAGGAGATGCTCTGGGAAAGCAGAGGGTGTCCGTGATAGAGGCCGGCTGGGGGGCGGCGAGAGCTGGAACCTTCCAGGGACAGCGTGCCCCTGCCTCTGAGTCCCAGCTCAGCCACCTGCAGGGCCCAGGGGCTCAGCCCCTCGTGGAAGAATCCCGGCGCTGATTGGATTTTCCAGGAAGAGCCTCATACAACCAAATGACTTTTCGGCGCCTGCATTTTTAATTTTTTATTATTATTATAAATTATTATTATTATTTATTCCTTCGAAAATAGTCTTGCACGCAAAATGAGATGTTTGGTGATTAGCGGCAATCCTTACTTCCCTACATACGCAGTGCTTCTGGACTTAAGATTGGCTCTAGTTTGAAAATACTGAGTTTTGTGACTTTCAAACCAAAGCCCAGGGTTCCAGTGTCCTGGGTGGAGTTCTTGGAATTGTTCCCAAGATAGTTGAGGGCGGAAGGGATTTGTGGGAAATGTAGTTTCTACGCTTGATGCTTCCTTCCCCCTTGGTAATTGGGAAGGAGTTTTAACTGGCAAGCAGGAGTCTCCCCAAATGGGAAAGAGGTCGTTGGAGGTGGGGATGTGAACAAGGCCCCCCGTCCTGGTGCCGTGGCTCCCCGGGAGGCATTTGGATGACTTACAGTGCGGGACACAGAGCAGCCCCGGCACGCCTGCAAATTTATCTCCCTGAACTATGGCCTCCCCATCTGTTCCAGCCTCTAATTACAAATGCAAAAAATAGCTAATTTGCAATGGCATCATAAAAAGGGAAAATATAAATGATTTAAGAGCTGCTCTACGCTATGTTGTTCATGTTTTACACACTCCGGGTGGAGAGGAATTGCTCTTTCTCTCCCCATGTCGGGAGAGCTCCTTAACCAGTGTCTGATTTGCCCAGAATGTGGGAGAATTCCCACGAAGTTGCAAAGAGGAGGAGGGGTCCCAGAACGGGGGTCGGCCGCTGGGGTTACTGCTCAAGGCCAGGAGTCTGCCGCCATGGTTTCCGGATTATTTGACCTCCTTGGGGGAAATCTATAATGTGGACACAGTACCAGGAGTCTAACTGTGATCCCTAGAAATTATTTTTTTTAAAGGTGCCCATGATGAAATAAGGACGGTTTGCCATGAATTGTCATAGAAAAAAGACATAGAAAGTTGTATGTACGCACAGAGCCAAAAATCTGACTTCCTTTTCTTCCTCTCTTCCTCCTTGTCCTGCCCTTCGTCCTCTACCATCTGTTTGGAATCACTATGAGCAGAGGCATGGGATAGAGGAAGGAGCAAGTGGTTTGGAGTTCGGGGCAACCTCTAGATTCCTGGTGTGCTCCCAGCGCCAGTGGTTACCTAAAAACAGGGCAGGCGGCAGCCTCCCCCAACCTAGCTTCTCCTGGGTGTGCGTGGGCATAAGCAGCACCTGCTCTACTTCCCAGGTCTCCATGGCCTTCCCGAGGCCTCCTGTGTGGCAGCGCTTGGTCAACCAGAAAGCCCCAGGCCAGCCCTTTCATCCTCTACCACGCTTAACCCAGAGCCTCACTCTTGCGCTTGGCCCCAGCACCCCCCCCCCCTCCCCGCACTCACGGTGAGCTCCGCGCTCCTTGGCACCCAGGGCTGTGCTAACTCTTGGGGGGAAGGGTCTGGGGGGTGGGGCAGGCTCTGGTGGAAACCACGATAAAAGACACTTTCTTTGCTTTCGAGGAGCGAGTTGGTCTCGTTTTATAGCTCCCTGTGGAGTGGAAAGACAACCTCCCTGACAGTGCAGAGATCTGTATTCAGAGGTGGCGTTGCCAGGAACTGATTGAGAACCCTGAGCAAATCACTTTGCCTCTCTGGGCCTCAGTTTTTCCCTGCTGTAAAATAAGAAGGTTGAACAAGAGAGTCTCTAGGAATTCTTCAAGCTTTAAGTCTCTGTTGTGAGAGTATTATTGAGTCTAGGGCATCCGCTTTTGTTTTATTAACCGTAAATTTGAAATACCCGTTTTCTCTGGGATGCTTTGGT
>CM052807.1:13772158-13871763 GCA_028533885.1 Nasua narica
CTAGAAGTTCATCAATGTTATTGATGTTTTTAAAGAACAAGCTTTCGATTTCATTGGCCTTCTTATAGTTTTTCTGTTTTCAATTTCATTGATTTCTGCTCCTTATTTTCTTTCTTCTGCTTGTATTGGGTTTTCTTTGCTTGTCTTTTTCTAGTTTCTTGAGGTATGAGCTTAGCTTACTGACTCAAAACCTCCCTTTCATTCTAATATATTTAGTGAAATAAATTTCCCTCTTAGCACTGCTTTGCTTGTATCCCATAAATTTCGATATGCTACGTCTTCACTTTCATTCAGTTCTTTGTAGTTTTAAACTTCCTTTGAAGCTGTTGTCCCATAGATTATTTAGAAGCATGTCATTCACTTTCTGCACATCTAGAGATTATTCTTGTTGTCTTTCTGTTGTTAATTTCTAGTTTGTTTCTATAATGGTCAGAGACCATATTCTGGATGATTTCAATTACTTTAAGGTTGCTGAGCTTTGTTTTATGACCCTGGGTATTTGTAAATGTTCCACATGAAGTTGAAAAAAATGTGTTTTCTGTTGTTATTGGTGGAATGCTCTGTAATATATTGATTAGATTCTATTTAATGCCGGTGTTGTTCAAATCTTTTATATCTTTGTTGATTTTAGGTCAAGTAGTTCTATCAGTCGTTCAGAGGGGAATGTTGAAGTCCTGAACCGCAATTTTGGACTTGTCTATTTCTTTGTGCTCTATCAGTTTTTGCTTCATGTATTTGAGGCTCCATTGTTTGGTGCTAACATTAGATCATTATGTCTTCCTCATAGATTAACCCATTTTGTCATATGTAATGTTCCTCTTTGTCTCTAGAAATTCTCTTTGCTCTGAAGTCTACTTTATTGCATATTAAAAAGCCACTCCTGCTTTTTAAAAAATTAATGTTTACATGGTATCTTTTTCCATCTTTTCACTTTCAACCTACCTATACCAATGACTTTGAAGTGAGTTTCTTTAAACAGCATATAGTTCCATATAACCTTTTTAAAAAGATTTTATTTTTCAGTAATCTCTACACCCAACAAGGGGCTCAAACTCACAACACTGAGATCAAGAGTCACATGCTCTACCGACCGAGGCCGCCAGGTGCTCACCCATCATAACTTTTTTTTTTTTAAGATTTTATTTATTTATTTGTCAGAGAGAGAGGGAGAGAGAGCACAAGCAGGCAGAGAGGCAGGCAGAGGCAGAGGAGAAGCAGGCTCCCCGCTGAGCAAGGAGCCCGATGTGGGACTCGATCTCAGGACCCTGGGATCATGACCTGAGCCAAAGGCAGCAGCTTAACCAACTGAGCCGCCCAGGCGTCCCCCATCATAACTTTTTAATCCACTCTGCCAATCTCTGCATTTTGATTGGTTCTTAACTCCTCTGTTTTTCCTTCTTTGACTTTCTGTTGGTTACCCAGACATTTTTTAGTTTTCCACTTTGATTTACTTACACCAGTTTTGAGTATCGCTCTTTGTACTGGTTTGTAGAGGTTACTGTAGGATTTTAGTATACATACATACATGGTTTATCACAGTCTGCTGGTATCCACGTTTTACCACTTTGAGGGAAACATGGAAACCTCACATCCATCGAGCTCTCTTTACCTTTCTTCATTTCTATTTCAATCATCAAACATGATTTGTAAAACTCATGAAGAAATAGAGAGGCTATTGCATTTACTCATATTCCAATTCTTTTTTTATTCCTTCTTTCTTCCTTGATGCTTCCAGATTCTTTCAACATTTTCTTCTTGTTTGAAAAGCTTCTAGTAACTAGTCAATATGTAAAGGTACAACTATTGGCAATAAATTGTTTTCCTTCACTTGGAAATGTCTTTACTGCCCCCTCTTCATTGCTAAAGGATAGCTTCCCCAGAGAGAGAAGACATGGTTGATTTCCTCAGCAGCTGAGAAATGTTATGCCACTTCCTTCTAGACCGAGAGAAATGTACCATCATTAAAACTGTAGTTTCCCTATAGGAAACTGGAGTGTGCACCTTTATGAATTTTGGATTCCATGACTCAGGTGAGCTTCCTTCGGTGGAGCTATGTCCCACAAGAAAATTGCATCCTATGCTATGCTAGCAGAAAGAGAGGGAGGACAAGGAAACTTTTGTGTGACTTCTATAGCCTTTGCTTAAGTGTGTCTTTTTCCTGCAGCTCCTGTATTATATCTTTTGCTATAATAAATCTCAGCTGGGGCGCCTGGATGGCTCAGTGGGTTCAAGTCTCTGCCTTTGGCTCAGGTCGTGATCTCAGGGTCCTGGGATCGAGCCCCGCGTTGGGCTTTCTGCTCAGAAGGGAGCCTGTGTCCCCCTCCGCCTCTGCCTGCCTCTTTGTCTACTTGTGATCTCTCTCCTCTCTGTCAAGTAAATAAATAAAATCTTAAAATATATATATACAATAAATCTCATAATTATATATAAATATAAATATAAATATATCCCCCTGCTAGCCAAGAGAATGGGGCTAGGTCAGGTGAATTTCCTAAATTATGTCTTTGAAACTATCGAGCATTCTGTTCCACGAGCAGTAAATTAGGGGCAGAAATGATCTTTCAGTATTTCTTGAAGTACAAGGTGGAAGGGGGGATCAGCTAAAGGACATGTGAGTTTTCTCTTTATTTTGATGAAAAATACAAAAATAATTTTTTAAATTCTTTTGGAGAATTACACAATACTCTATAATCATAACAAATGCTAAAAGTTTTATATTTTCTTTAAAAAATTTTATTATTTATTTGAGAGGGGTGGGAAGAGAAGCAGACTCTCCGCTGAGCAGGGATCCTGATGCGGGGCCTGATCCTAGGACCTGGGATCATGACCCGAGCTGAAGGCAGATGCTTCAGCCTCCTGAAGCATTTGGGTGAGTGAACCACCCAGGTGCCCCAAGTTTTACATTTTCTAAATCAATATTCTATTGACTGTGGCTAAGTAAAGGAGAGAGCCTAATCATGTATGCAATGCACTCACCATATATTGTGGTAAAATCTCTAAGCAAACACTGGTATTTCCCAGATCTACCATCTGAACACCTTTTTTAATTTTTTTTTGTAAATAGAACATCTTCACACCCATAGGAAGATTTTAGGAAACTGGGAACTACCACTGGAAAGGTCAATCAGAATGGTGGGAAGCATATTTAGGTTTACCTGTTCCTAAAGTTACAGGGCAACTTTATAATATGGGACAATTTGACTCAGAGCTACCTATAAAACAAAGCAGGTGTATTTCTCACTGAGTGTGCTGCCAGGAGAAAGGAAGAAGCATTTGGCATGTAGAAGATGTTTGCCAGCACACAGGCTAAGTGCATCACGGAGGGCAATCTTATTGAGTGATTAAAAAGGGATAATTTAATGGAGCTCTTGAACTGTAGTTTCCCGCTGCTATATATAGAAGTATTTCATTTGGACTTCTTTCCCATGAAGTCCGCCCAGTTGTGTTAATAAGGACTTTCATACTTAAAGGAACTTCATTTCTAAATAAATATGGAAACAAGTGCTCAGAAATAACAAAATTAACTCTCATAAAATTAATCCTCAGAAAGAACATTGATTTGTGATTAAAGATAGCAGGACTTTTAGCTTTCTTGCAGAGGCTTGAGCAAAACTACCTCAGAAAACAGCGATTGACTGTGGGAATCCAAAACAACAAGGATAGTTTCTATGTTCATAGGTGGATGAGAAGGTAGGCAGCTAATAGATTTGTCTGGCTCCAAATTGTGTGTTGACATTTTCAAAGTTTAATCACTCACTCCTTTTTGACACCATCAGCTATTTGAACAAATAAATTAGGAGGCAAGGCTGCTGGGAGAACTATAAGTCATGAATCTGGCCCACATGGGGTTTCAATTTAGGCAGGAAGATTTTGGTATATGAAAAATAACTACCATGCCTGGTAGCATTCGATAAATTCCACATGAGTGATAAAAATAAGAAACTCAAGATGTTCCAGAAATCTATCCCAACTGGGTGTCCTGTTCCACCTATTCTATTCCAAAAGAATGAGAAGAGAGTATCGCACAAAGTGGACGCACGACGTATTCTGGGCTTAGAAGGACATGTGTGTGCATATGTGTGTGTGTTTGTGTGTGTGGGGGTGTAGTTTGTTTTGTCATTTGTCCATGTCCCAGTCGGGTGTAAGCTCTTTGAAAATAGAGGCTTTTGGGCGCCTGGGTGGCTCAGTTGGTTGGGCGACTGCCTTCGGCTCAGGTCGTGATCCCGGAGTTCCGGGATCAAGTCCCATGTCGGACTCCCGGCTCTGCGGGAAGTCTGCTTCTCCCTCTGACCTTCTCCCCTCTCATTCTCAGTCTCTCTCTCTCAAATAAATAAATAAAAATCTAAAAAAAAAAAAAGAAAATAGAGGCTTTTGTTCACTGCTGTATCTCTTACACTGGAACAACTCCCAGCACCTAGTACAGCAAGAATTTGCTGAATGAACGAATAATCTCAAGAAAAGAAGGTGAGAAGGTATTCAAATGTGATTAAGGTGTTAAGTGTGATTAAGAGACAATATTTCTGAAAGACTTTTGTAGTCAGTCAAGATTTGAGGGGAAGGGAAAAAATGGCTAAGCTAAGGTCAAAAAGAAGGGCTTGAGGGAAACTATTTTAAAAATAAAAATGTCTTAGGGAAGTCATTATGATGAAGATCAAGACTGAACAGCAGAGATGTTTAAGTACATGTTGTAAATTTCTAAAAGACTCCAGAGATAAACAACTGGAAGGAAACAAAATAGAGACAGGAAAGCAATAAACTTTTAAGTGTGTATAATAAACTCACACGCAGTCAACTTAAATATTTATGAAAATTGGTCTGAATACAAATATACAGTACAGATAGAACTTACAATACATTTACAAATAGGTATAGTAAATGTTTATTGCAAGGGGAATGGTCTTTATAAAGAAAAGCTTCAGAGGGCATATTAGATTTGTTGGCTCCGGTGAAGCCTAGGACAGTATCAAGATGGCGGCTGGATAAAGAGGAAACTAATCACCTCTCCCATGAGTGTCTTCCCATGAAGGAGAGCACAACTGAAACCTTCATGCGCAAAAATAATCTGATTGCTGGTCACCCAGTGAGACCATGTTGCTTCCAGATTTTAATTTACGTAGCATATGGTGACAATTTTCATGAAGGGAAAGAGAAAAATCATTCTTTCCTTGTCCATATTAGGCCACCCCACACACATAACTGATTTGCTTGTTTCCCATCCCTTCTCTCCTCTTCCTTAGCCACTTTGTGGTCCTGGATGGCTCATCATTGTCAGTATCTCTCAGGAACTTTTTGATAACATTAAACATTCTCAGATGAATACAGTTAAAATGTTTTACTCTATCTCCGGGGATCCAAAGGACTAATGGTCTCATGACAAGAAGGACTGACCAAAAGACAGATAACTGGGCAACAAGATTATGACCAATCTATCTCCCCAGAGGACCCAGGAGTAAGGTGGGGAAAAGGCCTGGATATACCCTGATCACTTAAGTATGCCAGACAATGGTTTAGGCACTGAACAAGCATCGTTCACTTACTCTCACAGCACCTCTAAGAGGCAGTAATCATTTCCGTGTTAGAGATAAGAAAACCAAGGACCAGTTTTGTCTGAACGCAAAATGTGTGTTCTCCTTTGTGCTAACAATCTGTTTCAATGTTGGTAGTACATCAGGGTTTATCTTCAAGTGGGGAGAAGATGCAGGGACAAGGAGGAGAATGGAAATGGTGTGAGAAGAAATAATTATCTTCATTTGTTTACCTATTCTTCTGGGGCATACTGGGAGGGAGTCAAATCTCTATTCCTTTCAACAACCAGCATTCAATATTTGAAATAATTTATGAATATTTAATCTATAAATATTTCTTTACTGTCCCTGGTGTTTATGATATTATTCTAGGCTCTACGACTATAAAAATGAAAAAGGCCTGGTCCCAGGTCTCAAGTAGTCCATTGCTGAGCAAGAAAGACAAATAGATCAACACCAAGTAGTTCAGGTTATATATAAGACTATTTGAATTCATGAAGGAGTGAACACAAAGAGAATACCTAACCTGGAGTGACCAGGGAAGGCGTCACAAAAACAAAATATATAAAGAGTCGGAATTTGCCACGCATAGGAGACATGTAAGTCTCTTACAGGGGGTGCCACGGTGGCTGTTTGGACTTCATCTGGAGGATGACAGGGAATCGTTGCTTTAGGCACAGTAATGTCATCAGCCTTTCATTTTGGGGAAGGTAACTCAGGGCGGTAACATGGAGGATGGGTTTGTGGGGGGCCATACAAAAGGCAGAAAAATCTTACAAAAAGGAGGTTAGTGGCCTGAGATGTAATACAAAGGCCTGAACTGGGGAGGTAAAGGTGAAAATGGAGGGAAACCATTACTTAAGAAAGAAACATTGAAGACATCTAGTGCATGCAACTGAGAGTCAGTGCAGGAGGGGAAAGGAGAAGAAGGACTTTAAGATGATTTCTAGGCTTGAGCAATTGCATGGGAAAATGGTAACATTCACCAGCCTAAGGAGAGAGGAGGAGGTTTGGGAGTTGGGGAAACAATGAGTTTCATTTGGAACAGGGCAGCAGGAGAGAGAAGGCTGGACTCAGGAGAGGGGTACATAAATGTCAGCTGAAACCATGGAGAGTGAGAATGGGAGTAAATGAAGACTCCTGGAGCGTGGCAGTGTGTAAGGTAGTTGTAATGGGTAGATGAGGATAGAGCCAAAAGGGCCAGAAAAGAGGGGACTTACCCATCAAACAAGAAGGTAGGGATCAAATGAGATAAAGATGTGAGTGCTTCTAAGGAGTACAGAAGAATCAGACTGTCAAATATTGTAATTAAAAACCCATGGCTATCTGAAGATAAGTACTTTCTAAAATTTATTTAAATTCTAGTTAGCTGACATAGAGTTCAATATTGATTTCAGGAGTAGAGTTTAGTGGTTCATCATTTACATACAACACCCAGGGTTCATCATAACAAGTGCCCTCCTTAATCCTCACCCATTTCCCTCCACCAACCCTCAGTTTGTTCTCTATAGTTAAGATCTTATCTCTCATGATTTGTTCCCCTCTCCCTTTTCTACCTCCCTGAAGATCAGCATTTTGATATTTACAAGTACACAAAATAACTTTCAACCCAGTAGGACTGTCCATTCTCCCCCCAAAAGATTTAGGATTAAGAACCAGACTAAGCTATAAGAAAAATAAGATAATATTTGGCCAAGAATAGCAGAATCACCAAAGATTAAAGCTGATACGGTATCAGAGGTACCAGAGGGAAAAGTACGCTCTGATTGAAGTACAGTATGTGTCCCATGGTCGCCCATCGGACAAGTGGCCTGCCCTTCCCCTATCAAGGGGGCAGACGGCCAATTCTTCCCCAGGGCCATGGCTGGGTAGACCAAAGGGCCTCAAAGCCAGCCAATGCTTTGTCCTGCCTATGAAGAGAAGATGGTCTCTCTGACAAATACGCACTTGATGGGTGTTGGGTCTTAGGACTGAAAGTTTGCTTGGAATTGGAGCCAGATCTGTCCCATGGCAAACCAAAGTTACACATAAGGTATGGTCACAGGTGAGGCAGTAACCAAAACAAAGTCAAGTAGGATAACAAAGCATCTGTAAAGAAGATACCACACGCGTGGAGAGAGAAAAGAGAGGGAGAGAGACAGAGACGCTACAGTTACAGACTCCATCGCCGCTCCTGTCCTTTAGGGGATGACTGCATTTCCCTCTTGGACTGGGGAGTCCCCTCTATATCCCTGCAACAGTTGAGCGGATTTAGGTTCCTTGCAACTGCTGCATACAACAGCACTAACATTTGTTGAGTGTCCACTTTGTGCCAGGCACTGCTCTAAACACTTAAAACGTGCTTCGAGTGTTAAGCACTCTAACTGAGGCTTAGAGTTAGAGGCTTAACTAACTAAGTTAAGTTAGTTCTGAGGCTTAATGACTTAAGCCTCAGAACACCCTATGTTATGTCCATCTTACTGATGAGGAGACTCAGGCAAAGAGAAGGTAACCAACTTGCTCAAGACACACAGTTTATAAGGGTGGACCTTGTCAAAAACAATCTTTTCCTGCAAACCTTCAGATTTCTATCCTCTTGAGTAAACATGAATGCCTCTCTATGCCCACCAAGCCCTGGCCTAACACTAGGGATGGGAAGAGAAATCATTCAAATCAGAACATGGTCTTGTCCTCAAGGAGCCCTCCATGCAGTAGAGGTGAAGCACAGAGAAGCCAACGGAGGAAAGGAAAGACAGCAAGAGAAGGTGGGGGTTGGGGAGAGGGGCAGGATAGGGGAAGGGAGGGGAGAGGCGGGGAGGAGAAGGGTGGAAGGGAAGGGAGGGGAGGAAAGGGCAAAAAGTATCAGTCCTGGAACAATAGGAGCAGATAAGCAGCAAAGGAGACTGACAATAGAGAATAAAGTCAGAAATAGACAAGAAACAGCTCTGAGGTCTGCGGAGAGCAAACCACCGCCCGGACCTCGGGAGACCTTAGAGGGCAGTCTCAGTTTAGAAAGCGGATGCTGGGAATGCGTGCCAGAGAGCCTCCAATACCACAGTGGTTCTGAAGGGCTTAAGTCAACAATAATTAAAGGGTCATGGAGTGTGGCAAGAGGTCCAAGTGGGTTTTTGAGGAATCCAGGAAAGTGCTCATTAGAGAAATAATAGGTTTAAAAATATGTAAACATATAGAAAGCATGTTTAAAACATGCCAGGCCTAAAAAGCATGAAACCACATTCTAATTGTTCCGTCAAGTCAGAACTGGGTCCTATTTCCCTTTCCTCCCTCTTGCTGCCTCTTGAAGGAAGGGAGGTTTCTCCGGGGGAGCAGGATGTGTTGGGGGGCGGGGGTGAGCGGGTGTGGAGGCACAAGGCAGAGAGAGAGGGGACCGTGCTCCGGTATGTGAGGCTCACTACCTGCAAAGGCAGCCATTGCGGGGGGGGCGGGGGCAGAGGGTCATTTTACGTTGATCACGACACAGGGTTGGACTTTTAAATGACTGGCTAGAGACTGCTGTTGCTGTTTTCGAATCCAAGTGTCTGTAGACGGCACAGTTGATCAAAGTGACCCGAGTTCTCACCCAGAGGCAGGAGAAGAAATTCCCTCTGGGTAAGTTTTCAAGAGATTGCAAGAGACAAAAATGAAGTGACTTTTTAATTACATTTCAGGAGTCTTGCCTCGCACGACATCCTGATTCCGCAAGAAAAGCTGCCTATCTTAAAGGCCACCCCTTGCATGCACCAGCTTCGGTGGGGAATCAAAACCTCACATGATTATCATTAGGAGAAGACAGACCCACACTTCCTACCTTGATCCTTTCTCTTTAGTGGTGCTTTTGCCAAGAGCAGTATTTCGTCCAGAAGTAGGTTCTGACTTGTCTTCTGTAGGCGATCCAAATCCGGTACTAAAATGAAGACTATTTGTTCTTAGGACAAGGAAAAACTCATCATCGATTTTCATCATGAAAAATAATAAAACATTACATTTGCAAAAGGCATTTCGTCACTTGGAAGGCATGTTTCTTTGCCGCGACATGGCTGGGCTTCCTTCCCCTTCGTGGGGCCGAGCAGCAGGCATGACCCTCGTCTGCCGACAGTCGAACCAAGCCGGCTCACGGCTCCCAAGTCCTGGGCTCAGGGGCTCCCTGGAAGTTCACAGCGCACGGCACCAAAACCCTACTTGCCCCAGAGATCTTTTCCACAGCAATTTAAAAAGGCAATTATGGAATGATAGTACTAGAAGAATGAAAAGACTTAACTGGCCCAAATCTAAACTCTAAATTTGTTCTTACTCCCAGATTGAGGGGAGAATTATTTGAGTTCAGAAAAGATACCATGTTCTTACTTTGTCTTTTCTTTGCTTGCTCTTCTCAAAGAAGATGAGGAAGAAATACTCCGTCCATAACCAATATCTGATGATTTATCTTCTGTAGATGGAGGCGGAGAACTAAAATTTGTGAAATTATATACAAGTTAAAATACTTTATTTGTCAATATTGGATTTGTCCTACCAAGCAGATTTTTTTTCCCCGGGAAATCATAATTGGAGCTGACTTTTAACTAATGGTGACAGAATGAAAGCATAAAGGAGAGGTGAACAAGACAAGAAGAATATTGTTCATGAACTGGAACTGGAAATATTTTTATAAAATACATCACATACAATAAATTCTGACAGATATATAGGTATACATTAACATTTTCAGGAAGAATTTGAAGCTTTAATCTTTAGCTTTACTATTTACTTCTTATTTTATATTAAAACAAAAACAAAAGCAAAAACCTCTGGGCAGCAGTTAGAGTCCTGCATACAGCTGAGGAGCCCAGTAAACATAATTCGTTTTGGTTTGCATCTATCTACTTACACTTTCTTCAATTACTTCATGTTACCAGCAGGGTAAGAAGCGCTGACTACAGAAATACATCTGGAATTGAGTGGTGAAAGGGAGTCAGAGGAAAAACCACGTTGGTGGTGATTTCATGGTCTTTACTACGGCAGGCTATGTGTTCACGGATCGGTGTTTGTTTTCGGGGTGATGCTAAATACAGGGGGGCAAAACGATACCGTCCTGGGACTCTTATATATTCATGTGCTGATGGACAGACAAAAAGCATTATGTGTTTCCCCGCATCGCTCCTCCCCCACGAGACTCACACGTCAGATTTACTGTTAACTAAGAGCACAGCACGTAGATCACTTGGTTCTTGTAAACAGAGATCCTTCAGAGGCAAAAGTTTGGTGCCAGGATTAATCTGTAGATAATTTAAGAACAAAAAAGTAATATCCGCATGGGTTATATTGTTTTAAGTGAATACCGATGTTCTCAGCTGTTTGAAGTAATGTAATTTCACACACACACACACACACATATGCCCTTAGAAAGAGGAACTTGAACTTGTGGGCAGCTTGCCTCCAGTTCCCCACAATCTGTATTGCTTTATACTCTCAGCCCTTTCACACCATCATGATCAGTTTGGCCCTTGAAAGTCGCTGAGTTTGCAATGTATACATAAGGGAGTTTGCAATGTATGTAATGTAGACGTAAGGAAGAATTTGTTGTCTGTAAGTAACTAATTACTAAACAGATGACTAAAAATGTTGTGAGGATATGTAAAAGTAGGCTAGTCCGGGTCCTCTATTAGCAATTTTACCACCCTGCTGAGCGGGGTTAGGCCACACCACCTTCTGGGGTCTTCTCCCAATTGTATTATAGTTAGATCCCTCTCTCATCCAAGATACTTTTCAGGATCCTTTAAAAATCAGACAGATCATGTCATTTTTCTGCCCACGACTCTGCCAAGTTTTCCTACTACATTCAGAACAAAGGTGAAAACCCTTCCAATGGTCTACAGGACTTACACGATCTGGTCTCTCCATCTCTCCGATTTAGTCCTTACTAGTCTAGTCTGCCCCTTGGTTCACTAAGCTGCAGCTACACTGACCTTGCTGTTTCTTAAATATGCCAAGCCTGCATATTCCTCTGCTTGGAAAGCTCCTCCCCCAGCCGATCTCATGGCTATGTTCCTCAACCTTCTAGTTTTTAGCTTCCTGACCACAATTTCTAAAATTACGGTGAACATCAACCCTAGTCCCCACCCGGCACTATAGAGCCCTCTTATGCTGCCTCTGCTCTACTCCCCCCGCAAAGCTCTGATCATTTTGATCATGTGATATAAATTATTTATCTCTTTGTCATGTGTACCACTTATTGTCTGTTTCTTCTCCCAGGTGTCATAAAAGTAGAGATCTATGTCTTTTATTTACTGACATCTTCAAACCTACAATACTAGAAACTATATTTACTGAATGAAAGAATCAGAGAATTCTCCTTTATGAAGAATATTGTTTCATTAAATTTTTTTAAAACCATATGAACAAATACATTTTGTCCCAGTTTTATCTGATTTATGGCAACGTTTTTCTGAGAAGTGTTGTTTGTTGGTTTTTCTGCTCTTTTCCTCATTTTTCTCAGAGCATCTTTGTACTAATAATGGTGTGCTTGTTCTTTTTGAACTCTGCATCACTGAATGAGATGGGCTTTCTTGGAGCAGTGATTTCTCCGTGGTGCGTGAGTGCGTGCGTGCGTGCGTGCGTGTGTGTGCGTGCGTGTGCGTGTGTGTGTGTTATGATAGGTACGGTGGTGGCGGCAGCCAGGGAAAGCTGAAGGAAGAGCAAGAGTCAAATTTTAGGCTAAGCATTTTTCATTATTCAGAATGTTTTGGGGCGCCGGGGTGCCTCTGTTGGTTAAGCATCTGCCTTCGGCTCAGGTAGTGATCTCAGGGTCCTGGGATCGAGCCCCACATCGGGCTCCTGGCTCAGCAGGGAGCTTGCTTCCCCCCCTCTCTCTGCCTAGCTCTCTGCCTACTTGTGATCTGTCTCTCTCTGACAAATAAATAAAATCTTTAAAAAAAATGTCTCCAGGGGCGCCTCGCTGGCTCCATCAGTAGAGCATGTAACTCTTGGTCTCGGAGTGGTGAGTTGGAGCCCCATGTAGTAAAGATTCCTTAAATAATATAATTTAAAAATGTCTCCAATTCTGTTATCACGATAGTGTTTCCTGCAAATACAGTTCAGCTATGTGATTCTTTCATGGCCCTGTCTCCTCTGCCTTACTGGACCATACTGGTCCAAACTGGCTTTTGCTGCCAGCCTTGCTCATCCCAGGTCCTCGGGTTCTGCACCTGCTTGGCAAACAGGGCATTTGGCTTTTGCATTTCTGAGCGCTCCCCTCAGCTGAGGCGGAGATGTGCTTTCTGAGACCTGCCATCACTAGCTGCCTTGTCCCTCCCTGAGCTTCCCCCCCCCGCCTTTTCATTCCTTCTCCTGCACTCCTTCTGCCTGATCTCAGGGATTTTCAGTAACGTCTACATTTTTTTAATGAAGTCTGTGGATCATATCTGTTTCCTAGTTTTGCCTAAAGTGGCATTTGTAGATTTAAATTTTTTTTTCCTGTTCTCCTAATTGCTCTTGGTTTCCAGAAGAAAGGAAAATGCTGGCTTAAGCAGCAATGCCGAAAAGTCCTTAAGATTCTAATTTTTAGCTTCCCATTTCTCTTGACACTAACCCTGAATTACACTGTATATTGTTTTTAAAATCATAGTCAGAAATGCAGCTTAAATAATGTTCTTCTGTGTTACATTTTAAAATTTGGTATTATGGTTTGGTTAATTTCAATTAGATTAAAATAAAATGAAACACTTATACTTCTAACCTTATCACTAATGGGGTTCGTGAACCCTAGAAATATTAGAAAAGAAAATGCTCCTTCTTTTATATATTCTCCGAAACCTGAGAGTAGCCTCGGCAAGCTGATTCTACTACGAGTAATCAGATTCTAGTTAAAACTGTACACAAATGCAAAATCTTACAGCCAGACAAAGTTAAGAATAAAGCTCTGATTTCCCAAGTTTCTGCCTATAAGAATATACATCCTGTGGTTATAAAATTGCGGTGTAACAGCATCGTGATTAAAGAAGAAATGATCGTACACACTAAAACACAAATTAGTGCTGTCACTCACCCGACCGTAGTCATAGAATCCGTCCCCAATTATGTTACTTGATGACAAAGAGCCAGTCAGGCTATATTTCAGAGACAGGTAGTTGTTCAGCAATTTGTTATAAGCTGCCTCACTGAATTTATTTTTTCGACTTACTGATAGATTAACTTCTTCAAGGATCTCTAAAGCCCTGTCAATAAGAGGGGGAAAAAAGGCATTATTTGCTTTAAACCAGCAATCCAACATGAAGTTCTCATTTATATACCCAGCCAAGACTCTGAATGGAAAGGTTAAAGATATCTCACGCTTTTAGATCAAGTAAGACTGACAGAATTAGGAAGACAAATCAGTCCTTTTGAGAATATATATGCCACGTAGTGACTCATATTCAAACAGCTGAAAAAGACACTGGGGGGGGGGGGGAGTTCTTCATTTAAAGCGGAATCGGTATTGGGCTCCAACTTTTCCAGCTAACCAGGCAATATACACACGGAGGTGGTTACAAACGGGGTAAACCCATCAGTGGAACCTGAAAACCTTATTTGCCAGTGCGCTAAGGCAACTTGCTCACCTGCTGCAGCTGGAGGAACTACTCTGGTGGGCTTGGTAAAATGCCTAATTCTGACGGAGAGGTTTGGGTGAAGGAGGGAGAGAAAGGAGACGCAGTCGTGGCTCACCGCTTCTATTTTCACTTCGAAAGTGGTGACACAGAATTGCAGGTTAGCAATAGCAGAAGGAAGGGAAAGAGAGGCTTTGATCAGGGTGAACAGGGAGATGGTGAGGATGGTTTTGTAGCATTGCTCGGGAGATCTCCAGGTGGGGGGAACGGAGAGGGACCCCCTCCCGCCAGGCCGCCCCTTCCAAAGGAAGACCCGCGGCACCGGTCCCCCAGCTCCCGAGGGCTCAGCAGCAGGTGAGCAGGGGTGTGGACTCCGCCTGACCTTCCTCGGGCCCAAAGAGTGTGCACCTTCATCTTCTTCTCTTCACCTGAGCCTGAAACTCGAGGCAGCTCCACTCACCCAAGCCTGCATAATTCAACAGCCATCAGCTCATCGCTGGCGCAGACCATCACAGCCCAGCTGGCGTGCCTTCTCACTTCGTCATTCTTGGAGCGCAGGAGCTCCACCAGCGGCTCCAGGCCACCCGAATTTCTTAACTGGACGTGGAAACCAAACGTTTATGCATTGGGAGTACAGAATATAAACACTGATTTTTAAAAAAAATCTCATCTGATTGTTAAATGATCTTAACCATGTAAGAACACTTTAGGATATTTAGATGTATTACATCTAGGGGGAAGCAATCTATTACAAAACCTTAGTGACAGGAGCCCAGGTTTCTGTTCAAGGTCAAGAGGAGGCCACAGTCAAATAATCAAGGGTGGTCACTGTGATCTTACATGGGAGGGAGACTGAGAACCTGTCCTCTTGCTCCCCCGTGTTCGTTCATTCTGCTCATCAACACTGAATGTTCACTGGGCCCTGTGGTAGACAGAACGACGGTCCCCCAAAGGTGTCCTTTTCCCTGGAAGGGATTTTGCAGATGTGACAAGTTCACAGTTTTGAGATGGGGAGATTCTCCCAGATAATCAGGTGGGTGCCCGGAGCTGAGAAAGCCGCTGGGTAGAAGCAGAGACTGGAGTAATAGCCTCGGAAGGTGGAGGAAGGGGCCAGAGCCAAGGGATGGAGGTGGATGGTAAGAGCTAGAAAGGACAGATTTTCCCTTAAAGTCTCCAAAAGGAACACAGCTCTGCCAACACCTGGATTTTTAACCCATAAGACCTGTTTTCAGACTTCTGACCTCCTATATTATCCGATAATAGATTCCTATTGCTTTAAGTCACGATGTTGTGGTCACTTGTTACAGCAGCAATAGGGAAGGAATCCAGTTCCCAAGGCTGGGCAGGAGGAATTGATACAGTGACACCTGGTGACCCATGTCACCGGACACTGCCACCAACTCATCAGTGTAGCCAAAGAAGTGCCATAGCAATGCCCCAGAAAAAGACCAATTTTTGCTAATGCTGCCTAGTGTCTTCTCTTCATTTCTCCCAGGAGTGAGGAAAAGATAAAAAGAATAAGAAGAGAACTGGACAGAATTACATTAATTACATTGTTAGAGAAAATTCAGGTAATAAAGGTAATTATTCATGGATAAAATTATTCTAATTGGAGGGAAAAAAAAGATTTGACAGAGTTCTTCTCTCACTGTCTGAAATGCAATACTCTATCATCTGAACCTAGAGGACAAAAAAAGAACATTCTACCTGTTTCTATGTGTAGTATCTGAAAACAAGAGCCCTTATGGGGTATGATCCACTCGATTCAGATTCAGTCATTTTCCACCAACGTCCAGTGACATGTGACATTTTCTTCTCAGGGATCACACTTTAGTACACGTAACAATACAGCTTTGAAAAGTTTACTTGAAGCATCTTAGGCCTAGCAAGTCAAATTTCTGAACCTTTTTATTTCTGAGTCTAATACAAGATAGTCTAACTCTCCACATGTTCTTGTGGCAAAGATCTAATTCATTGATTAATTCTTTCACTCATTTCCCCTTTCATTTAACGACTGATTATTGAGCATGCTCTCTGTGCCAGATATCTATTAATGGCATGGACACAGGGAAGAAAAACTCTCAGGTCCTTTCCCTAAAGCCTCAAGGAGCTTATAGTCTTCCATACAAGAACCATATACACAAAGCAGAGGACATGGGATGCATGCAGAGGGTTTAGGGAAGCATAGAGAAGGACGCTCCCCAGCTTGAGGGATGGAGAAAGGCCTCATAGAAGACAGGATGGCTGACACGGGTTTTGAAGGAGAAGTGTGATTTTATCAGGTGGACAAAAGTGAGAATATTTCTCCAAGCAGAGAAATCAAAGACATATAAATAAGAGAACAGAGCATACGGACAGAATTACGAACAGTATGGGATTTCTGGACTACGGAGTTATGCCTGGCCAGAGGCTTCAGGCACAGGAGGGGAGGTGTGGGTCACTGGGAGCCCTTGCCCATCACGCTAGGCAGCTGAGCGTTTCCTCTGGGACAATGGTGCACCACTGGGACTTGGAATGACGTGCTGAGGGCCATCTATTGGAAAGATCAGTCTGGGGACAGTGTGGGAAGCAGGAGGTGGCAGGCATAGGGAGAGCAGGAGACTCAGCTGCGATATTTGTGGAGGGTGATGGACCGTTGTGCAGACTGCATGGACGCAGGACCCAAACGCTTTGATTGCGGTGTTGCCAAGGACTAGCATGGTGCCCGACATAGACTAGAGGGCGCCTGGAAGGTTCAGTCAGTTGGGGGTCCGACTCCCGGTTTGGGCTCAGGTCGTGATCTCTTGGGTGGTGGGACCCAGCCTCGTGCTGGGCTCCTCACTTAGCAGGGAGTCTGCTCAGGGATTCTCTCCCTCTGCCCATCCCCCCTCTCTCGTGTGGGCACACATTCTCTTTCTCAAGTAAATAAATCTTTAAAAAAAAATATTTGGTAGTCTTAGTGCCTTACTGGATGAATGCAAATGAACTGGAGTCCATGGGAACAAAAGAGACCTAAGGGACAGAAAAGATCTTTTAGTCATCTGAGCAGAGAACTCAGTGCAACAACTTGGGCTCTGGATGGCGTTCCTGAGCCTCCAATTTACCAACTCTGTTGGGAGCACCTTGTGTCTTTAAGCCTCGTTTTCCTCATCTGTAAAATGGGGATTATAAACATGCCCAACATAAGTGAGGCTTAAATGCTTTAGAGTGCTTAGCACAGTGCCCACTGCATAGTAAGTGCTCAGTAAGTGTTAGCTACTGTTATTTATCTCTCTCTTTTTTTTTAAAGGTTTTTTATTTATCTATTAGAGAGAAAGAGAGACTGAGAATGAGAGGGGAGAAGGTCAGAGGGAGAAGCAGACTTCCCACAGAGCTGGGAGCCCGATGTGGGACTCGATCCTGGAACTCAAGGATCATGACCTGAGCCGAAGGCAGTTGCTCAACCAACCGAGCCACCCAGGCGCCCAGCTACTGTTATTTACATTGGCAGGAGAGGATCAAAGCCCTAGGATGTTCGAACGAGTGCCCTGTGACAAGTAAATAGGAGAAAAGCAAGAGAAAAAAAAGGATATTTGTAGGTTTACATTATCTTTATGAATGGAACCAAACACACTTTTACATGATACACTTGTAAAAAAAAAAAAACAACAACGCAATTCTATGTTTTAAAACTTTGAAATTATCAAGAAACCCAAGAGTATGTGGAACCCATGTGTATAATGTAACACATCACAGTAAAGGCACACCTGTTTTTCTGCGGCTCAGCTTAAGAAATGACACATTTAGATGACCTTGAACTCCTTTCGTTCCTCTCAATTACATCCACTCCCTTGATTCCCCCAAGAATAGTTTCTTGAATTTGGGGTTAATCAAGGCCAAATCATTGGCCTTTGCCTTTACAGTTGCAACTCACATGTATGTTTACCTAAACAACCTATTGCTTAGATTTGTGTATTTCCAAATGCTACATAAATAGAATCATAAATTGTATTCTTCTGGACTTGATTTTGCTCAGCATTATGCTTGAGATTCATCTCTGATGATGTCTGCAGCTATAGTTCATTCATTTTCACTGATGTGAAGTTCCATTTTATGAATATACCACAAATTTATTTACCCATTCTCTTAAAAAACTAGACAACTGGTGTGTTTCCAGTTGCTTAAATATTAGAAACAATGCATCCTGCTGCAAAGAGGCAAGAGACCATCCCAGCTATAATTTAGAAACAGAACTGCCAGATTATACCGGATTAGAGGATTCGCTCTTCTTTGCTCGATAAAGCCAATTTGCTTTACAAAGTGTCACAGCAATTTAATAATTTTATCTTTTTAGAGTAGTTGTAGGTTCACAGCACAATTGAGCAGCAGGTGCAGAGATTTCCCACACTCCCCTGTACGCACACGCGAGCAGCTTTCCCATTATCAGATACATCCCCTGTCGGATTGGTACATTTGTTATAAGTGATGAACATACACTGGCACATTATTATCACCCGGCGTCCACGGTTGAAGGGCTGCACCAATTTTGAAGTATCTAAATGATGGGTAGGATCAAACCCTTGAAAATGTTTCAAATTAATCCACCCATAGGCACAGACCAGAAAAATGAGAGGACAGACAAGCTCTCACCTCTGTCCGGGCCTCCACATCGCACGCGGTTGCGGCCACCATGAGCGCCGCTTTGCTCTGCACGACCGTGTTCGCAGAGCGGAGCGGGCTGATGAGCGCGTGCATGACGTCGTGGTTCTGTATGTGCACGCGCAGGGGCTCCTGCATCGCCATGTTCGCTAATACCGTAGCGGCGCTGGCGATGGCGCCGTCTCGTTTACTGGACAGGATGCTTATCAATGGATCGATACCATCAGCGTCAGCAGCAGCACTGGGTACGTGGAGGAGAAATGAACGTTATTCATCCGCGTTCAAGAAATGGTCTTTGGACGGTACACTGCAGCTTATTAAGCAAATGGGTACATAAATACGGTTTCAGAAAGAAATTATTTTCCAATGCAATGAACCCATAGTTGAGGTGCTAGCGATTTAAGTGGAGTCTAGGAAAATGTCAGTTAAGAGCAAATTTAAATAACCCTTTTCTTCCTTCTACAGCTTGTTGTCACAGAACAACGCATGACTACTTCTTAGAAACCCTCCTACAGCTGTCCGTTTTTTAAAACTCAGTGATACTTAGAAGACCAGGAAATTCTATTCAAAGAAAGGCGATTAAGATATTCTCAACCAGTAGGAAAACAAAACTATATATTTTAAATTTTACTTTATTTTTTTAAAAGAGGGAGAGAGAGAGAACCTTAATCTTAATCTGGGCCTTGATCTCACAACCCTGAGATCAGGGCCTGAGCCAAGATCAAAAGTCAGACCCTTAGCCAACTGATCCACCCAAGTGTCCCTAAGAAAATATCTATTTTCTATTAAGTAGCGGAAATGAGTGAGTAGGAGATGCTCCTGGTTTAAGTTAAAATTCTTTAGCTCATCCTCCCCCTCTTTAAATGAGGTTGTTAATTGTAGGCAGAGGTTAACACATTTGAAGCCAGCAAAACATTTTGGAGGTGAACGCTGATTTACAAGGTAAACATCAAAGATCAAAGTCATAATATTGACATAATAACTAGTTTTAGTAATGTAGGCATATTCAGTTGCTTAATTTCCTATTTCTACTATAAAAAGACCACGATTATCCATAAAATATATTAACAGTCTCACAAATAATAAGCCTAAACCTCTTTTAAAGAAGGCCATACTTTCTATTGTCCTTCCTTTCTAATCACTTAAAAAGCTCATAAAGTAGTGAAAATAAAAAAGGGGATCATTTTAACAAGAGGTAGATGATTTAATTATGTTCTTTAATATTTGGAATTCTTTCAAATAGGAGATTTCCCAAGCCATAAGATATACAGGGCATCCTAGTTTCAAAAGAAGAACCCAAATTCTGTGTTAAAAACCCATTTTCATCATCATGGGAATAGAAGTAATCAAGACAGTAAAAACATGCCCGAGACTCCAATAATATGAACATCCCTTTAAGTTTCATATCTGACAATTTTTTCCACTTAAGATCATATTAAGAACCCAAACTGAAAACAAGTGAGGCTATATGATTCAACCCCTCACCCTGTACTCCGATGAATATTCTGGTAATTAAATTTAATTTGGTAGTCACTTACATTTGCTGATTGTGAAGGAGCAGTGACAATCTCAAGAACAGAGGTTATCACAACTGTCTGAGAGAGGGCACAATGGAAATGAAGGGCCACCAAGGAGAAAGGAAGCCGTGACTGTCACCCAGAATGGCTCTGATGTGGACCGAACAGCGGCAACTGGTCTGGAGTGAAATGACTAACTAAGGTGGCCGCTCTGGGGAACGCTGGGCTCCCTTGGTGTTAACCCTGAAGGCACCTCCCACCCCCGGTTCGAATAAATCCATCCAGAAAACACACTAGATTGATATGAAGGCAAAGTCAGAGTTTGGTTCCATTTCTCCCCATACTCTAGTCCTTGGTATATATTTAATCCTTCTTGTGGTGTCTCTCATTCTTTTCCAGGGAAGGCATCCCTTTAAAATTTGGTTAGATGACACATAACCAAAATTTGTTTCTATAAAAATACCGGTGGGAAGGGCCTGCATCTCGCTATGATAGCTTGAGGGCCAGCATTAGTGCTCCTTTCCTAGGGGGCAAAACAAACACTCTTAATTTTACTTTTACTTCTCATTCTCTCCTCTACAATTAATCAAACAGCAGTCATTTGATCATATGAATAAGGAACAATTTGGAGGCTCGAGTATGTTAGTTTCTCAGAAACTTCTATTTTTTACTTAGATTTGAAATACTGAATTTTTTAAAACTGCCACTGAGAATTTTAAATTATGCATCTTTTCTAATTAGTAGAGACATAAACCTGTTAAAAAATTGTTTCATTTCTTTGACTTATTTTTCAGGCACTGAATGCAATCAGTCCCTTCAACCAAAATACTTTATAGTTTGTAATCATTGCACACATTCCTCGGTTAGAAGGCACGATTCCTCTTTCACTTAGTGATTTTTCCCTTGACAAGGTTCACCTTTTAAAACATCCTGGAGAATCGGGGAGGAGCACACAGTGGAGGTATTAGAAGCTGCAAGTATTGTAGGTAGGTGCCTACCAGTACATTCTCTAGGGCTATGTCTTTTGTATGTTTCAGGGGTTTACTGGAAAATTTAAGTGAATACATAGGATCACACTTTGTCCTTTCAATTTCTCTCATTAAAAACAGAACAAAACAAACCAAAAACCAGGCTGCGAGATCCTGGGATATTCACCAGATGCGTCTCTGCTCACAGCCTTTGTGCCTGTGTTTGCTCCTTCCTCTCTCCTGGACAAACGCATATTTTGCCTTGGTTCATTTATATCTCTGCCTTCTGCTCGTTTCTGTGCTTTTTATGAGCCAGTAAAGAGAAGTACATAAAATCCTAGCTGTTTAAGAAACGGGAGATTCTAGTACACAGTGGAATGTAGCATTTACTAAATTGAACATAACTCCCAGCACCGAAAGACAGACCGCAGGCACGCAGCTGGGAGGACGAGCTGCGCTGTGTGCACGTACCGGCCCGTAATGTGCTGTGTGCAGTCTGGCTAGGTGTAAAAAGCATAAGCGAGATTAAGTTATTATGGTGAAAAAAAATCAAGCTATTATTCTTACCTAAAAAAAACCCCCACTGATTTCATTATAGAAATAGAGCACAGAATTCACATTAAAAAAAAAAAAAAAAAAGAATTGCATTAATTTTGTGTTTCAAACCCAAGACATTCTGTTTTATTTTTCCCTATGTCTGATATGTACACAGGCTGGAGCCTGTCATATTTTAAAAACACATTTCTGTTCCCTAGATAGTATGGCATTATCCAAATGAACGGGACGGAAGTCAAACTGCTTTGTTACAAAATCCAGAATTATAGGGCCATATGTCATCACGATAATCTGAAAATATTTTGATTCTTACTATCGTGAACCTTCATCAGTTGGAGTTTCATCAAGAGTTTAAAATGTACATTTCAAAAAACGAACTAAAACCCAAATATGGTAAAGTATAAAAAACATCTGTTTATATCATTTGATATAAGTAAACAGAAGTAAAGTTCAGCACGTCGTGTTTATCCAGTTTACTACCAAGTCCTGACTCTTTTCCGCCTCCCTATTTCTAGAATCTCTCTCTTATCTCCAGCTCCATCTCTTTGATCTAATCCAGTCCATCAATCCCTTGCGAATTGATGTGCTCTTCTAACAGGTCTCTCCAACTTATAGCTAAAGTGATCTTTTAAAATAATTACCAGATTATTATAATTATATACATCATACACAGCATCAGATTTCTCCCCTCCTTAAAATGTTTCTGGTTTCCCATTGCTCACGATGAAGCCCCAAATTTCCCACATGGTCTCTGAGGCCCTGCACAAGCCCACCTCCCTCCCCTGCCGGCCCGCGCCCCCTCGCACCTCTCCCTGTGGCTTTGTGCTCAGGGCTTCTCTGGTGACCCGCAAAACGCCAGGCTCTGGCCCACCTCTGTGTATTCCCATATGCTCGAAGTTCTGACTTCCTGATGAACTCTTCCCCTGGATAATTCCCATTCACCTGGCCAACCTCAGCCCAAGTGCCTCTTCCTCAAGTTAGCATATCTTGAGCCCCAAACTAGATACCAGGTCTCTTTTCCCCATGAGCTCAAGATCATTTATTTGCTAAACATTTATACTTTTTTTTTTTTAATGTGGTTTTGGCACAAATGGTCACACAGAATGGCAACAATCCTGAAATACTATGTTACAGAAGCTTGTTGTGGAAAGGAGTTGACCACAAAGCTTTTCGGTTGAATCCTCGAGCCCCACAATGCAAAAGCACTTACAGCAGGGGCACTAAGAATGCGGTTAAGGAAAAATACACGACTGTGCACACAGACTGTGTGTTTACGGCTCGCTGAAAATACTATGTGATTTCGTGTCTGTGTGTCTTTGCATGTTTTCTCTGCCCAAAAGGCCCGGCCCTACCCGTCCACACTCCTTTTCCCCGGGGAACTATAGCTCACCCTTCAGAACCTGCTCAACTGCCCCTTCCGGTGCGGTCATTCTTGTCCATCCCCGCCTCTCCTTGTTACTCACTCCTTCCTCTTGCTGTGTCTACACCCGGTCCCCACTTCTTGAGTCTTATTTACATCCCCAGTGCTGAGAAGATCAATATATATAATTTGACTTGACTCCACTCAAGGGGAGCGATGAAGAAAACCTCAATTAGAGTCGAGAGAGAGTGAGGGAAAAATAGCCAGTTCAGCTTTACGTTCAAGCTCAAGATCAAGAAGGCATAGGATCCCGAAGAACTGAAATCTCTGCTTGGAGCACTTACAGCTACTCTCCCCATCCCCAACGCTTCCCTAATTTAGAGAAGGAGTTTTTATATGGAGTTTAGGGAATGACATCTTACACTTTAGACCACGTCTTAGGGATATGTCCATTTATAAGCCAAAGGACGTCCATGGTTTGTCTTTGCAGACTTGGTCAGCTCTGTTTATTTGGGTCGTGTCATCAGATGACACTATTGGGTAATTCCCAGAAAGTCTTTGCTGCAGTTTGGAGGTGCACATTTAACCCATCTGCAAAGGCTGGTTACATGAATCAAGGGTGACCTTGGGCAGTACAGAAATCTGTTTAACAGAGCCCACATACGGGGTAATCTGTGGAACCCGATGGAACAGATGGTAATATTGGCAATCAGAACCTTGTTTGCTAACAGTGATTACAACCATTCCCACCAGCCCGGCTTTTCGTATGTCTCGGCGAGGTTTGTCACACCGAGGAAGACATGTGGCGGCAGACCTGCCGCAAGTGGTCAGGAGAGGTGCTTAGGCAGCAGGCGCGGGGGGGGGGCTCATGTTTGAGCCTTGCCGGCTCCCCACGAGTCTACACAGGTGCGTGGGGATGGGATGCTGGCGGGGATGATAAACGGGGCTCCTGGTTATCACAGCCAGATTTGGGATGCTGGGAACAGGATTCCTGACTCTCGTGCCAGCCAATTTTTCAACAAAAGTAATGATCCAAGAAGTCGAGTGTGTTCGTTAAATTGATCAATTTCTGAGTACATCCGGAATGACTCTGACCCCAGCGTGGCCCTGCGGTGGTGGAAGAAGGGGATGTTTGCCCCCAGCTCTGGCCGAACTCTGCGACTGACAAAAGTAGCCGAGAGAATTTTCTCCTTTTAAAGAAATCTTATTTAAAGAAGCTTATCGGGGCATCTGGGTGGCTCAGTGGGTTGGGTCCTCTGCCTTCGGCGCCAGTCGTGATCTTGGGGTCCTGGGATCGAGCCCCGCATCGGGCTCTCTGCTTGGTGGGGAGTCTGCCTCCCCCTCTCTCTCTGCCTGACTCTCTGCCTACTTGTGATCTCTCGCTCTCTGTCAAATAGATAAATAAAATCTTTAAAAAAAAAATAAAGAAGCTTATCGGTAGTTAAGGGAGAGGGCCACAATTGATCGTATGCGAATACTTAAAATGAAGGATTTTTTAAGTAGCATGGAATTATTAAAGACAAACCCAGCCATGAGAACAAATGCATGAGTTTTACAACCTATAGCAAAATAGGGAAAATGCAAAAAAAAAAATAAATAAATAAAGTTTGTGATCTAATTGTTTCTCTCATATTGATGTATCTCAGTGGTATAATTTTGAGAGCTTTGGAGTGTGCTCTTCTGCTAGGTTGCTATGACATCATGGTTTCTAAAGAAAGAGCGGCCAGTGGCAAAGAGACTAACTAGTACATGCTAACCCAGCACCTCCACAAACAGCATGCAGGTTTTTGTTACCAATTATGAGGCAGTCAATCAAAGTCTAGGGAAATCAAATGTGATTTTCGTACAAGTGACACAGAATCCTCATTGACCTCTGTTCAATCACAATACTTCACTTCCATACATGCCACCTTCTGTTTCAAAAGCCGCAGTCCCTGCCAATAATTAACTAGCTGCCATCGGGAAAGATCCACCGTCTTTATTTTACACAGCTGACTTGTCTCCTGATAAAATAGGAATAATGGTCAAGGTGTTGGAATACTCATAATAAATGGCTTTTGCAGTTACCAAATGTTTCTGTTTAGCCTGGAAAGCGGTCTATTTATGTATCTGTATGTGACAAGTGACACAATCCCTAAGCAATTAGAGGTACCATGATGATTTTCTTCACCAAATAACAAGGATGTTGTATGCTTTCGTGTGACAGCACGTGAACACCCAAGGCACTGCTGGGCTGCCTTCCTCTCGGCAGCTCTAATGTCACCTCTTCAGAGAGGCTGTCGTGGACGAGCTTTATGTCATCCCCCTGGCCCTTTTCACAACCCTGGGATCACACATGCTCCTCTCTAGGACACTGTGCTGCTTTATTTAACTGATACCGTTATCACTTTTGAAATTACCTTCTTAAAGTTACTACCTGTGGCCTGACTCTCTGTGCAAAATGTAGGTTTTATGACAGCAGTCTGATGGAACCTTCGACGTGCTCCCTACGGTTTCCCTGCAGCCTAGAATAGTGCTTAGACATAAAGAACCCCCTAGTAATGGTGAAAGAGTTACCAAAGAAACCTAAACTCATAACTTCCCTCACCTCTGAGATAAAATGATAAAAGTGGTAAAGAATGATCCCAACTAGTTCCTAGTGGAAGTTGTCCTCAAGACTCCCTATGATACTGGATAGAAGGTAATTATTAGATGCACAAAATATAACAGATAATCTAGGCTCGCTTTTCTTTGTTTCACAGTTAAGAAAGATAACATCTAAAGAGACTAAGATTTGCTCATGAGGCAAGTCAATCAACCAACACAAGACTAAAAGTCCCGTGATCTGACTTTTAGTCTGTAACCTTTTTTTACGATTCTCCATCTCTGAAGCTTAAACAAGTATGAGGTTTTCTAGGGAAAAAAAAAAAAAAAAAAGTCAGGGAATGAGAAGTGAGGCAAGCCATTTTGATATGCAGCATAGTGGGAAATTCTTACTAACCACTGGATATATTTTTTTCCCCTTTTCCTTATTCTCTTTATGGAGAGGCAAGGAGGGGGAAGGAGAGGAAGGAGAGGAAGGATAAGGGAAAGGAAGCTGGGAGAAGTGGAAGGAGAGTAGGAAGGAAAGGAGGAAATAAAGACTCATTCCTCTGGAGGGGCCTGGCCGGTCCAGTCTGGAAGAATTCAAAGAGATCAGGAAAGCAAAAGAAAGCATTTTGGTGAAGATCTGGAGAAGTTCAGACTCAAATACTGAGCAGGAGGCAGAGAGAGAGAAAAGTTGAAGGAGTGGAGACTAGGAGTTTCAACTTCCACAAACTCCCCAAGGAATATGTGCAGCAAACTGCCCCGGTGCGCGTCCACCCGCTGCTGTGACCCTGAGCAAAGACCGTGGCTCTGTTTCCTCATCTGCAAAGTGGGCCTAACAATCATCCCTGCCTCTTAGAGGCCTGCTTCAAGGATTTTAATGATATATTCCATTTCAAGCACCTAGCTCAAAGACTATCCCACCCATGGCAGCAATCACCATCACCACCTGTTATTATACTGATAATATACTGATATTCAGTGAGCCACAAGGGAGAGATTTTTCCTGTATCCTATCTTGATTTTTTGGGCCACGGAAAAATATCGTATTTCCAAATTTGCGTGTGTGTATGAAATTTTCATTTTCAGACAACTTTTCAGCGAAGTGGCCAAATCTCCAACACCTGCAGGGCTAGAGCTGGGACAGTTTCCTCAGGAATCCCACCCAAGTCTTTGCCATATAGGTGTAGTCAATGAACAATAAAGGCCATTTCTAGAGAAGAAAAAAAAATCACAGAAAATGATTAATAAAAAAGTCAGGTGTGAGTAAAAATGGAATTTATGTAGGTTTTAAGTACTGCTTCAAAGTGAGAATGTGAGAGAAAAAAAATCACACAATAATTTGATAATTTTCTATGAAAATCAGTAATGTTGGAAATTAAACCTGAAAGAGATACCAGCAACTTTAAAATGAGGTTATGCAAATGTCACTCTCTGCTCTCTGGGTAATAAAAGCAGCACAGACAATTTTCTAATTGAACATTCCATGGGATTCACACAGTCTCACAAAACTAATAACCAATAAAGTTTAAACTGTGATGGTTGACTAGGCAACAACTAACACAAAATGGAGATATGGAATCAACCTGTTTTATTGTAAAATCCAGCTTTTCTCTCCATACCTTTCTTCAAATTCAGTATGATTTTTTTCAGTCTACTATAGCCAATGTTATAACAACATTCTATCAGGCAGAGAAGGAATCAAGGTGCTCACAGGTAGAAATGAAAAGTATCCATTCAGTAAACTTGGATGGAAATAATACAAGAATAAGTTTTAAGTTTACTACAAAGACTCTTCCTATTTATGTGATCTATTAACTTTACCAGCCTTTAAAAATAGTAAATAAACACTTTAAGTTGAGATATCATCTTTAATACAAAAGTTTAAAACATCCTATACAAAACTGAATTTCCTAAAAGGTTATGAAACTAATTCGGTTATCTTGTAAGATGTTCATATTGTGAGCATTCTAATTCAAAGGAGGTAGCATCTTACAACAAAGTGTTATTAATAAGAATTTCAAAACAAAATACTTTTTTCTATTGCATAAAGTCAAGAGCAAAAAAAGAACTCTAGAGAGACTACAATAACAATGCGATTAACTGATGCTGTCCAAGCATATGCTACTAATCCTATATGGTTATATAGCACCGCAGATATTCAGTCACCGGAACAATGAATGTATCAAGACATTTTAAAGTGACTGCACCTTAAAAGGGACCAAAGACAAATGCAAGCATCTCTTAACACACATTTAGCTGTCGATATTCTCTCTTCAAAAGCAACAAAAGGAAATGCTTATGAGCATTTCATGCTTTAAAATATTATTTTAGACACACCAGAGTGTTTCAAATTAAATTAGGGTGCCTTTTATTAAAATACAGAGCAATCTTTCCATTGCCTTTTTTGCCCCTCCCCCAACTTCCTCCTCAACGACCACTAGGGGTCAGTATGAAGACACAGTTCCCTTCACAAACATTTTACTGGTGAAAAACCCTTAGGCAACAAAGACAGTAACTGCACAGCTTCGGAAATTCTGAAGTCGGGCCGATACATCGAATCTATAACATAAGTTTGCATTTTTCACGAGACTACATTTTGTAGTTTAATGTAGTTACATTTTGAAGTTTAATTTTGTAAATCACAGTGGACTAGTTCTACTGTCGATGTTTCTTTAATAGCAAAGTATTCAAAGTGACAAGCTTACTTACTCTAAGTGTATAGGTGTGTATTGGCCAAGAAGTGTGCTCTAAAGGTGCTTGGGTGGCTCAGTTGATTAACTGACTGCCTTCAGCTCAGGTCATGGTCCTGGAGTCTCGGGATCAAGTCCCACATTGGGCTCCCTGCTCAGCGGGGAGTTTGCGTCTCCCTCTCTCTCCCCTGTCATTCTCTCTCTCTCCTACTCTCTCTCTCAAATAAATAAATAAAACCTTAAAAAAATAAAATAAAAATTTTAAAAAAGAAGTATGCTCTGGAACACACAGAATTTATTTTCACAGGGTGAGATTACACGACCCCAGCCATCTCAAAGCTATACATCCTATCTCTTCGTACAGAGGAACAGAGATGGAAGTGAAGCTTGTGGAGTTTTGCCGACTTTGGGGGGGGTGCCTGTTTTTTCTCCTTCAAAGTGACTGTCCTCATTCAGTGTACAATATAGCCAATTCTAAGATACAGCATTAGTCTATATACTTAAGTTTACAAATTAAAATATTTGTAAAAATAAATATACAAATATATTACCTTCCACCAACTCTATCTAATGGGATGAGAATGTGGGGAAAAAAAGAACAAACCTTTGAAAAGTGCTTCCTATACATACTAGAGAGAGTTAACATTCCAAAAAATGACTTAGGGTCAGACTCTCCCCTGACAATGCCTAGTGACTGATAGGGAGTTGGGTCATGGTGAAGAGATGAAGTCCTGCCTTTTCTGGAAGTGCTCTATAAAGTTCTGTACATGGCATACCTTTCAAATGGTTTCTTGACACCTTACATGGTTGTCTTAGGCATGGTACCCCAGGAATAATTCTATTATTCAGTCAATGCTTTATTTCTACATCAGTGAAGTGAATTATTAATACTGATAATACAAAATGATAGGTTATCCACAGATAATAAAGAACATCCAAAGCACTCAAACACACATCCATATAATTTGGGGACATTTCGCCTCTTTCTGAAATCCCTTTGAGGTGTACTCCTTACTCATCTCCTCATATCCTTTGCTGTGGTCCTGACCATATGTCACACAAAAGCAGACGGGCCCCTACAGAAGAGCTTTGTTTCCACAGGCCCCTCGGTGGCTCAGTTGGTTAAGTGTCTGCCCTCGGTAAAGGTCACGATCCCGGGGTCCTGGGATCGAGCCCTGCATCGGGCTCTCTGCTCAGTAGGGATCCTGCTTCTCCTTCTCCTCCCTGCTTGCTTGTGCTCTCTCTTGTTATCTCTCTCGTTCAAGTAAATGAATAAAATCTCTTAGAGGAGGAGGAGGAAGAGGAGAAGGAGGAAGAGGAGAAGAAGAAGAAAAAGAAGAGCTTTGTCTCTCATACTGTGGAGGCCTGCAGTGGCCCTGCAATCAATCGACTTTTTGTTTAACCACTATATGTGCTGTCATTTAGAACTTACTTAAGTCACTGCTGTTGTGGAAAGCCAAGAAGGGGTATAAGAAATAAAAAACAAAGAAATGGAGATAAGAAGGTCTCTAAGCCTGAGTGAAATCACCCAGTTCTTCATGGAGAGAATATGGAAGTATGGAGCATGAAGAAGCAGGAGTTAGTATGATCTATGAATAAACTATAGAGACTTGATTATGTATTTTCTACAGCAAAACCACAGTTTGTACTTACTTACCTATGGGTATTAATTGTATTATTACTTTTTATGTTTTTATTTTATTTATTGTCTTATTTCCTAAAATAACTGTATCTTTTGAGATCTAGTCACCAAACCTACTATTTTCTAATCTTTTCATAGCTTTACTAATAGTCAAAATTTACTGAGTGTTGGCAAGGAAAATGAAAAACATCGAACTCTTTCTTTCTTAGGATAACTCGAAAACTCTAATTCTGATCAGATCCAACAGATGGCAGTGATGTTATAAATTAACAGTTTAAAATACTCCTGTAATATGTAGAATCTGCCCCTCAGAAGAATGTCAACCAAGAATAATTCTCTAGGCATTTGCATAAATAATGTACAGCTTTGATATGAATAATTGGATAGAAGAGTACAAGGTAAATATCACATGAAATTTTGCTGAAATGGTATTTCATATATCAAAAATCAACAGCTTTATCCTTTCCAAAAAGTATTATAAATTGAAAATTGTCAGAAAGATTAGCAGTGAACCAAGAAAGGATAACAGTGTCCAGAGTAACTAAATGGATTACATTTTTCAAAAAGATTTGTTTATTAATTTTTAGAGAGGGAGAGGGCGCATGTATGTGAGCCCGGGTTTGGGGCAGGGGGTAGTAGGAGGAGCAGAGGGAAAGGGAGAGAATCTTCAAGCAGACTCCCAGCTGAGAGCAGAGACTGATGCAGGGTTTGATCTCATGACCCTGAGATTATGACCTGAGCTGAAAGTTGGACGCTTAACTGACGGAGCCACCCTGCCACCCCAGTGGGTTACATTTTTATATAAAAATTCACTATTGCTCTTTGGTTTCTATTTTTACCTATTTTTTTCTATGGGGCTGTCTTAGCCTTCTCACTTTTTATTTATTCACTTAAAAAATAATTTTCCTTTTCCCCATCACTTTAAATAAGTGAATCTGGCTGTTCTTGTCCTTTTTTCCTACACCTCCAAACCGTTATTTTTATTTGTGTTCATGGCCTTTCCTTGTTTTTATCCACTTTAAGTGATTTTTTTACCCTGCAGATAATAAAGAATGAAAAGTTTGACTAGAAAAGTCTTAGAGGTGAGTTTCCACTGTTGCTTCTGTGATTCGAATGATGTAAAAATGAACACACAAGATGATCACTTTCTGTTTGAAGTTATGGGCATTGGTTGATGTCGGACAGACCTGTTTTTTCACTGTCCTATTGCTTTCCATTGTATTTGTGGTTAAGTTCACTTCCACCAGATACCTACTCTGCAATGGGCACTATTCTGGATGCTTGAGAGGTATCAGTGAATTAAACAGACACAGGTGCTTCCTTCATGGGTACTGGTCAGAGGAGGGTTGGGGACAGAAAATAAATAACAAACATAACGAGTGAGTCGCATAGTATGTTAAAAAAAATCTTAAGCGCTATGGAAAAGGGATAGCAGGGAAGGAGGTTTGAGAAAAAGTTGTGTGGGTGCAACTGTAAACACTGTGGTCATGGTGGGTCTCTTTAAGAAGGTGACATCTGAACAGACTTGGAGGCGGGGAGCCCCACGGGCATTCTGGGGCTGGAAGAATATTCCATGCACAGAGACCAGTCCATCCATAAGGCCTCAGGCAAAATACTCCTGGAAGTTGTATGTACTTCCAGAATAGATTTTATGACCTACTTCACTTTTCATCATTTTACTCCCCAACACTGGCTTATTTGTGAGCAAAGGCATTTGTGTCTGCTAGATTATTATTGTTTTTTAAGTACAGTCTCAATTTGAGTCTATAACTCAAATACCTGAAAACTTCATATATCCAGAATATACATGAGCACTATCAGAAAGAAAGAAAGAAAAAAGAAGGAAGGCACAAAGGGAAGAAGGAAGGAAGGGAAGGAGGGAGTGAAAAAGAAAGAAAGGAAGAAATGGTCACTGAGGACCAAAACACCACTTAGAGAAGAGGTCTCAGGCCTTCACTTGTGGCCTTTATATAAAATTTGATAAAGCTCAGTAACCTGGTACCCAAGCTTTTAACTGACTGAAAGGACGGGATTTGAGGAGAATTTTGGCAGGATCAGTCCTACCAATCAGATTTACAGACAGCAGTGAAAATTGATACTAACAGACTGCCAATGAGGAGTCAACGAAATGCATCAACACCCAAAAGGCACTGCCACCAGAAGGTCACACTCAGAGCATGCATCCACCCTCCCTACAGGGCCTGACATCACCACCTTGGAGCACATCAACTCCAAGTGGTGCTCCACACCACCATGGAGCACATGATGGCCATCAACACAAAATGGCCACCATAACCCTCCCCCTGCCCCGAAAGTCTAATAACAGTCTGATCAGTTTCAAAAGTTGAAGGGAAGGATTTTAGAAGATTTGAATTCAAATGCATTATGAATTTTTAAAATAGTTTTGTTGATTATAAAGAATTTTCAAATATACGGAAAACTTGAGTATCCAGGAATCCTCATTCACAGAGAATACCAATGAGGCAAAATCTTTTGGCACCAATTAAGGTGATATTTATAATTGAAGTAGAAAGGGATATGGATGATCTGGCTATTTTTTTATTATTGCTACCAAAATTGCTCATCATCTTACCTTTCTTTTGCAAATGGGTGTGTTTTCTTTCTTAAGAAAGCAAGATGTGTGAAAATCTGACTATAGGTATTTTAGATTATAAATTTGTGTAAAATTCCATTTTTAGACTGTAAAAATATTTTATTTTCAAAAGCATTTATCAATTTCACAAAAAGAGTCCCCACAAAGTATAGTTTTCTTTCCTCTGGTTGAGTTTTTTCCTTTAACTTAGAAAATTTTTATCTACCCACAACTTTCTAGGCAAAAATTCATTGTTACATGAAAGAAATTATATCAGCATTACATGTAATCTTAACATACCAGAGAAAATTTAATTCGTGAAATGGGCCTCCAACTCCAGAAGGTACCCTGGCTTTAAGAATTAGGAATCCATTTTAGGCACATAGGGATATGAATGCTGGAGAAGAGTTGTCTTTCTAACTAACAAAATTAGTATTCATAGTGCTTAACTGCAATTTTTTTTTTTAATTAGGCTAGCAATTATCAGGTATCTAAACAGCTACCCAGTACACCTGGAAGCCATTAGCTCTGGTTTTTTGCCTTCTTTTATCACTTAGGTGTGGCAGAAAAGCAACATTCTTTCCATCCCCCAGACCTACCACCCGAGCAGCAGAGCCATGACTCAGCCCATCAACCCCCATCCCACGCTAGAAGAGGTGATCTAAGGCCCCGCTTCTAAAATGTGATGCTAGAAATACTCACCAATGCTGAGCTTAAGCTATTATGTTTTTAAAGATGATCTGAGGAGAAAACACTTCTTATTAACAATAATCAGTCATGGTTGCTCTCTCTTCTGTTGTGGTTCTAATTACTACTCTAAGAGGCTAGAAAGACAATGTGGCTTATTTGCTTTCATTTCTTTTGATGCACTATAGAATCTTTGTCAACTCCAGTCTTTAACATTTGGCGCAAACATGTCAAATCTTACTCTATTTCCTTCTCAGAAACATGTATTTTCAATAGCTTTTAGCTCAACAAGTCCAAAGTAAAAACTATATAGGCCTCAAAAGCATCCATAAAACCACTTTCATTCATGTCCCATTTCCGTTACCAAACATAAACTGAAAAACCAAAAAAGAAAATCAGAGTGGACAGTATATAATAGGTTTAAGAAATAACTGCGATTGAAAATTTATGAAAATAAAAATAAATTACAAAAATAAAGAGGTGTGTGGCATCATTTAGTGTTAATTAACCTTTCTATGTTGACAAAATGGAACTATAGAGTCAGATGACAAAATTCATCTGAAATAGATGATTACATTGCAAGAGAAAATCTGGAGGCAGCCTCTTTTGGAAGCTACTTAACATCTTAATTTTCTATGATTTTATATAAAACTGAGATGATAGAAGCCAGGCAAACTCACATCAAATTGCGATGTCTATATACTCTGGAGGCCTATTAAAGTATTTTAGGTACTATATAAATCTAAATGTACCCAAGATAGAAGTGTTTTAGTGTCACTGAGAAGACTTCTGCACCAGCATGTCAATACTGGAACAATCACTAAATATGCTATTTTCAAATTGCTACTTACTATGACTAAATATTCTAGAAATTCGTGTGCTTTCATACAGATGATGATGACCCTGAATTTCGGAAATTACCGTGTCAACTACTGTAGCTATTAAAGGAACACAATTTCGTTCTGATGCTTCTACATTTTGGCTGTATTTTAATCAGGCATTGTTAGATTTTTAGTCATTGCATAAGGCCTTGTCAAATATTTGTGTGGGAGGAGAGAAAGGGAAAGAAAGGGTCAGAAATAGATTAAGTATATGAGGGAGGTGGAGGAAGATTTGTTTCAAGTTCAAAAAGAGTAATTTTAGCCACAATGCCACAAAGGAATAATATACAAAAGTTAATAACATGTATTGTGATGGTGGATTGATTTTATGTGTTAACTTGACTAGGCTCAACAATATCCAGGTAGTTGGTAAAACACAATTTTTGAGTGTGTCGGTGCATCTGAATCGGTACACTGAGTACAGGTTGCTCTCACCAAAGCGGGTGGGCCTCACCTAATCCATTAAGGGTCCAAATAGAACAAAAAAAAGTGGAAAGGTGAACTTTCTCTCTGCCTAAGCTGAGACATTCATCTTTTCCTGCCCTGGGACACTGGCTCCCCTGGTTCTCAGGCCTTCAGACTCCGACTAAATTATACCACCATCTTTCCTGGTTCCCTAGTTTGCAGATGGCAGATCATGAAACTTCTTGGCCTTCATAATCACATAAGCCCATTCCTATAATAAACCGCCTCATCTATGCATATTATGTCCTACGGTTCTGTTTCTCTAGAGAATCCTGACGAATAAATATACCAAATGAGATATAGGAAGGGTAAATAATTATTTTATTTATAAAAGTTGCCTTCAAGAAATGCGCACTTTTTTATAAGGTGGGCTTCTGTAGAGAAAAGAACATAGATTCTGGAGGCCAGCAGACCTGGGTTAATTTCCAGCTCAGCTAGTTTAATAAATTTGTATACCCAGGAAAATTAGGTAAATCCTAATCCAATTCCTTGGTTTTCTCATTTGTTGACAGATTATCTTGATAATTAAAATTTGTAATGAATATAGATCATGTACCGCAGTGCTTGGAAAGCAAAGGGCATTCCTTTCCAACCTTTCCTCATAGTATTTACCCATAATATGCTGTTTCAGATTGACTTTTTTAAATGTTTCTAGATTGGCCTAATGTTTATGTCATTTTAAAATAGATCTTTTAAATTTTTTCCAGATTTATCAAAAGTTTATATAAAGTTGTTTTTAATACTTCCAGCACTATCCAGTTCTGTTTGTTCTGGAACTTTCCACAAGACAGGGTTCCTGAGGAATAATCCAAGATAGAACAGCTGACAGAATATGTACACTGACTTGAAAGCCAAAATAGTACAGTCAGAACATACTGGACTATGGGATGTCCCCAAAGTGTGTGGAGTTTGTTTGGTACTCACTTTGCATTCGCCGTGTTGCACGTGGTCAAATTAGCCAGGGCAAGGGCCGCGGCCTCCCTTACTTCTTCACTGTCACTCCTGAGCGACTGAATTAACTGTGGAATCCCTGCAGAAGAAAAAAGGAAAATGTGGGTCTATAAACATCCAGGTAAACGACAGTTTGGTGGCCTAAAAATGTTCAAAATGGGTCTGCCTGGTTTGCTTACCCTGATTATTGAAAAATTCTTTGCTGCCTGAATTCTCACACATCACCGAAATAGCTTGGGAGGCAGCAATTTTCGTTCCGTCATTTTCAGAACCCAAAAGGGCCACAAGGCATTTCTCGACCTCTTGTTCGTGAAAGAGTTTTCTATTTTCGGCTTGCATAAACCAAAAGGGAAAAAAAATCATAATGCTGCTGCAAAAACTGTGCAAAGGTAGCTACTTCCTCATCGAAAATATGACAAGAGTTCAAACTATTTCTGAGCTTCAGTCATAAAGATTCTAAACCAAACAAAATATACACCTATTTAACTTGTAGAACACAGTGATTATGCAAAACGACTTGTGGATATTGGAATTTTCCTGTTCCCTAATATGATATCAATAACGCAGCAAAGAAGAGTCTAGGGCCGCCTGGATGGTACAATCAGTTAATCCTCTGACTCTTGGTTTCAGCTCAGGTTGTGATCTCAGGGTTGTGGGATTGAGCCCCACGTCAGGCTGTGCGCTCAGTGTGGGGTTGGCTTGAGATTCTCTCTCCCTCTGCTCCTCCTGCTCATACTCTCACCCTCTCTGTCTCTCTAAAGTAAGTAAATAAATCTTAAAAAAAAAAAAGAAGGAAAATTCTATAATAAGAAAAAGGCAAGTTTCAGATTTAGAGAGAACTTATTTAACGCCATTCATGGTGCTTGGCATGATGCTGTCTTGACACTAAGGACAAAACCCTGTTTATCTGATGTTCATTTTAAATACAAAACTCAGTATTTGAAGAATGCCTAAGGTGTACAAACTGGCATGCTAGATGCTTGAGAGAAAAAGAGAGGAGAGGAGAAAGTAAAAACAAGTAATAGAGTATGATCCGAAGTCATAAGGATTTATAATCTTATATCAAAAAATCATAATCATTTTTATCTCATTATAATACATGCTGTTGTAGCAAAAATTAAATATTTAATTGCTAAATTACCATCAATATAATCCAAACGTACATTAGCATGGTTTTCTTGATTTGAAAACAAATAACATTATGACTCTTAAGTACATAGTATGATATTCACCCCATTATAGAACACTAAATGAAAACCGAAGTATTTTTAATGTTCTTTGTTCCCTAATGTTTTTCTCCTGATTTTGTTTCATTTTTTAAATAAGTGACAACCTCATTACTATACTAAGCAAACACTACATTAAACTAAATTAGAACATTAAAACCTATTTTTTTGGTCTACGTTCTATAGTTAATTCTAAATAAGTTACTATTTATTAAAGACATGTACTCGAAAAAAGGTATAGTAAATCAAACTCAATTTTAATGCCATAAGAGGTAGCAGAGACTAGTTTGAAAAGCAACAGCTTGCAAATAATTCTTTGCTAATTTATTCACAATTCCTTCAAAAAACTTTATCATAGGGTTGATTTTTCACTGATTGACCTTCATAAACTCAATTTACTTGATTAAAACAGAAGAACGTGTGATACATGCTCTTAGGATGTTGATATACATAAGAGAAGACTATTATATTAGAATAAAAATCCCTGTAAAAACAGCCGATACTAATTTAGGTCATACATAACATCTGCATGTGGAAGTAATTCATTACGTACATATACTGTAATTAACTTGTGTTTCCAGGAACATTCTCAGAAGTTATCAAAACTGGTTTTCCACTTTAAAGTTAATATATGATTTCTATCTTCTTCCAACAATACATTTTTAAAATTGCCCCCCTCACAGAAGCGGAGTCCCATTCGGATGCCACCATCTTTGCAAATAATTATGGCCCTTGTTCATTCAATACACCGCAATCTGGGCATAACTGGCATCAGCTCAATTACTAACACTTCTGTTCATTTGTCTTAAACCAATTACAAACCATGTCCGGTAATCCTATCATTTTAATCCCTTGCTCCTTTCATTTAAAATTAGAATTCAATCAGGTCAGAACTCATTTATAAAAATGTTGTGATTAACAGTTAAATCTCAACTATGTGGCTTCCGAAATGTTTTAACATATATGTAGTACTGATTAGTAATCCCTGAATAAACAAGATCTGAAAGTTTTCTAGAGTCTCTGACCTAAATTGTTTAGATTTACAATTAAGACTTCCCTGAATCTAAAGCTCTAAATCAACTTTACTAAACAGAACAGTCTGAGAGTAAATTCTACCAGGGAAATCAGCTAAACAAATTAATTTGTAAAGACTAACTTTGGAGTATGTCGTTGCATTCAAAAAACAGTATATATGCAATTATTGGAAAGATTTTTCAAAATAATCTAAATACCGTGGGCAATTAGTTTCTCAACCCTGCTGGGAGTGTTCTCGAAATCCAGCTGTGTTCACCAAACCTCAAAAGTGCTGACTGCAGTGTGGCTATAATAGACTTAAAAGATGAATTAACATATTAACCAAGCACCTTCATTGAATTGCTACACCAAGAAGTAAAGTATTTATGTTTTAATTACACAGATAATAAAGATGGCAAGGTAATTATGCGACTAATAGAGTAATGTCCTTTAAAAATAACATTTGTGCAGTATCACTAAAATAAAAAGCATGAGGTTTTGTAACTGGAAATAAATCTGCACGTGATGATGCTTTCTTCACCCACTCTCGGAAGTTGCTATTGTGCCACCTTTGCTCCCGCTGAGATGTTAATGCCAATTCATAAACCTCGTGGCAACGTGGTAATTAACACCTTCCCCCTCCTGGTGCCAGGTCAAAGGCATACTGAGCTGGGCTTTCTATGGTGGGGATGCATGTTAAAAAGTACTCAACAAACAAAACTTCAAGGTTGTGTGTTAGGTGTTTGTGTATCTCAACTGTATTTTTGACATGCAATGACAATGTATTACCTAACCTAAAAAAATGTTTGATGATGATGGAAAGTAAAAAAAAAAAGTTATAAAAGAATACTGATGGTTACATTATTCTTAATAACAGGATAAAAGGCAATATTTGTTAAAACCTACTTATGAATGGAGTTTTCTAACTGTGCAAATAGCTTCTCTCATTTTGTAGGTTGTCCTTTAGTCTTGCAGATAGTTTCCTTCACTGTGCAGAAGTTCTCTATTTTGATGTAGTCCCAATTGCTTATTTTTGCTTTTGTTTCCCTTGCCTCAGGAGACGTATCTAGAAAAATGTTGCTACGGCTAATGTCAGAGAAATTACTGCCTGTGCTCTCTTCTAGGATTTTCTAACTGTGGAAAATTATTTTGAAACCTCACAATTATTTATTTTCAGTACAGAAATATTAGGAGATAAACTTTGTTAATTCTTGTTAAGTTTTTAGAGTTTATTATTGTTACTAATTAATATAAAATAAAGCATGCTAGATCTGGCTAGGTCTGGTAAAGAGAAGTCAAGGCAGGTAACAGTTGTTATAAAAAGGGGTAGACAAGAAATATAGGTAGGGCTTGAAAAAAAAGCACAGAATAGAATGGAAACTGGGAAGAGGAGGTGGTTATTGTTGATCTGGCCATGTAAACAGCATAAAGAGGAAATAAATAGTAGAAGAGAATAATGAACTAAATGACACATCTGTAAGATTTAGTAGTTGAGAAGTCGATGCCAAATTCTACAAGGACTGTTTTGGCAGAATGGTAGAAGCAAAAGTCACATGCTTAAGGTTAAGGGATGGAGATAAGATATTGCTAACCTGTGGGGACCTCACCATCCGTTGTTTGTTCCCTTAACTCTAACTGTACTTTGGAAAGTGGTCTGTTCATTTGTCTCTTTATTTAAACCATCTGGAGTTTACAGAACTGGTTTTTGCCAAGACCATATTTGATGATAAAGTTGCAATCTTAATATCAAATTAGAATTTAAAGCTAAAAATCAGTTGAGATTTAAAAAAAATCAATAGTGGAAAATAACACTAAATAAAGCAAAGTTAGTTAAAATAAAATTACAAGAGAAAATCAACAGAAATAACATAGTGAGAAACTTCTAACATACCACTCTTCTTCTGTGATAGATCAAAGAATAGATAAAAATAAAGAGGACAAAAACTGTACAATGTAATTTATAAAGTTGAACTAAAAGGTAAATATCAAACTTGACATTCCAGTGGAAATACATCTTTTTTCTATTCAACAAATATTTATCCGCTTATTTTATTCATTGTTTACCTTTCTATTCTAGAATAGTGCCTTGCATATAGCATGCATAGAATAAATATTTGTTAAGTAGTAAGCAAAGAGCCTACCTTTTCAAGATTTCATGGAAGACTTGTATACACTGATTATTTCCTAGGCCTCAATGAAAATGCAATATTATTTCCAAAGCAAAATTTGCATTTTTTAAACTACAAATAAAAAAATGTTACACTTTAAAATGAAAGACTTTGAACTCTGGGTCCTGATGGTGAAATGGGACCTGGGGTTCACTGTAGGTCTTTCCCTCAAAGTGTTGGCTCAGCTTGCTGACATGGTCAAAAGGCTGATTAAAATACTTGCTTCATAAAACTGAAATTGAAAATAATCATAAGAAAACCAAATCTTTATGTTACATAAAATGATGGAGCATGTTTTTAAAATCCTGTTCATAATACATATCACCCCCCTTCAAAGAGGTATGGTGAACAAGAGAAAGTCCAGAAAAAGTAAAAGAATGATTACAGGATAGCCTACAGACGTGATATATGGGGAAAGACAAGCAAAATATAGATTCTTCAGCCCGGAAAAATGGTGGTTAAAGGGAACATGAAAAAAATCACAAATGACATAGATGTAATAAATACAGATTTAGTCATTTGATTCTAAAATAGTGAGGAGACACAATTTGGAACTGGAATATAGTCATTTTAGAACTAACATAAGGAAGTAGATTCATAAACCATAAAGTGCCAGATGGGATTTAAAGACTCTCTGGTTGAATTTCCTTGTATTACAAATAAAGAATGGATTTCAACAAATGGTGCTAGGAAATTGGATTTCCATTTTCAAAAGAATGAAGTTGGATCCTTACCTTACACCATATATAAAAACAACTCAAAATGGGTCAAAGACCTAAACATTAGAGATAAAACAATAAAATTCTTAGAAGAAAACGGGAAAATTTCCCTGACATCAGATTTGTTAATAATTTTTTTGGATATAACACCAAAAGTACAAGAAACAAAAAATAAATTGGATTACATCAGAATTTAAAACTGTGCATCAAAGGACACAATCAACAGAGTGAAAAGGCAACCCATGGAATGGGAGAAAATATTCACAAATCATACATCTGATAAGGAGTTACTATCCAGAATATATAAAAAACTCCTACAACTCAATAAAACAACAAAACAAAACAAAAAACACAACCTGGTTAAAAAATGGACAAAGGATATAAGTAGGTATTTTTTCCAAAGAAACAAATGGCCAATAAGCACATGGAAAAACGCTCAACATCATTAATCATTAGAGAAATACAAACCAAAACACAATGAAATACCACCTCATACTCATTAGCATGGCTATTAACTAACTAACTAAATAACATAGCAAGTATTGGTGAGAATGTAGAGAAATTGGAACCCTTGTGTCCTGTTGATGGGAATGTAAAATGGTGCAGCTGCTATGGAAAAGTGCATGTCAGCTCCTCAACATATTTAATGTAAAATTACCATATGATCCAACGATTCCAGTCATGTGTATACCCCGAAGAACCGAAAGCAGGGACTTGAAAAACTATTTGTATATGCATGTTCATAAGAACATTATCCACAGTAGCCAAAAAGTGGAAGAAACCCAAGTGTCCATGAATAGATAAACAGATCAACAAAATGTGATATATACATCCAATGGAACACTAGTCAGGCTTTAAGAGGAAGGAGATTCTGACGTATGCTAGAACATGGATGAACCTGAGGATAAGTCAGGCAGAGTGAAATAAGCCAGTCACAAAAGGATAAATATTGTATGGTTCCACTTATATAAGGACTTAAAATAGTCAAAATCATAGAGACAGCGAGGATGTTGGTTATCAGGGACTGTAAGAAGGGAGAAGTGGGGAGTTCATTGTTCCATAGGTACAGGCTGTCTCTTTGGCAAGATGAAAAAAGCTTTGGAGACGGATGTTGGCAATGGTAGCACAAAAACGTGAATGGACTTCAGGCCAGTGAGCTTAAACTTGGTTAAGACAGTAAATTTAATATTATGTGTATTTTACCACAATATTTATTTATTTAAAGGTTTATTTATTTATAATCTCTACACCCAACATGGGGCTCAAACTCATGACCCTGAGATCAAGAGTCACAATGCTCCACTAACTGAGCCCGCCAGGCACCCCTTTGACCACCATTTTTAAAAGAAGAATAGAACTCTTTTCCTTTCCTTTCATCAAAACCAGTGCCTCTTCTTGAGTTCCTCATTGTACTTCCAGCCGTCCCAGCCAGAAACCTGGTCTTATACTTGACATCGCCTTCTTCCTCCTCCTACCCATGTAGTCAATCAACAAACACTTATGGGCCCTCCCGATGTGCTAAGCAGTGTGCTGGTGGTCCTCTTTGCAAATGTCTGTTTCAGGATACTTTCACGTTCCACCTAGATTACCACGGCAATCCCCTTCCTGGTCTTTTTTGGATCTGGTCCTTCATTCTTCTAACCTCTCCTCACTTCGCAGCAAGAGGGCACTTTTAAAAAGTGAGTATCCTTAATGGTCCCTCACCTCTCTAAGCCTTAACTTCAGTGGCTCTTTGTTGCCATCAAAATAAGGTCCAAAGTCCTTAACTTGGCCTCTATCCCCCATTAGCATCTGGCTCCTCATTCTACAGTCTTCACTTTTAGTTTTCTGCTGTATTCTATTCACTAGCCATTCTGAAAACTTTCAGTTCTGGAATTTACTATGCTCTGTCTCTGCTCTGGCCCTTATACACCGTTCCTTCTCCTTAGAGCACTGGGAGATCCTTCCCCATCCCACCATGACCTTCTTTGCCCAGCCAATTTCTATTATTTACTTTACCTTAGGTCCTAGCTTGTAAATCACACACGTCAGGAAGATCTATCTGATCCACGTTGATATTTGGTGCCCTCCCCCGCCCCCCGGTGATCCTGTTCTTCCATCATCAGGCCCATTTAACACTACAGTGTGTCACCTGCTTCCTTGCCTGTTCTGAGTTTATTGACACAGAGTGGGGGCTCAATAATCATTAATAGGTCCAGAGAGGCTGTGGTTCACTCACAGTCACAACGTAGGTCATCGCGGTGCCAGTAGTGGGACTCGCCGTAGAACCGGACCACCGGGGACTCTCCACCTAGTGTTCTTCCCACTTCTGTGTCACATGATGAGTAATAAACTCATGAAACTCACTATCCCAAGAGGGGCTGTGACCCTCTTGAAATAAAAAAATAAACTGCAAAAAATTTAGGTCTGATTGTGGCTTGCTATTGGTCTCAAAAAGCTAAGAAGTCCTGAGAAAGTTGCAAAACGGAATTGATCAGGTTTAATAAGGTGTAAATTCCATTTGACAGAATATTGAATCAAGCAACTGATGTCAGTATTAAAAACTTTAATTTTACAGCCTGTCTAGATTTGGCAAGTCCCCTCTATGTTACCTATGTACTGGATGGTGAAACTCGGCTTACTGCAATAAAACTCTGCCTTGAAGAAATCAGTATGGATTGAGAAGGAAATGTCTCCCATAATATACACATAGACATATATACAGATGTGAGTATATATGTTTAGAATATAAATCACTTAAACTAGTCAAAACTGTCATCGTTTATAAGAGGAGTGATGTGGAAGGGGGAAAATAAAATCACTTCTTTTATTAAATAAAATACTCCAAATATACATAAATTAAAACTATAATTTCGTCTTCAGTGCTTGTGATATAATTTATCTCTCATATTTTACAGATTTATGTCAACATAGCTTGCCACTGAAATGAAAATCGTATTATGTATATAGTATGAGCATATTATTTTTCACAGCTATATCATATGGCACTGCTTGTCTCCAGCAGAAGCTGAAATTACTGTATAGATATCATTCCAAATGTGGATATATTGAAACAATGTTTTCAGGATCATAAACAATACAGAGATTCTGTAAAATTGCAAAATCAAGAGAAACAGAGGCTTAAAAACTTAATTTAGGAATAAATTGCTTAAAAAAAAAGACCCATAATGAAATCAAAGAGTTTACTATAATCCTTGACAAAGCGATCTCTCCTTTTACTCATTGGCATTAGGATGAATTTTGGCCCCAGATAGTAAATACGGCACTATTCTCAAATGACCATTTAAAAGCAGACAAATAGTCTGGTACTTGTTAATTCTAATCAAAATCAAGAATAAAAGAGGAAGTATGTGTGCTTAGTTTATATAAAATGAGACATACGGTCATAAGCTGCTTTAGTTATTGCTTTCGCTGCATTCTTTTGAATATCAGGAATTGTAGAGTTTTCTGCAAATGACAGGAGCTTCTTAAGACCCCCTGTCTGCTGAATCAGCACCAAAGTATCCATATCTTCAAGGCAATTTGCTATCACAGAAAGTGCTTCTATATGAAGGTCATTCAATTCCTAATAATAAAAGCAAACACGACTTTAGAAAATTTTACTAAAAGAGATTGATACTTCCCAAATTTTACTGTTAAGACAAAGGTCAGTCAGAACATAATGCTGTTAACTTTGTTGTGACAGATGCCCAAGGAAACAGTTTTGTTTACAAGCGATGTTACAATGTTAATATTGCTCTCCCTCACAATTTGCCCCATCTCTTGTTTCCCCTACCCCAGAGAAAAAAGATAATTACTGGACATTTCCAGTAATGGCAGCCAAGTGAAGTTGCTCATACAACCTCCTACTGACAACAATTTTAAAATCTGAAGAAAATATTCTTTGAAAAAAGCAGACAGAAGCTGAAGGAAAGCATATTCCTTAAAATCTCCTACTGGTAGAGGAAGTTTTGTAAGTTTGTGGCCTTGCCTGAGGAATCTCCCGAATCTCCATCGCTGTGGAAAACTGCAGCCTTACCTGAACGGTAAGACGTTTAAAGTGGGAATCCTTAAAGGGAGAGGAACATAGGAAGGATGCTCGTGGAATTCCCTGTCTTACCATGTTCCCCGCCATCCTGAAGCAGGCGGCTTGATAGAATGGCCTTCTGAAGACTTAGTTACAGTGTCAGCAAAGTGGCAATACTTTGCAGGGACTGGGCGAGGTTCTCCACGAAGTTATGTTCTGAATCGGCACCCAATATAAGGTGCTGTTTCTCCCATAGCCAGTGATGGTGGGTCCAAGAATCAAGGGGTGGAAATGGGTGTGGCAGCAGTCATGCTTACCCCTCCCCCCCAGGGACCCACTAGCAACATTTTTGCTTCCTGTCTCCCAGACCTTATGCTCTGTTGGCCTAGAGGTCTTGGTTCCAAAGGGGAGAATGCTTCCACCAAGATATACAACGATTCCACTAAAGTAGAAGTTAAAACTGCCACCCAGCCACTTTGGCCTCCCCATGTCTCCAGGCAAAGGAGGGAGTTGCAGTGCTGCTGGGGTGACTGATCCCAGTTACTAAGGGGAAACCGGACTGCTACTCCACAGTAGAGGTAAGAAGACTGTATCTGGAATATAGGAAGTCCTTAGGGTGTCTCTTAGTATTACCATGCCTTGTGATTAAGGTCAATGGAAAACTACAATTAGGCAACCCAGGCAGGACTACTAATGGCCCAGACCCTCAGGAATGAAGATATGGATCACCATACCAGGCAAAGAACCACATCCAGCTAAAGTTCCTGTTGAGGGCAAAGGGAATATGGAATGTGTATTGGAGGAAAGTAGTTATAAATAGCAACTACCACCATGTGGCCACCTATAGACAAAAGAGTTGAAACTGCCATGAGTATGTCTTCCTTATTTTGTTATAAATCAGTATGTATATGTATATGTGTATGTATGAAATATCTTTGTTTCCCTCCCCCCCCCCCCCGTTTATCCCCTTAGGTAACATAAGATGTACTAACTTTAAAAATTAGCATTAATTTTACATCATAGTATTTAGGTTACAGGACATCAAGGAGAAGAGTAAACATCATTGCATCCTGTTCTGGAGAAGGGTTAGTATATTTTGGTTGTACACAGGATTGTTATAGCATGCCAGGCGGAAGTAGGACCTTGCTATTGCCTTTATTTGGAGACTGAGTATGATTTAAGGAGAAATGTGTATGGGTGCCACATTTATAAGGGATGGATTTGTGATGATTATTAACTTGGCTAGGCCATGGTATCCAGATATATTTGTTCAAATGTTATTCTAGATGTTTCTATGAAAGTATTTCTTTAGATGAAAATACTATTTATGTCAATAGACTGAGTAAAGCAGATTACTCTCCACAATGAGGAGTAAATAACTCTTCTTACTTTACTTTAGAGAAAACTATGGCCAATAAAGCTTAAAAGATTAGTTCTAGGTATTTCAGGAAATCATAAAGAAGATCCTAAACAAGAATTTAAAAATCTTAAATTTCTAAACCAGAAGACTAAAAAAATTATTTTATAATGGCATCTATCATTAATCTGATTTAATCATGCTGATAAATAATGTAGCAATAAGCAAATTAGTCCATTATACTTAGTACTATGCTTAAATATATTACAATTTCATTTTTAAAAATTCTACAATTCATATTTTATAACAACATTTAGAAGATATACATTTCCTTGTAGAGAGTTGAATGAAAGTTACAAATACCTTAGTTTCTAGGATTTTAATAAGGTGGTCCATTCCTTGATTGTCCCTTAGCATCACCCGTGCCTCCTTATCATTTGTAATAACACCTAAGGTTTTGAGAGCCAACAATTGAATAATTGGATATTCTGACTTCAAGAGATCTAATATAGGGGGGACTGCATTTAGTTCTTGAAGTGTAGCTCGACACTGAAAATCCTGCCATGAAATACAAATGATCAAATAGGTAACTTTTAAAGCAAAATATGGTCAATCTGAAGAATGGAAAACTCTATCTTCTAACAAAGAACATTATAAGTTATAAATTTCCCATCTTTTATTCCAGATTTCCTTCCAAAATAACTCACACAAAAAATAAGCAAACCCTCAGCTGACAACACCTAAATATTAATTTTAACTCTGCAGACATTATCAATAACAGGAAATAGATGTGATCTATGACTTCTGCAGTATCTGTTGTTTCTTTATTATCTGGCAAATTTCTTTTATTACAAATAGCATTACAATAAATCTGTGCATAATCAAATTCTTTTCACACTCTGTACCCTATTTCAAATAGTATTTGATAAAATGAAATGATGGCATCAATTCCTTATTATCTTTATTCAAATGGAATCTTTATGAAATGCTTACATGCACATAGTGCTGTTGGCAGACCCTGTGCACACAAATTTTTATCAGGTTTAGTTCAGACACATGACCTTTATTTAAGACATTTACAATATCAAGGAATCATTAGAGTCTAGATGAGTTGCTCTGCAGTATGTGTCTATAATTTTGTGTGTGTGAGTGGTGGGGAAAGGGCTAGTTGGGGTCAGCAAAGGATGAAAATGGAGCAAAAAGTCATGAAAATCCCCTGAACTCTGACTGACACTTAAAATCAAAACATCATAAATGTAAAATAGTATTAAAGGTGGAAAAACCCTACTAACAGCTTTGGTTTCTCTATCCATTCTTCAATGAATGCTTCCTATAAATACAAAAATTGTGGGTGGCTATTTGTTATAGTTTGAATTATGTCCCTCCCAAACTATAAGTTGGAGGTCCTAACCCTCAAAATGTGACCTTTTTTTGGAAACAGGGTCATTGTAGATGTCATTAGTTAAGAAAAGGTCGTAGTGGAGTAGGGTAGGTACTTAATAGTGTCCTCATGAGAGTGTGTCTTTAAAAGAAGGGGAGACGGGGCGTCTGGGTGGCGCAGTTGGTTGAGCAACTGCCTTCGGCTCAGGTCATGATCCCGGAGTCCCAAGATCGAGTCCCACATCGGGCTCCCAGCTCCATGGGGAGTCCGCTTCTCACTCTGACCTTCTCCCTTCTCATGCTCTCTCTCACTCTCTCTCTTTCCTAATAAATAAATAAATAAATAAATAAATAAATAAATAAATAAAATCTTAAAAAAAAATAAAATAAAAGAAGGGGAGACACAGTAGAGGGAGTGATTGCAATGATGCAGTTGTAAACCAAGGAAATTAATATACTGTTATTAACTCATATACTTCTGTTCTGAAGAATAGTGAAGGCAAGTTTTTCATTTCTGTTTGCTAAAAAAAAAAATACAGGGAAATAAAAGCTATGGGGAGTCTTGAGATGAAAGACACTAACACATTCACAGGATTATTTAGGCTTATGGGATGAGAGAAGGTAAATAGCTGAGCTTCCTTCAGCACGTCTCCCTCAGGGAAGAGCAAGGGTAAAAGCCAATGAGTGCCCAGACCTGTGGCAATGACTTCTAAGGCCAGGAATGTAGGTCTACTTTGCTGTCTTTGGGTATAAGCTCATTGCCTCTCCATGAAATGGAGGCCTCATCTTCACTTTACTATCTCTTCCTTTTATACTCCACTGCTGGCTACTTAAGATGGTGTTTTTGTTGATCTAAAGCTTATCAAGTGTATACGGGAATTGTTTAGGAACCTGAGCAAGGAAAGCAGAGAAGGCTGTCCAAAGTGTCAGGAAGGGGACCTGTTGTGGGTGTGAGTGTGTGTGCCTTGTGGGGCTGCAGCAGGGGTAGGGACACAGAACAGCACAGGTGGGAGAGGCCAGGGGAGAATGTTTCTTTCCATAGCAAAGGAAAACAGTTCAGTGACATAGCATCTTGCAATTGTGAACAATGAGTTCTGTTCAGTGTACTCAACTCACTGGATCTTCACCAATAAATCAGCCTAATCCAAAATGTTGGGCACTGAATAAGGCATATGTTGCACCCAATGTGCTTAAATCACCAAGGTTAGATCCACAAATGACTGCCTGGGTCAAACTTAGTTCAATAGATTAGATACCCTGTTTCAGGAGAAATACATTTGTCTAGTATAATCCTGTCTTAATTTGCAAGCCATACTATTGTTTCAAGATTTAAATACCCTTCTAAAATGCCCTTTCATAGACCCATACTCTGAAAACTATAAAACATTGAAAGAAATTGAAGAGGACATAAAGAAATGGAAAGACATCCCATACTCATGGATTGGAAGAACAAAGTCTGTACTACCCAAAAAAAATCTACACATTTAATACAATCCTTATCAAAATACCAACAGCAATTTTTCACAGAGCTAGAACAAACAATCCTAAAATTTGTATGGAACCACAAAAGACCCTAAATAGCAAAGCAATCTTGAAATCAATTCTATAAATAGCTTTGGTCAAAACACACTTTTAGAAATTACCCTCACCTGGACCAAGTTGTAAATGCACTCAATGGAGTTCTTCTTCACGTCAGGGTCTGGGCTGGCCAGCAGTCTGATGAGTGGCTCTAACCCACCATGTTCAAATATTTGCACTTTGCTGGTATATTCTGCAGACATGTTTGCCAGACAAAGACTGGCAAACTCATGGATAACCACTTCTTCTGCGCATCAGAGATAAACAACGCAAGTTTGCAAAAGGCTTACTCAAACATTACTTTAAAACATGTTTTGTAAACCGAAGCTTCACAAATCTTACTTGGTTGGAGCCCATCCTGGTTTGAGAAATTTTAATGACAATTCACAATTGATACTACGTAAACTATTTTTGATGAGTAGTTTAGCCCCATGTGAAAAATAAACCAGCCCCACTTTTGAAAACAGATGTACGATGGAAAGTTACCTTCTGGAGCAAGCTGAGCAATGACAGAACTCATGACATCTAATTCCCTTAACAATTTTTTAACGTCATCTACAAAAGGAGACACAGAATATTAATGTTTATTATTCATAATAATAACACCAGTGATGTTGTTGAAATAGTCCCTTATGACGTAGGCTTTATTATTACCTAATTGTACAGATAAAGAAATTGAGACTCAAAATCAGACGACAAGTGAGTGGTGGGACCAGGTGGCTTGTCTAGGTCTGTCTGACCCTAGAGAGACTCTGGCTTCTGCTCCTTCATCACTGAAATATACTACCTTCCAAAACACCAGAAAAATGCAAAATGTGCCTAAAACATAATCAGTAAATTTGAGTTCCTGTGCCCTACATTTGTTTATTACATAGTAGAAATTCTTTGTTATGTTGTTTTGTTGGGAAAGGTATTTTTAAATTTTGATTTTAATAAAACTTATACAGAATGCACATGAGAATTATCCTCAGCCTTTTCAATGAATATACCTTGTTTGTATTCCATTTTCTTATCAGAGATGCCAAAAATGATTAAAGATAAGTATGCTGATGTTTTAAAGTTCACTTTTGTATTATTTATGTGAGCCTAATTAAGTCCAGGCAGGTATGACCCTACTTCTCCTACCATCCTTAGCCCCCGTTTTCTGAGAAATAAGGCATAGGTACTAATTTACTTTTTGTAGTTTCTCTTTTTGGTCAATTATCTTTGCTTGTAAGCCAAAATTAGCATCGGCAGAATTTTGGAAAATTTCGCTCAGCAGCAGCTAAGGCAGATGGTCTCTGGATGAATTTTTCCTCATTAACCACTGGGTATACTTGACTTTCATTGGACACCTTTTCCTGTAGGATTCAGAGATGTGGCTGATCTTCCACCCACCAAAACTTCTGCTCTGTTTCTGTTCAAAATGGCTAAAGAGGGCCAGCAGATTTACAGCTAGCTATAGGTATGTGAAGACGCTTGAAGTACAAAAGAATAGTAGAGCTTCTGGAAAGCGTAGTGTCCCAAAGTGGAGGACGTTATTTTTCAGTCAACACCCATTCAAAAAACAAAAGTATTACCTTGACAGGGAATTAACTAAGTTAAGGCCTGATACCCAGAACCTTCCGGGTGTTTCGGCAAACTATATACATGTGTGCCCTCTGGAAGAGCTGTTTCCATTTCCTTCTCACTGTGAAGAGTCCAGTCTCTATTTTTTTCAAAATGAGAAGGCCATAGCAGTCTATTTTTCCATACTTCACACTAAATATCACTGGCCTTTAAATTTTCAAGTTCATTCCCCATTTGGTATACAAAATAACACGTCGGGAATGTTCACGCTTTGTGTGCTCTCCTTTCCTCTTGCTTCTCTGCAGGAAGGACCTACTCCTGCAGGGAGAGGCCAGCTTGCTGCCTCGTATGTGACGTCACCCCTTGGTCTGTCCAAAGTTCTCGTCAGAGGATTCTCTGTGCCGTGAAATTCCCTTCTTGATATGAATTGAGCTGAATTCATATCGTGAAAATTCCCTTCTTGATATGAATTGAGCCGAATCTGACAGATCTAGTAGATCTAGCCACTAAACCATTTTCTCTTGGCTCAGTGGATGATTCAGATTCACTGACAGCTCTTATAAATCCAGGGCATAGCTGATCAATTTGCTATTCTGCTTTTTGACACCAAATTGCCTCCCCCCAAATCTTTCTTTTCTTGAGGTTAAATCAGTAAAACAAAAATAAGGGCTAAGCTGCTATTTTCATCACTTTAAAAACAATATTGCCCTCTGTCCCCTTCTCTCTCAACAGACTCCCATCTATGGCAGCTGCGCAGAAACTCTGACTTGTGGCTGGTCCACATAAATCCGCTCTTGCTAAACAGTGTGACACCTACAATTTTAGGGCGTTTCAGAACTGTCAGCACCTTCACTTCCTGGAGTACCTTCGAGCAGTCTGTTTTCATTGCGTTCTTATTTGCAAATTTTGGTTGCATAATATTGACCATCTAATTTATTTTTGGCCTTGTATACTCTTTCATATCAACCATTTCTTAAGACGGCAAACTCTTTCGACTGCCATAAGTAATGTAAAGTCTGAGCTTTGAAGATTGCAATGAACTCTCTCTTTAGCTGACTCCATTAAATGAGTCTCTGTTAGATGGCCTCATCAAACGAAATACAAACTGGCAGGTAAAAGGAGACAGCGGGTCCATTTTAATAAAAAGGTTTAACAAAGTAATTTAAGGGCCTATCTTGAAGGACCCACGCTTGGCATGGGCAGGTAACTCAATCAATTTCAGAAAAAAAGAAAAGGAAGAAAAAGTAAGATTTGTTTGCTCTCATAGCAATCCTTTTAGCATCTGGCATCTGTTGTTGGATCATTCTGTTGGTTCATCCATTATGAACATAGTGATAGCATTGGGTACATAAAAGCCATGTAAAGATACAAATTTCTAGGGGCGCCTGGGTGGCTCAGTGGGTTAAGCCTCTGCCTTTGGCACAGGTCATGATCTCAGGGTCCTGGGATCAAGCCCTGCATCGGGCTCTCCGCTCAACAGGGAGCCTGCTTCCCCTCCCCCTCCCACCTGCCTCTCTGCCTCCTTGTGATCTCTCTCTCTCTGTCAAATAAATAAAATCTTTAAAAAAATAAATAAATAAAATTAAAAAAAAATACAAATTTGTAAAGAAAAATCGGTTATTTTAAAACAGCCCAAAGCCAATTGAACCATGCAGCCACAGAGGCACATTTATTTACATATTCGTCTGGAAACGTGCCTTTTGATTTAGAGCACATGACTGCTGCTTATCTTTTATCCCATGTCAACTTGGACATGTACGCAGAGCGAAGCAACAGGTATTGATGTGTTGGTTATATTAACGGAAAAGGAACTCCGTAAGCAGTTGAGGATGCCATGTGTTCAAATAGAAAATGAGTTCTGTCCAATAATGGTTTGATTTTTTTCCACCCAACTCATGGAATCAAAAGAAAGCTCTTGGAGGTTCATTCATCGTATGTGAGACCCAAACCACCAAGACAGCGATACTCTTTCCTTTGCTAGGCTTTGTGGCTGCAGACCGTGCTCGCCCAGCACTGGGCCCTCAGAGTGGGGCTCCAAGAGGTCTGAGCGCTGCCGCATTTAGCACTCAGACGCAACAGTAGTTCCCAATATTGTGGGGTTACAGACTCCTTTGGAAACTCATGGAATTCAATATATAAATCCTGCTCAGGAAAATTTTGCAATTTGGAAGGCTTCACAGGTTATAAACTCCTCACATATTGGAAGACGAAAATACTAAATTAAAACAAGTAATAGAAATTAAGAACAAAAGTAATTAGGGAAAAAAGTCACAGAAACCTGGACATTACAGAATCTAAGCATACACAGGCAATTTCAACTCTCCTTTCCAAACCAGCTGCATTCTCCCCGAAAATCACTTAGGAGAACCTGACTTAGCATGTGTACTAATGTGAAGGATCAGAGAAGATCTGATGAACGGAAAGCCCGCTACACGATGAGCCAGAGAGTACGTTCTAATTCTAGCTCTGATCTCATCTCTTTTCCTAACCACCTGCGTGACTGCGCAGGAACCTAATCCCTTCAGAGCCTGTTCCTATTTTTAAGATGAGGACTTGCAGGAATTGCAAAAGATGTGTTACAAAGCACCACTGCTTCTCAAATTCTGTGGTGTGTAAACAGAATAACACATAAGAAAAATTTTAATTTTCCCTTTTTTGGTTATAAATACATTCAGTGAGGCTTATTCAATACGGCAGAATTAGTATACAGACAGCCCCTGAGATAAATTTATGAGGGCTCCACAATACAAATGATTACTACCTCGTTTTACTGCCCTGTACCTCAGTTGCCTTATATGTAAAGGGAACGATACTAGCCCTGACCTCATTAAATGGCAATATACAAAGAGCATATAGAGCAGTGCCTGGCACATTGTAAATGCTGTGTATCTACTGTTATCATAACCTGGGTTGGTGGAACATCCTCTCCCCGCAGCTGTCCTCATTCCGTGGCCATCCGCCGAGCCCCTGCCTTACACAATAGCCACCTTCGGAGCTCATGTAGGTGCTGCCGGAACCCCTTTCACTAACAGCCCTGACGGCGCCCCACCTGCCCCCCAACACTGCAGGTGCTGTCCATGCCGGCTCTGCGGCTGAGGCTGAAATGGCACAGATGCCACAGAAAACTCTCCTTGCCTTTCTCTTCCCATCTTCCTGTCTCTGACTAATGCGACAGTCCCTGCTGGACACCATGGAATAAGGAGCACCGCACCCCCCCCCCTCCGCCCCGCCACCCCCGCCCTGTCTCACACAGGATTCAGGAAAGTGAAGAGGGGGGGCCGGAAGCTGAGGGAGGAAACTGCTTGTGTTTTTGCTGAGACTGGTGAGAGGGAAAATATGATAATTTTAGCCACATGCCATGAGAGCGAGATGTTTATTCCTAGCTGCCTGAGTTTCATGTTAGAATTCAGTCTCTACCAAGAATGTCATTTTTTATTATAAAGTTAGAAGGCTTTCACTGGCTAACTAAAAAAAATCTACCATTATAACATGAAAATGACTTTCAAATGGAAAATACGTCCTGTTCATTAGTCAGGGACTGCCTTTATTGCCGTGGTTTTAGTCAAACTGATATTCTAACAGACATAATAGCATGTTTTAACTAATGCTATTATTCCACCATATTAAATACATGAAAATATTCAAGCTAGTAATGGGTCTGATTTAAGAAACAAATACATGTATAAAATTATTTTTGGCAAAATATATTTAGCAGTTTCAAAAAAAAAATAAATGTATCAAACCTCTTTACCCTGGGCTACTTTCACTGTGACACACCTATGAAGTGTAGTTTACATATAGGCAGACAAATTACATTATGCTAACTCAAGAAGAAATCTATTTTAATTTTAAGAGATAATGATTACCCTTCAACTTGTTAGACTGGAACATACTACATCACCAACTTTGACAGTTTTTGCATGGATATATTTGCACATATTTTTATATTTTAAAAATATCTCTTGGGGCGCCTGGATGGCTCAGTTGTTTGGCCTTTGACTCTTGGTTTTGGCTGAGGTCGTGATCTCAGGATCCTGGGATCAAGCCCCGCATCTGACTCTGCGCTCAGCAGGGAGTCTGCTTCTCTGCCTCTCTCCCCTTCTCCCTCTGCCCTCCCCACCCCTCACCAGCTGGCACTCTCTCTCTAAAATAAATAAAACTTTAAAGACTCTTAAAATATGAAATCATACATCTGTTGTATTATATATATTTAACTTTTTGTTAACATTAAAGTCAGTTCAGATAAAATTCAAAAAATCCCTTAAAATTACATTTAAAAAAGATAAGCATTACGTGAGATTATTAGGTTATTTTTAAAAGTTAACACTTACTGTTAGAAGCCAGGATTCCGAATATCATAGTAGCATTTCTTCTTACAATTTTGTCTTCATGGGTGAGCAGTTTAGTTAAGGGTTCCACAGCTCCAAGTTCAAGGAGGGTAGCTTTATTTTCTTCACCTGATGTCACAGGTAAAATAAAATCACACGTGGATATCATCAATTTCATCAAAACTTGTCCTTGTGTCATTTTAATTTCTTATTTGCCATTTGCCTTTCACATTCCTCTTTGCTCCCACACATATTTCTCTCGGAATAAACTTTAGAGCACAGGTAGCCTGGACATTAGCTGCTCTCCTTCCTCCTAATGGTGACAAAGCTGATTTCCTCTTGTCATTCAGTCCTTAGCCCACTCTGCACCTGCTCTGAGGGGTCTCCCCTGAGCCCACTATCTAATGTTATCACTACATCCATGCTTTTCTTATCCTTCTTTAGTCTACCTTCTTCATACCACTTGGCGATCTCCTTGCTTTGTCTGCCTGTCCCACTCTACTTAATTTTCCATGAGGACGGACACTCTTTCCATTCTATTCTCTCATATCCCTTAGTGCCTAGCATAGTGCCAGTCATGGACTGGCATAATCAATCACAAGACTTCATTAACATACACAGACCCCACTTTGAGTTAAAGTGGGATGGTGGGTTGAGTTCAGGGATTCATTTTTCACCCAGTGGGGTTACAGCTCCTATTTTGTCAGGCATGATATGCCTGCAGCTAGCGTGGAGGTATGCACACAGAGGGGAGCAGCCGGGGTCACTGGGGACTCCTTCGCTGTGGCAAGAAGCCCCAGATCCAGAAGGCCAAGTAAGGCCAGAATCTTGCTTAACTATAGAAGCAGTCTGTCTATATCTTGATGAGTGGGACAGCATTCTACAAAGTCAGGAATAATGTTTATGTCCTGATTAATTTCAGCTTTTCAATTTCACAGGCAATGAAAATACAGATTTCACTTTCAAATTCATTTGAGAGTATAATAAAGTCATTTCAACTTTTCTTGCCTCGGTTTTCTCATAAAATTAGAGTATTTTATATTTTAAGTTACAGGTCCACATTCTGATAAGACACAGACTATATCTTCCTAGAGCCCTTGGAATTGCCCTGTATCTAAATGGTCAAATCTGTCGCCTGGTAAGAATATGTTGAAATATGCACTGTTGACTCTTACAAACTTCTTTTCAAATCTTTCAATATTTGCATTTTATGGAAATTTAAAACTTAGTTTCTTAGATGAAAATGTTTCATCAAATGAACCTTGAGACAAATTTTAAGATACTTATGCTTAAGTATAAACATACATTATATATGATCGTTATAAAAATTAAGTTTCTTTAAATTTTCATTCTGAGACTTTTATTATATAACTTGAATTATTTCTTCATTAAAACATATTTCTTCTTATTTTTTAAATAATGGAATATAATTTTATGACCAGAAGAGGATTTGCAAAATTAACAACCTGTGTCATCTTTTACAACTATTTTTATTATTTTTTAACAGCCTTAATAAGATCATTGATATACGATAGACTGTACATATTTAAAGAGAACCACTTGATTAAGTTTTGACATGTGTTTAACACCAATGAAACCACACACCACCATGAAGAACATACCTAACACCCCCAAAAGTGTCCTCTTGACACTTTGTGAACTCTCTCCTGTTACTATACATTATTTTGCATTTCCCAGAACTTTATACAATCATGCAGTATGAGTTCATTATTGCTTGGTCTTGCTCACTCAGTCTAATTATTCTGAGATTAATCCATGTTGTAGCATGTATCATCGTTCACCCTATTTATTGTTATTTACTCTTCCATTATATGGATATATCATGATTTGGCTGGATCATCTGTGGTTGGTGTTTAACTTTTCAAGAAACTGCCAAATTGTTCCAAAGTGAATGCAAAAGTTCCAATTTTTCCCCATCCTAGCCAACACATCTGTCTATCTTTCTGATGACAGTAATATTAGAAGGTATGAAATAGTATCTCATTGTGGTTTTTTTAAAAAATATTTTATTTATTTATTTGACAGAGAGAGAGACATCACAAGTAGGCAGGGAGGCAGAGAGAGAGAGGGGGAAGCAGGCTTCGTGCTGAACAGAGAGACTGATGCGGGGCTCGATCCCAGGACCTTGAGATCATGACCCCATGACCCGAGCTGAAGGCAGAGGCTTTAACCCACTGAACCACCCAGGCGCCCCTCTCATTGTGGTTTTAATTTGCATTTCCCTCACAACTAATGATGGTGAGCAAAAGGTACCTTTTTGTACCTTTTGGTGAGCAAAAGGTACCTCCATATAACTCTTTGGTGAAGTGTCTGTTCAAATCTCTTGCTTGCATGTATTTTTAAATTTGGTTTGTTTTATTATTGAGTTTTGAGAGTTCTTTATATATTCTGGACACAAGTCTTTTTATCAAATATATGATTAACAAAAATTGTCTTGTGGTCTATAGCATATCTTTTAAAAAAGTTACTAGACTTTTTTTGAGCAGTTTCAAGTTTATTAAAAAATGAACATGGGCACCTGGGTGGCTCAGTTGGTTAAGCCGCTGACTCTGGATTTCAGCTCAGGTCACGATCTCAGACTCTCTCCTTCTGCCCTTCCCCCCACCTCTGCTCATGCTCTCTCTCTCTCTCTCTCTGAAATAAATAAATCTTTAAAAAAAATGAACAAAAAAATACAAAGTTCTCATATACTCCATCTCCCATCCCTCCCTCGTTTCTCTTATTATTAGCATCATGCATTAGTGTGGTACATTTGTTACAATTGATCAACCATTATCGATACATTACTATTAACTAGAGTTGATAATCTATATTATGGTTAACTATATGTGTTTTCCAATTCTATAGGTTTTAAGAAACATATAAGATTATGTTTAGCTTTATAAGAAACTACCAAATCATCTTCCAAAGTGCCTGTACTATTTTGGACTCCCACCAGAAATGAATGAGAGTCCCTGTTGTTCCACATCTTCACCAGCATTTTATGTTGTCAGTATTTAGAATTTAGCCATTTTAATAGGTGTGTAGTGATATTTCATTATTGTTTTAATTCACAATTTTCTGATAATGTAAGATGTCTTTTCACGTGCTTATTTGCCATCTGTGTATTTTTTGGTGAGGTGTGTGTTTAGGGTAAATTTGATAGAATTCAATCAATTGTCTTCTTATAGATTATGTTTTAGGGACATATCTAAGAAATTTTGGCTAACCCCAATACTCTTTTAGTAGCATCCCACAAATTTTTATATGTTATTTTCATTTTCAATTTGGATTTTCCTTTTGAATTCTTTCACTGACAGATTATTTAGAAGTGTGTAATTTAGGGCGCCTGGGTGGCTCAGTTGGTTAAGCGACTGCCTTCAGTTCAGGTCATGATCCTGGAGTCCCAGGTTCGAGTCCCACATCGGGCTCCCAGCTCTACGGGGAGTCTGCTTCTCCCTCTGACCTTCTCCCCTCTCATGCTCTCTCTCTCTCTCTAATAAATAAATAAAATCTTAAAGAAAAAGAAGTGTGTAATTTATTTTCTATTTAATGATTATCTAGAGTCCTTTATGTTAAGTGATTTTCAATTTAAGTCTATTGTGGTATGACATATTTTATATGATGGGAATTCTTTTAAATTTATTAAGACTTAAAAAATAAATTTATTAAGGCTTATATTATGGCTCAGAATATCACCTATTTTGATAAACGTCCTGCTTGCATTTGAAAAGAATGTTATTCTCCTTGGAATGTTCTATAAGTATCGATTAGGTTAAATTCACTTATATTGCTGTTCAAATCTTTTATATCCTTATAGATTTGCTATCCATTTGTTCTTTCATTTATTAATAGAAGGTTATTAAAGTCCTCAGCAATAATTGTGGATGTTTATTTCTCCCCCCATTTCTAACTTCATGTATTTTGAAGGTCTGACATTAATAACTGTTTAGGTTTTTCATAGCCTCTTTTTTTTCTTTTATTTAAATTCAATGCAGTAGTTAACACATACTGTAATACTAGTTTCAGGGGTAGAATTCATGATTCATCAGTTGCATATAATACCCAGTGCTCATTACATCAAGTGTCCTCCTTAATGCCCATCACCCAATTACCCATCCTCCCACCCACCTCCCCTCCAACAATCCTCAGTTTGTTTCCTATAGTTACGAATCTCTTATGGTTTGCCTCCCCCTCTGTTTTCATCTTATTTTATTTTTCATAGCTTCTTGATTAATTGACTCTTTTATTACTATAAAATGAGGTTTTTTATCTGATACTACTCTTTTATTATTCTGATATTAATATAGCCACTCCAGCTTTCTTTTGATTAGTGTTAATATAGGATATCTTTTTTTATCCTTTTACTTTCAAGTTATTTGTATCATTATATTCTAAGTGCATTTCTTGGATCCAGCATGTAGTTTGGTCTTGCTTTTTATAGACTATAACACTATCTCCCTGTTAATTGAGTATTCATTTAGTTTGATTATTGTTATCATTAGGTTTACGTCTACCATCTTGTTACTTGGTTTTTATGTGTCTCATTCATTATTCTTTGTTTTCCTTTTTTTCATTTCTGCCTTCTTCATATGAATTGAATATTATTTTTATGATTCCATTTCATTTCCTTTGTTGGCTTATTTGATATTACTTTATTATTTTAGTGGTTGTATTAAACTCTATAGTATACATCCTTACCACAGTCTACTTTCAAGTTGTGATACACCACTTCACATATAGTGCAAGAATCTTACAATAGTATACTTCCATTTTCCCCCTTTCTACCTTGGTACTGTTGTTGTTATGTATCTTATTTTTACAAGTGTTTCTGCACAGTAAATGATTATTCTTTTTGTTTAAAATAACCAATTTTAAGTGATTTAAATAATGAGAAAAAGCTTTATGTGGTACCATTTCTAGTGTTCTATCTTTATTATTTTGGGTAGATCCACATTTCCATCTAGTGTCATTTTCCTTCTTCCTGAAGGACCTACTTTACTATAATTAGTAGTGTGGGTTTGCTTGGAATAAACTACTTCAGCTTTGAATGTCTGAAAGAGACGTTATCTCAATGTTTTTCGAAAGATATTTTTGCTGGGAATAAAATTCTAGGTTTAAAGTTTTTATTTTTCTTTCAGTATTTTAAAGATTCTGCTCCACTGACTTCTTGCTTGCATCACTTGTGATGATAAATCTACTGTCATCCTTATTTTTGTTCTTCTGAATGTAATGTGCTTTTTCCATTGGCTGCTTTTTAAGATTTTCTCTTTATCACTCTTTTCAACCAATTTGATTTTGTTGTACCTTGGTGTAATTTTCTTCATATTCATTGTGCTTGGGTTTTTATGAGCTTCTTGGATCTGGAAGCTTAGAGTTTTCGTCAAGTTGGGGGAATTCAGAGCCATTATTTCTTCTAACACTTTTTCTGTCCCTCTTTCTTCTTTTTCAAAGACTCCAGTTACACATATATTGTGTCAGTTTTTATTTACTGATGACTTATGTCCTCATTATGGGTTATATTTTCCTGCTTCTTTTCATGCCTGGTAATTTTTTATTGGATGCCAGACATTGTGAATTTTACCTAGTTGGTAAATAGTTATTTTTGGATTGTTCAAATTTGTTTTGGGACACAATTCTCTGGAAACAATTTGATCACTTTTGGTCTTACTTTTAAAATATTTACTAGGTAGTACTAGAACAGAGCTCAATCAAGGGCTAATTATTTCTAACTCTGAAGCAAAACCCTTCTGTGTATTCTATATAATTCTCCATGAATCTTGAGGTTTTCTAGTCTGGCTGATGGAAGTAGGCATGACTTGTGGCCCTGTGTAAGCACCAGGCACCACTGTTAAATCTGATCTTGTTAAGTGCTTTGTCTGACTTCTAGTTCATATATATATATGAATATATGTACACACACACACTTCCTTATCAGTACTCAGCTGAACACCTGAGTCAGACCCCTTGCCAATCTCCTGAGTTCTCTTTCTGTGCAACTCTTTCCTCTCTGTTACCGAAAACTCTTGCTGCCGTTGTTTCCCTGAACCCTTAGATCTGCCTTCTAAACTCAAGTCCACCAGGTTCTGTATAGAATACCCCTTCCTGTGATGTGGACTGGAAGTTCTCTGAAATCAATAAACTGGGGTAATCACAGAATTTATTTCCTTCATTTCCTATCTCTCAATGGTCACTGTCCTTCATTGCCTAATACCCAGTATTTTGCCAACTGTTATTTCATAGTTTTTTGTTTCCTTAGTTGTTTCAATCAAGAAAGTAAATTTGACACCTTGGTCCATCATGGCCAGAAGGCAATGCCCCATTATTTATCTTAAAAACATACTCAGAAAATACTGCTAGTATAAAACACCAGACTTAGAGTAATTTCTGTATTGATATCACATAAAATATATGCCTATCTATTTCTTTACCTCATTTCATATAAAAAAGATGGCATTTGAGGACTCTTTATGGCTGAGTGAGACTCATGTTGCCATAACTGCATGATCCAATGTCTCCCTGAAATCTGGCCCAGAATTCTACCCAATTACTCATGAACAATACCTGCCAGAAGCAATGATTCTGGGTTTTATCTGGAATCCCAATAATGACTAGAGTGAAATAGCAAGGAGAGTATGTCACCATTTGCTACTTGAGTGATTTGTTGTTCTCTCATATAAGTCCCAAAACAATATTTAAAATATCATTTCCTTCAAATTCAAATTGCTCCCTTCATAGTTTAAAAGGTTTTGTTAAAACTACCAAGTTATACCAAACTCCTCAAGTATTCTCAATTAAAACATTAATACAGTATAATAAAAGTCTACTTTAATCACCACTTGGAATGAATTAAAATATAATTATCATTTATGATTATAAACCCTCTACGAATAAACCTTGCAATAGAACCTAACATGAAACATGCATAGTGTTTTAATAAACTCTATTTTTTACAGTTTTAGTTTTAGTTTTACAGAAAAATTGCAAGGATAGTACAGAGTTACCACATGTCTTATAAGCATTTTTCCCTGTTAACATTTTGCATCATTACAATTAATAAACCAGTATTAATACGTTACTATTAATTAAAGTCCAAGGTTATTCAGATTTCCTTACTTTTAGCCTGCTGTTCCTTCTCTGTTCCAGGATCCTATCCAGGATCCCCTGTGACATCTAGTCATATCCTCAACTTCTCTTGGCTATGAGAGTTTCTCGGACTTTTCTTGTTTTTGATAGCTCTGACAGTTTTGAGGAGTACTGGTTAGATGTGTTACTAGAATGTCCCTCACTTGGAACTTGTCTGATTTCAATGTTATAAGGTTTGGGGAAAAATAACAGAAGTGCCATTTTCATTATATCATGTCAAGTTCACATATTATCACTATGACTTATCACTATGGATCTGATTTTGATTACCTGACTCAGTAGTGTTTGTCAGGTCTCTCCACTATAAACCTGTTTCCATATTGTAACCTTTGAAAAGAAATCCTTCTGCAAAGCCCACACCTAAAGAGTGAAAGATTATAGTCTGCCTCCTTGAGGTCAGAGTACATAAATTATTTGGAATTCTTCTGCGTGGGAATTTTTCATTTTCTCTCCCATTTATTTACTTATTCAATTATTTATTTATATCAGTATAGGCTCATAAATATTGATTTATACTTTGGGTTATAATCCAATACTACTTTATTCTGTTGCTCCAATTGTTCCAGCTTTGACCACTGGGAGCTCTTGTAGCTCCTGTGACTTAAAATTTTTTAAACTACAATAAAACCATCAACATGACTATTCTATGCAGTGACTAAATTACTCCTTAAGATTAAGATAGGCACTTAGGGAGATATATTACTTTCAGGTAATGCATTAAATGATATTCTGGTTGAAATGATATTCTGGTTGTCTGAAAGAATTCATCTGACAAGAAGTGAATTAATGACTAGGGAGAAAGAGCCCGTTATGTAGTAAATATTTTAAGAAACTAATGAAATAGAAAAATAAACTGAAAAAACCAAACCTTTTAAAGCAAATCTATAAATGGCTTCACATGCTTTAGCCAAAATTTCTTCTTCTGGAGAATTAAGCATTAACACCACAGTTGCTGCTTTTTTGCTTTCAATCGTTAATGGGTCAAACTGAAATGTAGAGAGGAAAAAATGTCAGGTTCACATATGAGATTCAAAGAACACATAAAAAATGAAAAGTGTCTAGAAACTTGAAGAGAAATATAATAAGAGAACATAATCATACAAAAAGGATGTGGTCACTGCCCACAAAATGCATTGTAAAGTTTTTATTTAAAAAAACATCATTGACAGAGACATAGTGCCAGTATTGGTGCCTTTGGAATTCCTGGGGTAATGGCACGAAGAGAAAAGCATTTTGGAATCTGATAGATCTAGTCTCTCAACTTACCATGTGGAATCAAATAAGTTCCTTAAGCTGCTAGAATTTCAGTTTTCCTTTTCTATATAATGGTTATAATGATACATATTCTCCTCGAAGGATCCAGGAGAGGATTAAAGATCATATATGTAAAGCACTTAGCACATTGTTGGGCACATAATATATGATCATTAAATAACATATACTAGCATAATTCTTAGTTGATACACAAGAATCCTTGAGTACCTGTAGATATGAGATGCTCTGACAGTCCTAATAATCAGTACTTGTTTCTAATCATGATTCTTTCTGAGAGAGCAGAAATTATAATGTGAAATAACTAAAAAGCAATAGAAAACCACATATAACAAAATGTGAAATTGGATAAAATGTGAACCAGGGCAAATGGTATAGAGCTCTAGGAAGATCTCTATTGTGTTATGAGATTTTGAGAATTCATGGGTAGCCATAACACACAATAATAACTTCATGGCTCCTATGGGTTTTCTTCAATCAAGGTGGAAACAAATCATCACACCATTTTTCTTCTATCTCCAGAGACTGGTGACGGAGGGTGTTCTGCTTACATTAAAGGGAAAAAAAAATGAATTTCAAAGTTTTAGCTGGCTCTTTGTGTTGGCCCTTCCTAAATCTTATTGTGCCTGGGATATAACAAAATTGGTGTTCAGTTTCAGACTGAGAATGGAGGGACAGATTACTCTGAGTGAAGAAGACAGAGAAGATAGCAGTAAACAATGACTTAAAAGGGCAAAGCTGGAATAAAACTCCCCCTTGTAGGGGAAATGGTTGTTAGATTTCAGGACAGCATTATCTAACATCCAGATTAAAGCTGCTAGTTTGTCTATGTCTTACTCTAAGTGTCTTACACTTACTTCACCTTCTTATCCTGCTTAGATTTCATGATCTATTATTTTAATAACACTACTGCCAAACCCTAAATAAACCTTTGTGTCCTTCTGTCTTCTCATCAAATCAATTTTAGAATATCCAAACCACGAACAGACACTAGAAATTTCTTTCTTTGCATTTGTGCTCAAGCGTCCGAGCATTCTTAGAGAAACTAAAGGGAAAAGCAGTATTACTATAAATTCATGATCAACAAATTGACGACAGCCTCACATATTCACAAGAGCCTCTGCACATATTCCTCTATTAAAGAAAATGCTTCTCCTACTATGTAAGCCCAATATCTAATGTGTGCTTTGAATTTTTAACCCATTCATCTTTAATTCAGTCATTCGTTCAATAAACACTCATTCGACCCCTAATAAATGCATTTCAGAGAATAGCAAGCATTAAACAAGATAACCAATTTCCCCACTCTCATAGAACATATTCCCAGTTATGTCATACCATTAATCATCCCTTTTTTCTCTTGAGTAATCACCTTCCACCCAACAATTAAATTATTCCCATTACTTCGTTTGAGTCCACTTTACAGAAGGCCAATTTAGATTCGGTAAAATCCACCTAAGTGTAAGTATGATGAGTTTTAATAAATGTATGTGTACTTATAATCAATGATATGTGGAACTTTCCATTACCCCAAAATACTTGTTCCTGCCTCTCTCCGCAGTTGATTCCCTTACCCATATCCACTCTAGACAAACACTGATCCTTTTACTATAGATTAACTTTGACTATTTAATATGAAATTCTTATATAGGTACCGTTTATGTATGGCTCCTTTCATTTGGCAGAATGCTTATGAGATTCATTCAGATTGTTCCATGTATCAGTGATTCATTCCTTTTTACTGATGAGTGGTATCTCATTGTATGAATACAACACAATTTGCTTATCCACTCAGTTAGCTAATGGACCTTTGGGTTGTTTCCATTTGGGACCATTATGAATAAAGCTGCAATGGACATTTTCACATAGGTCTTCTTGTAAAATATGCTTTCATTTCTCTTGAGTAAATTCTTAGCAGTAGAATTTCTGGCTTGTCTGGTAGTGCATGTTTAACTTTAAAAAAAAAACAATAATTTTTTTCCAAAGTAGTTTTACTGTCTTGTGTTCCCACCAACAATGTATCTGTATCCAACAAGTGTATCTCTTCACTTATTTGTCTTCTTTGTCTCAGCAATGTTTTATAGTTTTCAGCATATAAGCATTGTATTTATTTTGTTAAACTTATCTCTAAATATTTCATTATTTTTGATGCTAATAGCAAACGATATCTTTTTTCTTCATGATTTTTTTTTAAAAGATTTTATCTATCTATTTGACAGAGAGAGAGAGATTACAAGTAGGCAGAAAGGCAGGCAGAGAGAGAGGGGAAGCAGGTTCCCCGTGGAGCAGAGAGCCCAATTTGAGGCTCAATCCCAGAACTCTGAGATCATGATCTGAGCCGAAAAGAGGCTTTACCTCACTGAGCCACCCAGGAGCCCCTCTTCATGTATTTTAAACAAGTGTTAGGTGAACAACATTTGGGACCATTTTTCCTCTTACAAATGAACCTTTCATTATGGTGATATGTATCTTTTTCTCTGGTAATATTATTTGCCCTGTAAGTATTAATATAGACACTCCATCTCTCTTATGATTATTTCAGTGTATCTTTTTCCATATTTTTACTTTTAACCTATCCGTATCTTTATATAGAAAGGAGATTTCTTATAGACAGCTTATAGTTTGGATCTTGTTTTTTTATTCAGTTTGACAATCTTTCACTTTTATTATTTTTTTTCTTAAAGATTCTATTTATTTATTTGACAAAGAGAGATCACAAGTAGGCAGAGACGCAGGCAGAGAGAGAAGAGGAAGCAGGCTCCCCGCTGAGCAGAGAGCCTGATGCAGGGCTCGATCCCAGGACCCTGAGATCATGACCTGAGCAGAAGGCAGAGGCTTTAACCCACTGAGCCACACAGGCACCCCCAATCTCTCACATTTAATTGGAGTATTAAATCATTTACATTTAATATAGTTATGGATATGATTGTGTTTTAATGGACCATCCTGTTAGTTGTTTCCTCTTTCTCTGATTTGGTTCCTGGTTCCTTTTTTCCTATCCTCTTTTAGATAATTGAATTTTTTTTAGCATCCAATTTTATCTCCTCTATTGGCTTAACAACTGAGTTTTCGTCTGACTAGGGATCACATATTTCTTTCACATATGATAATTTTTACTGGCAGCTAAACACTGTGAAAATCATGTTGTTGAGTGTCTGGATTCTTTCGGGGGGTTTCTCTTAAAGGATGTTGAATTTTGTTCTGCTAAACAGTTGTTTCATTTATGGTTCAGCTTGATCTATTCAAGACCTGTTTTAAAGCCTTATCACAGCAAGCCTGGGGAAGTGTTTGCTCATACTACTACTAAGGCATGACCTTGCTGGGTGCTCTATTTAATACCCCAGATGTTCAATAAGATCTCTCCAATCTTTTTGGGTCAAAACCAGAATGTCTTCCAGACCTGGACGAGTCTAAAAATTATGGAGCTTACGTCTCCCTGATAGTTGGTCACGCCTGTTCTTTGTCATGAGCATGAGTTTCACCCTGTGCTGCTTAGACTTCAAAGAGTCAAGGGGACCATTAACCAAATTTCTGGGGCTCTTTTTCTATGTATTTCCCTCCTCTCTGGCATTCTGCCCTGCAAATTCCAGCCACCTCAGCCTCTCTAAACTCTGGCTTCTCAAACCTTTCTTATTTTAAAACAAAAATAATCTTTACCTAGATGTTAATCACTTTCCAGATGCTATCCTATCTCTCCTTCCCTTTTGGTGAAAAATTTTATGAACTATTGATTTTTCTCCATTTTCTCCCTCTCACACTTACTCTAAACTGACTTTCATCCTCATCAGTTCACCGAAATCGTTCTAAGACCATCATCAGTGATCACCATGTTACCCATCACTTCTTGACATTTTTGTCTCATTTCTAGAGAATTAAAATAATAAACAATACTTGAACCTGGAGAAGGTTAAGGCTTACTTTAATTTCAGGCCTCCATCTTTCCGGGTACATTTTTTATTGCTTTTTATTCAAGGTATTTTGGGTATTGAAAATCCTTGGATGTTGTTGTTGTTGTTTGGGGGGGGGGTTGCTTTGTTTTGCTTTTTCACAGCTATCTTCCTCTGAACTTCCCTAAAATAGCACTTAATACATTGCATTGTTTCTCCAGTGTGTGTCTTCTTCAGTAAGCTCATCATCATTTACTCAGGTCTTCAAGCCAAAAACCTTGAAACATCCCCCAACTCCTCCTCTTCTCACACAACACATGCAGTCAATCGGCAAATCTGTCAACTCTACCCTCAACATGGATCCCGACTACGGCCACTTCTTGCCTTCCCCACAGTTACCCTCGGAGCCTAGCTACATAGCTTATGGTTCCTCTGTAATAGCCTCCAAATTGGTCTTCCAGTTTTCACTTTCCTTTCACATTGTAGCTAGAATGCTTTTACGCTTTTTGTTTTAAATACAAACGAGATGCCGCTAATCCTCTACTTGTAACTTTCCACTGGATTCCCCGTTTTGCACATCAGGATAAAAACCAACCTCCTTATATAGCTGAAAAGGCCCTATATGATCACGACCATCCCACCACCTTTGGCACCTACCTTGTAATCCCTGCTTTGTAATTTCCAGTCATACCAACTTTCTTGGCATTCCTCACACATACTAAGTAAGACCTTAGTTATTATTCTCTGGCTGGGGTGCTCTCTCCAGATATTTGCATAGCATACTTTCTCATTCCATTCGTCTTTCTTAAGTGTGACCCCACTGGGAAAGCTTGCCCTGACATGGATTTTATTTAAAGTAGCCTGATCACTCCCCATCCCTATAGCCTACTTTAATTTTCCTGACTGATCATTGCTATCTGAATTATATTATTTGTTAAGTGACTGTTTCCACCAACTAGAATATTTGTTATTCTGGTATTTCAATTTTTTTTTATTAAAGATTTTTATTTTTTATATTTTATTAGAGAGTGAGAGACTGAGAACTGAGAATTAGAGAGTGAGAGACTGAGAAGGTCAGAGGGAGAAGCAGACTTCCCGCAGAGCCGGGAGTCCGATATGGGACTCGATCCCGGGACTCCGGGATCATGACCTGAGCCGAAGGCAGTTGCTCAACCAACTGAGCCACCCAGGTGCCCGGTATTTCAATATTTTTAAAGCTGACTTTATAAGCATGTGAATAAATATGCCATGTTAAAACAAGAATATGTGATGACACAATGACTACAGTTGTCAAAGGAGTAAAATATATTTAAACTAAAACTATCATAAATATCTTTAGTCCTTCTTCAATGGTTAAGAAAACATGAGTATTTTGCCATGTCTTCTGGTCATCCTTAAGAAAAAGGTGATATGGGGTATAAGAAACTTAAAGGGAAGATTCAAACTGTGAGAGTTACAATCAATCTTAAGAACTATTAAAGGAGGAGAAATACCAATATTTGGCAGAGAGTGGAGAAATTTGGCATGACATTTGTTTCTCCTACAGAGCCTACAGCATTATAGTAATTTTTTATTAAAAAAGGTGCTGAGAATAAAATGATAGCTATAACAGAATGCCACACAACTAAATAAATAATACTGTGCTGTAATTACATATCCCATCTGCTTTCCTGTGAGGAACTCACAGTCAGTCACCAACAAGCTGGTTGTGAAATTATAATTTCATGCTCTGTACGAAATAAATGATGAACAAAATTTATTTATAGAAAGAGTGTAACAAAGGGGAAGCATTTTGGCTAAACTTGAAATTTTAAGCTCAGTCAATTAGAGAAGCTATAGACTCATAGAGATATTTTTATATCTCTATTAAGGAAACAAAATTGTCTAGAACAGTGGTGCCCAGTAGAATTTCAACGATGGAAATGTTCTGATTCTGCATCATCCAATACAGCAGTCACAAGCCACGTGGGACATTTGGGCACTTGAAGTGTAATGTGACTGAGAAACTGAATTTTTCATATAAGTTTTAGTTGTTAATTTTGATTGATTTTCCTTTAATTATTATAAATTTAAATTTAAATAACCACATGTGGCTAGTAACTACTCTATTAGCACAGGTTTGAAAGAGTACAAAATTATAAAGTTGAACTCGGTGAAAGTATATAAATCATGACAGTTTAGTGACTTTTATGGTACCAATAAGGGCAAATAAAAGGCTTTTTTGATGTCAATTGAAATGTGTTTACTACATCAGTGGTCTCAGATCACAAGAAACCAATTACACAGGAAAAGAGGGACAGATAAACAGAAGGAAGCAGACTACCACTCTTGTATGTATGAACTTTTAGTACAGAAATCTTGACATTAGTTGAAATCTGCTAAAAAGCGTAAAAATGAAAATGAAAACAGCTAAAATGGTCTCTAGTCTTCTTTATGACCTGAATTAAAGGTTTAGAGCCAGGTAAGCAAGCTGATAATTTTTTATATAGTTTTATATATGTTTATTAATTTATATTAATTTTTATTAAATTCTGACATATTGTTTATCTGTGATGAGGGTGAAAGACAGGAAAATAAATTCCCATGAAGCTTCATTTCTGAAATAAGCCCATTTCGGCAGTCAGGGACAGTGCATTAAGGGTTGCATTCTGAGGTTGATGAAAGCGTCCTGGAGAAACAAGACCCTGGAGGCATCCCACTCTTGCAAGGAACTGGGTTTGGTTGCCCAGGTGAGGGAGCAGGTTCCGCTATCGCCTCTTGCTCAGATTCAGTACTCCTCCCCCATATGGCCCCGACCTACAGAGAGAAGGTGCTGACCCTTAACATAAATGTTCAGTTAACTTGATACTTATTGAGATTCCAGAACCATCATCCCTTGTGAGTTCAGATGCTGTGGGTTTATCCATTGGAACTCAATTTCCTCTGAAATATTAAGAAATAAAGGTTCCATGCTCATAAACTTGAAGACCTGACCATGAATCATGATGGCCACACAAATGACCTTAGGGGGACTGGGGACCCTGGGGACTTCAGTGGCCAGCTGGTCTTCCACAGCTGATCTCCTTGCCTTGTTTGACAATTCATAAAACTCTAAAGTTTTACCGAGCGATGAAGAGCACCCTCAACTACATCGTTCAAAATAACAACTTTTACTAGGTTCTTACGTAGTGCCAAGCACTGTTCTAAGCATCTTATATTTACCTAACTTTGCCTCGCTGCTGTGAGTGGATATGAAGTGGCTATCATTACAGCCTCACTGGAGTAGATAGAGGTTGAGAACTTTGCCCCAGATCATAAACGACGATAGAGTGAGGATTCAGGCTCTGGCAGTATAACTGCAGCTTCCGTTCTTCGTCACTGAATATCTTGCCTTATATTAAATATTATCTGCTAAGGTCATTTGTTAGTAACTCTCTTATGTAATCACTCTACAGAAAGTTTGTCTTTTATTTAAAGCATCACAAACAACCTTTCAGCTAGAAATGGAAATGATGTGGGGAGGCAGAATCTTGCACTGCTCATTAAAGCTATATCTTCCCCACATCCAAGCATCTTAGTTAGTGGTCAATTTCATGAGAAGGAATGAAGGTCAATAAACCATATAGGCATATATTAAATGTATACTTTGACAATGAGAAAATTAGGAAAAGCAAAGGGAGCTTTTTGTTTTAACCATATAACTGAATATTCTTCTTTCTGTCCCCATAACCCATTTTAAATAGTAGATGAAAGGCTAATAAAAATACAAATCTTTGAAAATAATGTTTTTATGAAGTTGTTATTTGTTGACAAAGGGAAGTTTTTTTTCTTAAGCAGTTATCTATCCATCTTGTAAATTTGGTTTTCCTTTAAAATTTGTACAAGAAAATTTGTAGACTTTGAAGAGGTACACCTTGGAAAAAATTCCAAGTTCAGATAGCTTAAACTGTGGCATACTATTTTGAAGTATTTGAATTTTCAAGATAGAAAGTGATTATATACTTTCACACTAATCTATCAGCTTTATTGACATAAAGGTAATAGGGGAAAGGCAATAGTCAAGACCATTGGTAACTATAACATGCCTTTTTTTTTGTATAATTTTTTTAAGTATAATTAACATAGGGTGTTTTGTTAGTTTCCGGTGTACAATATGATTCAAAAATCTATACATTTCTCAATTCACATCAAGATAAGTCTACTCTTAAATCCCCTTTATCTCATCCATCCTCTACCTACCTTCCCTCTGGCAACCACCAGTTTGTTCTCTGAATTTAAAGTCTGTTTTTTTTGTTTGTCTCTTTTGTTTGCTCATTTGGTTTTTTCTTAAATTCCATGTATGACTGAAATCATTAAGTATTTATCTGTCTTTGACTTACTTCACTTAGCATTATACCCTCTAGGTCCTTCTATGTTGTTGTAAACAGCAAGACTGCATTCTTTTTATAGTTGAGTAATATTCCACTGTGTATATAAATATATATATATATCTCACATCTTTATCCATTGATCTATGAAAAGATACTTGATGCAATCCCTATCAAAAATACCAACAATATTTTTCATAGAACTAGAACAAATGATACTAAAATGTGTATGGAAACACAAACTATCCCAAATAGCCAAAGCAATCTTGAGAAAGAAGAACAAAGCTGGAATTATAACAATCCGAGGTTTTAAGATATACTACAAAGCTATAGTCATCAAAACAGTATGGTACTAGAACAAAAATAAGACACATAGATCAATGGAACAGAATAAGAGCCCAGAAATCCCATGCTTATATGGTCAATTAATCTTCATCATAGGAGGCAAGAATATACAATGGAGAAAAGGCAGTCTCTTCAACAAATGGTGTCTCTTAAAAGGGAAAAGAATGAAACTGGACCACTGTCTTATGCCATACACAAAAATAAACTCAAGTGGATTAAAGACTTAACTATGAGACCTGAAACCATAAAACTTCCAAAGAAAACACAGGCAGAAATTTCTTTGACATTGGCCATTACACATGCTTTGGCTGCCCCTAAGGCTGTTGTGAACTGAGGAAACAAGAGCTAGAATTCTGGTAACGCTAGGATTAAAGCTGTTTCTCAAGCCCTTGATTGTGCCCTGCAAGGACTGGAGTACAGAGGAAAGACAATACAAAAGTATATAAAGTGTATAGACAAATATATCTATTGTTTAATAGTCTGTTAACTCCAATTTTAATCAGACAGTGTTTATCGACAAGTTCTGTGTTCATTAGTCCACTTTCTGGTAATAAGATGTCAATAATGTGATTTTGTAGGGCACCTGACTGGCTCAGTCAGTGGAGCACGCAACTCTTGATCTTGGGATTGTGAGCTTGAGCCCCACATTGGGTGTAGAGATCACTTAAAAATAAAATCTTGGGGCACCTGGGTGGCTCATTAAGTTAAGCATCTGACTCCCGATTTAGGCTCTGGTCATGATATCAGGTCCTGGTGTGGAGCCTAGGGCTCCACACTTAGCAGGGAGTCTGCTTGGGATTCTTTTCTTCCCCCGTCTGCCGCCCCCCCCCCCACCAAGTGCTCTCTCTCTCTCTCTCTCTCTCCCTCAGTTAGGTAGATAGATGGGTAAATAAAATCTTAAAAAAAAATAAAATAAAACCTTTAAAAAATGCTATTTTGCAACAAAAAGTGGTAATGCAAACTTAGGATGCAATGAAAGAAACAAGAGCATTTGGAATGTTTTAGGAGTATGTCCAAAGGGAGAATAACTAGAATGATGAAAATGTATCATGAACCGCAATGACCATCTATCTCTGCAAAGCTTTCCTAGTCCTGGGAAGACAGATGCTTCTGCAGTCTTTATTCCCAACTGTACTGAAGGATCATACATAAGAAGTTACATAGGGTGTGTGTGTGTGTATGTGTGTGTGTGTGCCCATGTCAGAGTCTAAAGGAGTCCCATAATAATAGGTCTTACTTATTAGTGCTAACTATGTGCCAGGTACTGAAAATTTGATGTGCTTTATTTCATTTTAATTCCTACAACAATCAAAATGAATTGAACGTTATAATTTGCACTGAAGAAATTTTTTTTTTTTTAAACTGAAATAACTCAGCCACATTTGGCAACCGTGCACAAATAACACAGCTCATGAGAGGCAGAGCTGGGATGTAGCTCACATTTGTAACCACAAAACTCCAGTGTTGTTAGGAAGATTCTGCACTAAGCTCAGCTTCCCTCAAACTATAAAATCCTGTGAGTCTACTGACTGACTATAAGCATTATTTTAATTTGCATTTTATTCAAAGAAAATTACGCCAAATGTCTGTTTCAAAATAAGTTTCCACACTGAAAACTGTCCAAGTTCATTTTCTATTTTTAACAAAATCTTTTGGTAATTCATAAACTTTAAGAAATAAGATAAAACCATGCTTTTAAAAGAGAGGCAGGGTTTTGTGTTGTAGGCAATGCATTATTCAAATATCTAGAATAGAAAAAAGAGGATGAACCCACCTTTTCTCTCCATAGAACTGGAAAATACAAGACTTCTGATGTCCAAATGGTCATCTTCAGACAACCTTCTATACCCAACTAGTAGCTATAGCATAAACTCTAGTTATCTTTGAAAATCCACTTGGATGATTAACATTAATGAGGGCCAGACAAATATAAATTTAAACTATTTAAAAGAACAAACCAAAACTATTTGTTCATTAACTAGGCTTATAAACATGCCATCCACATACTGGAAAAGCTAATAATTACTCTCTAATTGTGCTAATTATGTAATGACAACATTGTAAATGTTTGTTTATATAATGTTAGATTTCTCTAATCTTATCATTAGTCAGACTTTGGACTTCTGCCACTGTGTACTCATGTATATACTGGTATGTGCCAAACTGTTTGAACAATTTATTTTTAAAATTGGTTGTTAATGTGCTACTATAATATTCAAATCAGAAACTTACCACATCCTTAGGAGGTGGTTCTGCTTCCTTCTTTATCTTTTTACCCATTCTGGAAAAAAGATGGAATAAATAGTTAAAAGTGTCATTTGTCAGAGTGCCTGGGTGGGTCAGTTGATTAAGCATCTGACTCTTGATCTCAGCTCAGGTCTTGATCTCAGGGTTGTGAGTTCAGGCCCCATGTTGGGCTCTAGGCTGGGAGTGGAGCCTGCTTTAAAAAAGTGTCAATTGTACATTGTTTATACAAAGTACAAATCTATGTTACCTATGCCCTTAGAAGGGGATTTATTTCCTCACTTTTAACTGTACATGAAAAGAGACTATGCAAAACATGTAGAAATTATTGTACATGTACAAATATTTTGCTTACATTCTTATTCCAAATTCTCAATTTTTTAGGAATTTATTGATAAGATTGTTGAGCATAGTCTTGGCTTCCAGTTCGTAAGGGAGACAATACATTAGTGACATGACTTTTACTTACATAACAGGAAACAGTTTCCATACTTACAGCTCATTTATGGAGGGCTTGGGAGACTAAATCCAAGTTACTTTTGAGATCTGCAAGAACATTTTGCCACAAAGGGATGGATTTTTGTCTGCTTTCGCATGCTGATCTATCCCAACAGGATCTGGTACATACTAGGCATTCGATATTTATAAAAATCGTTAACTGTTTTTCCTGGGAGTATGATTTTATGTATGATACCCAAGACATACTAACACCAAACTAACATTGGTGTCATCTCCCTGGATAACCAAAAGTTTTCTCTAATATAATCCATAGTTCAATAAAAAAAAGTAATTGAGAATCTGAAGAGTTATATACTGGGGCAATTGAGGTTACTGCTTGCAAGACCCTTTTCCATCTTGTATGTCCATGACTGTGCAGGAAAAACGTCAAGAGCATTGGTACTCATAGTTGATATACACAGAGGAGTTACTCTCCCTGGGTTCAGAGAACTTTCCCAGATATTGGTGACTGCTAGAATAACTCCAGAAATCTTTTGAATTTTCTCCAGTGAGAGTTTGTGGGGTTATGCTTGGCATTTGCGCAATCTCAGATAGTATAAACGAGTCCCGAGGAAATTACTGTAGTTTCCAGAGAAATTCTGGGAAGTGAAAAATCCTTGGAGAGAATCTACGATGTCAGAGTTAGTTCAGATAGTCTGTCAACCTACAACTGCAACTCCTAGCATTAGAGACACTGACCAGAATTTATCACCTATTTTAAAAAGCCACATGTTCATGGAAAAACTCCTACGGACTTCTGAAAGACATTTCTAAGCTCAGGTCATATAAATTTCAAGATCTTTGAGAGTCTGGGCAACTTTATGCTGTGATGCACTACCTCACATTATATCCAATATATTGAACATTAAAATGCACCCACATTCTCCATTAAATACAATTTTCTTCTTAAAAAATTTTTTGAAATTAAGCATTTGAAATTATTCAGCAGTTTGTGCACCTGGAAATTCTTAAAAATGAGAAAGCTGTTTTCAAATGTAATTTAATATTAATTAAAAAATTTAACATTAACTTTTCAATTTTCTTTTCAGATTTTAGAGGCAATATTTTTTTTTCAAAATTTAAACATCTTTCATAGATGTTTAAAAAGCACAAAAGCCCTAGACATTGTGTCTATAATATTCCAAGCAGATGCACAGAAACTATTCTGGACAAATGAAAATCTATCCTATGACTAACCTCTAGGAAAAAGAAACTTCACAGCTCTTTGCAATCAATTCCAAGATACAGCAGCCTTTGATTTACATGAGAACTGCTTCTGAATAATGTTTGAGAAGTAACTGAATTATACCTGCACAAAACTACTGTATGTCATCTGATTTTCACTCAAGAACTTATTTTTCCCATTTCAAGATAGGGACTTTGAATAATTGCATATTGAAGAGTACAGAGGTTAGAATAGCCTTAACACAGGATTATAGCAATGGAGCTGTTCCTAGGCAATCCTATGAAGTAGGAAGCATTTAGTTTGTGTTTTTATTGCCACATTGAGCATAATAGTTAATGTGGGAGAAAGTATACAACGACCATAGAACCAGGGGCAATAAGCCTCAAAGATAACCCTAAGGTGTTTTTTTGTTTTTTTTTTTTGACTTTGTAAATTCAACATTTCACTTAAAATCAACATGATACAATCAAATTACCTTATATTATTTTATTCTTTAAAAATCTGTTTTCCTTTAAAGCTTCAGAGATGTCAAATTAAGAAAATAAATTCCCTTGACTGTTTGAAGCAAATCTGCTTTCCTTGACTATTTAACCACCTGTCCATTGATGATTTTTACTGTGCTAAAATAAACACACTATAAAATTTACCATTTTAATCATATTTAAGTGTCCAGCTCTCTGTCTGCTGTCCACTTATAGAGGTAATACATTTCATTACAGAAAATTTGGAAAACAAGGAAGGGCACATGGAATTAAAAAAAAAAATCACTCAGGAAAACACTCAGGGAGATCAGCACTATTTCAGTATAGTTCCTTTTTCGTGTGTTCTCTATAGTTATTTTACGCAGCCTACCTGGATTTCTAGCCCCTATTCTCAACGTCCCTTCCTGGAACCATTTTCCTACTATATTCTTAAACTGATGGACAAGTTCATGGAAGGTCAGCCCCCATTTATGGCTCCAATCATCTCCAATGAATCAGCATATCATGTCACTTAAAATAATAAAGTCCACTATTTATCTAGACAGTCCCCTACTGTTGAGCATTTGTTTCCAATTTCCTGAAATTATGGGTAAGGCTGCAATGAACATCCTTAGACATAAAATGTTCATCCACATTTCGCAACTGCTTCTTTCAAGATAAAGTAAAATAACTGGATGAAAAGGCATGAACTTAACAGCATTGAGTATGAAAATAAATCTGCTTTAAATGTGCATCTTCTCGAGGAGAGCGGAGCCACGTTTTTTCGCCCACAAATATGTCAGTCATTTGTACGTCTTGGTGAACTTTCAGACCACCCGACCTTAAATGTTAGCCTATGGCGAGATCTCTTTTGAGAAAACTTGAAAGGGAGGAGGAAGGCTAGAACAAATGGGGACTCGCTTCTTGAGTTGCTGAGCGTCAAGTATTGGAATCTTAGACCCTCAGATGCCCTCTCCGGGCCTCAGTTTTGTCACCTGTTAAATGGAAGGCGGCAGGGATGCTTATGAAACCCACCCCGACCCCCGTCTAATACTGCGGGCATAGGGCAGGGACCGACAACCCCTACAAGGTGTTCGTTCGTTCCCTCAGTTGGCCCAGAAATCCCCACCCGCGGGGCACCTTTTCCTTGCCCAAGTTCTGCCGGGACCTTGGCCGCGGGCCTCTCCAAACCGCGGGAGTAGCTGCGCAGCCGCACGCCTGCCTTTACCTGCCAGGAGATCCCTCAGAGCCGCGGCTCCTCACACCTGGAGAACTGCACCGGCCGTGGCTGGCGCGCGCCTCCTAGGCCACTGTTGTTCTTGGTTGCTAAGCGACACCGGGCCGCGCCTGCGCGCGCACGGGAGCGCGCGCCTCCGCCCGGGAAGCTCGCGCTCGGCCGCGCGAGGCGCTCATTGTCTCGCCTTAGGAAAGCCGCCGTGGGTAGGGGAAGAGCTGGGGCGTCCTCGGCACCCGGCACCCGGAGTCCCCTGCTTTGAGGCAGGGCAGACAGGGTAGACGTGAGAATCCTCCTCTTCCTAGTTGTTGCAGGCGAGCCCAGGTGCAAACTGTAAGTCAGCAGGCCAGCAGACCGGTTCTGGATTCACGTACTCCGAGATGCTATTGCTCTCTCCCCAAGACAGGCCAGAACCCTAGGATGACTTACAAATGCCCACTTTCTATCCCGACTCCACGAAGCCGCAGACCTGCAGGGCCCACGCCCTGCATGCACTAGGATGTCTAGTCTGCCCTCCCAGAACTTATCTTGGCCCTGCTAAATCTCCTCTTCCGCCTTTCTTTCCTCTTTGCGCCATTCTTCCCAATGGCCTAGACCTCCATTTCCCTTCTTCGTCTTCCGCCCTCCCCTCCAGTCAGCAGTTAGGTCAATTGGCCCTCTTCATTTTGTCGTGTATTTCTTCAACAAATATTTATTAAGCATCGGTTTGCCAGGTCATGTGCAACTTGTGTAACTCCTGGAATATTCTTTCATTTCTACTTAATTAAGCCCAGCTCAAATGCTGTCTTCATAAAATACTCTTTGATTGGAACTTTGTGCAAAAAAAAAAAAAAAAAAAATCTCTCCCTCTCCTGAATTCCTCTCACACTTTTAAAACTCCATCTCTTGCCTACCTCTGCTGGCCCCCCAGCCCTAAGAGTGTTAGGTGTTTCTTATAGTTGCTTCTTTAATATCCCTTTATGTCCTTATACCACCTTTTAAATTACCTGATAAACAGCTTTATATGTATTTAAGAATTCTTTATATTAAATTTTCTATCAAATAATTTGTGATTTCTGTCTCCTGATTGGGATTGGGCCTTAAATAATACACTCCTAGATCTTCAGGCTTTCCCCCTTCAATATAGGAATACTGTGAACTCCCTCCTTTGCTTCATATAAAAAACAGAAACAAACGAAAAATCTCCTTTTAACCTGTATTTCCCTCTAGCTATCATTCTGTTTTTCTCTTTCTCTTCTTGGCCATGGGTTTCCAAAACAGTAGCCTGCATTTGGTATTTCCACATGTATTAACCTCCCTTCACTGTTCAAACCACAGTGATCTAGTTTGGTCCCATTACTAAAATTACTCCAATCCATTGGCTGTTTCTTAGTCTTCATTTTCCTTGACATCACTCTTGCATATAACACTCTTGATGATACCTCATTCTTGAAACACCTTCCTTGGTTTCCTTGATACCACTCGCTCTTGATCTTCCTCCAACTTTTATGACCACCATTTAAGGCCTTTTCTATACAGACTTAAGTGTTGCTATTTTCCAGGGTTCTGTCCCTGGTTCCCTTCTCATACTATATGGTTTTCCAGGGTGATGTTCTTTATTTTTATGATTTCAACTGCCATACATATAGCTCCCAGCAGACTTCAATACTGAGCTCTAGGTTCATATATCCTTCATCTTACTGGAAAACTCTACCTGGATGTCCACAAGCACCTCAAACATCAACACTACCCACCTAAACTCATCATTTTCCTTTAGGGACATGTTTTTCTATTTATCAAGAGGTACCACTATCCACCTATATACTCAAGCATGAATTCTGAATGATATCTTGGAACCATTCTCCTTCATATTCAGTTATGTGGATTCCCCTAAAACTGTCTTGAATTTATTCTCACCTTTCCATTCCCATAGCTCAAGTACTGAATGTCACCATCCTTCACCTGATTTCATCTAACAAGACTTCTGACAGGTCTATCACCCCTCTAGCTTTATCCTAGCTTCAATCCACCTTCTCCAAGATGACTAAAGTAATCTTTGTAATTTGTTTCGCTCCTTGTTGGGTCCTAATCACTCCACCTCATGCAGGATGAGATACAGCAAGAGTCTTAAATTAGCATTCAGGGGCACCTGAGTGGCTCAGTGAGTTAAAGCCTCTGCCTTCAGCTCAGGTCATGATCTCAGGGTCCTGGGATCGAGCCCCACATCAGGCTCTCTGCTCAGCAGGGAGCCTGCTTCCCCCTCCCTCTCTGCCTGCCTCTCTGCCTACTTGTGATCTCTCTCTCCATGTCAAATAAATAAATACAAAAATTTAAAAAAAATTAGCATTCAAGAGCTTATTCTGGCTGACTCCTCCATACTGCAATAGCTTCTCTAATCACTCAAGAAAGAAAGAAAAGGAAAGAAATGGCAAACTGCTCATAATTCTCCAAGTACACTATAACATTTTAGGCCCTTCGCTCTCCTAATCAGGATGAAAACCATCTATTTGTCTTACAAATTTTATCTTAGTCATGATTTCCTCCAGAAAGTTTTCATTGGCTTCTCCAAACACGGTGCGACATTTCCCATTTTTTTGCCATCACTGTGCCTTACACTTGCTCTATTTCTGCTATTTTCACACGATATTGTAATGTATTCATTTGTGTATGTCTCCCCACATTGGCTCTTTCTAACTGTTCATAAATAACTAACATTTGTTGAATGCCCATATGAGCCAAGCAGTGATGAAGCAGTTAAGTGCACCATTAAATCCCCACCATAAGCCTTTCAAGTGCAAATGAAATAATTAGCATAAGGTCACTCTACTCCTAAATGGCAGAGCCAGAACTTGAACAAAAGTCAACTTAAATTTTATAGCCTTGGGGCGCCTGGGTGGCTCAACGGGTTAAAACCTCTGCCTTTGGCTCAGGTCAAGATCTCAGGGTCCTGGGATCTAGTCCCATATCGGGCTCTCTCAGAGAGCCCGAATCCCAACCCCCACCCCCGCCGACCCGCCTGCCTCTCTGCCTACTTGTGATCTCTCTCTGTCAAATAAATAAATAAAATATTAAAAAAAAAAATTTAGAGCCTTGTTCTAAACCAATGCCATCATACCAGCCCATCCTGAAAATACACTGTTATGACAAATTGTAAAGTTTTCATAAAGTAATAAAGCTACCCTTTTAATTTTTTCCCCCACACCCTTAGTCTTTAATGCGCATGTCTATATTTTGGGGTCCTTTTTATTATAACATATATAGCTAGATGATTTTTGACAAATGTTTACAGTTGTGTAACCATTACTACAATGAAGATGTAGAGCATTTCTATCACCTCAAATTTCCTTCATGCCCCTTTGAAGTCAGGCCTTTCCCTCTAAACCTCTTCTCCAAGAAAAACTGATCTGTTTTCTCTCCCTATAATTTTGGATTTTTAAAATATCTTATGAATTGCACCATGCAATATGCTGCCTCTTGTGTCTGGCTTCTTAATTTAGCATAAGGCTTTCGAGATTTGTTCATTGCATGTATCAGTAGCTTGTCTCTTTCTGTTGCTGAGTAGTATTGTACTACATGGATATATAACATCCAATCACTGGTTGATGGACATTTGGGTTCTTTCCAGTTTCGGACTGTTATAAATAAATCTGCTCTAAACATTTATACACGGGTTTTTGTGTGAACATATGTTTCTCCTTCCTTGGGAAAATACCCAAAAATGGAATTTCTGGGTCTTATGCCATGTGTATGCTTGATGTTATGAGAACTTGCCAAACTGTTTTTCCAAAGGATCTATACTATATTTGCATACCCACTACCAATGAGTGAGTGATCCAATTGCTTCCTATGCTCTACAACACTTGATATTATCAGGCCTTTAAACTTTAGCCAGTCTATTGGGTGTGTAGTGGTGCCTCCTCTGGTTTTAATCTGCTTTGCCTTCATGACTAATGATGAGCTCATTCTACGTTTTTGGTGACCATGTCTATATCTTCTTTTGTGAAATATCTGTTCAAATATTTGTCCTACTTTTAACTGAGCTGTCTTATTATCACAATAGTCCTCTATATATTCTGGATAAAAGTCATTTATCATATATAACTTGGAAATACTTTCTGCCCAGGTTCATCAGAGTGGAAAATTAAATTTAGAGACCACAATTTAAACACTTGGGTTGCTCATTGCTACTGGGTTGGTCATTGCTTCTAGGTCTTCTCAGAAGCCTGGTGAAGCTATGAATTCAGCACACATTATAAATCAGAAATCTACAGATCCAGACTGTGGTTACAAGAGGTAAGATATTCTGTGGCAGTCATTGGAACTCTCTGGTTCTCTAGCCATGGCTTAAACTTAAAACTCTAAGCCTGTCATTTTCTGTCTCAGAACTACTAAATATAATTAGAAGTAATTTACCCATTCTGCATCCCTTATGGTGCTTTTGTTCACCAGACTCTGCTATAGCGGTAGCCACTTTGTCCTGTCAAAATCCTCTCCAAAAGGTACTTCTTTCTAGGACACCACAGGTTACCATTAGATATCCTCTCAAAGTAAAGAGATCCCTTTACTGTTTTCAAATTCACTCAGGTTCAACAACCAGTTCCAGATTTACATCTTTGGATTTCTAAGGTCAGCAGTCACTTCTGGTACCAATTACTGTATCAATTTGAAGCTCCACTGTGGACAACAAAATCTATTCTGGTTGACAGGGAATTAGAGATTTACAGCATTATTGCAAGGGCTGGAGGAACAGGTGCTAGGTTTTTAGAGATGACTTTCAAAACAGTACTGCAAAGCATTATCCACAATTGCCAAGACGTGGAAACAAACTAAATATCCATTGACAGATGAATGGATAAAGAAAATGTGTATCTTTTGGATACAATGGAATACTATTCAGCCATAAAGAAGAAGGAAATTCTGCCATTTGTGACAACATGGATGAACCTTGAGAGCATTATGCTGAGGTAAGTCTGACAGAGAAAAACGAATATGTATGGTTGTATGATTGCACTTACATTTGGAATCTAAAAACTTTGAACTCGTAGAAGCAGAGCAGAGTGGTCGTTGCCAGGAATCAAGGGGTCGGGAAAATGGAGAGATGTTTGTCAAAGGGTACAGACATTCAGTTATAAGATGAATAAACTCCAAAGATCTAAGATAGAGCATGGTGACTGTAGTTAACAATAACTGTATTATATACTTGAAAATTGTTATGCAGTAAAGCTTTAATATTCTCACCACCACCATAACAACAATAAAATGGAAATTATGTGATGTCAAGGATATGTTACCTAACCTTATTGTGGTAATCATTTTACAATATGTATGTATATTAAATCATCACATTGTACACCTTAAACTTATACAATGTTGTATGTCAATTACATCTCAATAAAACTGGGAGCCGAATAAATATATTAATGTATAGTAATAAATGCATAAACATATATCAGTATTTAAATATTCATATATAACAAATATACAAATAAATACATCTCAGTATATATCTCAAATGTGTGAGCAAAAGTGGGCAACCAAGAAAGCCAAGGAACCAGAAAACTTAAATCATAGAGAATAATAAGGATTCTTTGAAATTTATATGTATGCTTCACAGTAATTCTTTTAATCCTCGGCCTTTTTTTAATTTTTTTTTTTGGTCATGGAAAAGTTATGAAGTGAAGCAGCAGTGCAGCAGTGCCTAGCAAATCAGGCCATCTCCCCTCCAAAAAGATTTGCACTTCTTAAAGCATCTGCGAGCTTAAAATTGAAAAAAAAAATAATTTTATGAAATCAGTTACAGCTGTATGAGATGAAGCTTAATTTCATAGCAAAAGCCAACTTGCATGCATAATTAGAGAATCACTCAATTTAACAAACTATGCTAAAATTGCCCGTGTTTGGGGCAAGCAAGATAAGAGCATGAAAAGATGTCAGTTTTGAGCGGTACCACAAGTAGATGCATTTACGACATGTGAGTTGCCCTAATCTAGAAATCAAACATTGATCGATCTATAGGCATTACCAAGTATATCCAGTTAATAAATCTAGTTAGACTACCTAAAGAGAAAAGCTTCAAAAAAAAAACATTATTTGTTCTGCAAAGAGGTACCAAAACCAAGGTCTTGAGACAAGATACTTAAAGTGCTAAATGAATATGTTGAAACAAATAATATATATTAGGTAAAATGCTTAAATGGGTATATTGATGCTTTAATTCTAAGTTAAAGGATGTACATCAACAGTTGGTTCCCAAAACCCCATCAATGAAAGAACTCACTGTTTATTAATTACAGAGAAATGTTGGTGTAAACATTTTCCATGGACCTGTTTTCCACATTAAATGATATTCTCAGAATGGTAAATCCAAGCCACTGGAGTCATACTTGTTTAGAACTTTATGCAAAGAATTAAGATCAGAAAAATATACTACCAGTGCATACCAAAGAGGATGACCAATGAAAATTTTCTCAAGAGTTTCTGAGCTAAAAGAGGAATTGAAATTGTGAGTATAAGTGTGGGTATAAATGACTTTTTTAAAGATTTTATTTATTTATTTGACAGAGAGAGAGATCACAAGTAGGCAGAGAGACAGGCAGAGAGAGAGGGGGAAGCAGGCTCCCCGCTGAGCAGAGAGCCTGAATGGGGGCTTGATCCCAGGACCCTGAGATCATGACCTGAGCCGAAGGCAGAGGCTTGAACCCACTGAGCCACCCAGGTGCCCCAGTATAAATGATTCTTACTTTGCAGATAAAGGCTGGTTTATTGGTTAAAAAAAAAAAAATGTGTTAACTGGGGATGCCTGGGTGGCTCAGTTAAATGGCCACTCTTGGTTTCAAGAGTTAAGTGGCCACTCTTGGTTTCGGCTCAGGTCAGGATCTCAGCGTCCTTTGCACTCCAAAGGGGGAGTCTGCTCCCTCTCCCTCTGCCCCTTCCCCAGCTCTCTCTCTCTCAGATAAATAAATAAAACTTTTTTTAAAAAGACGTGTTAACTGGTATTTTGAGCCTCTTAAAGAATTTGATCCAAGATTGGTAGTACCTCATCAGATATATGAATGTACAGTGTCAATATTAAGGGATTGAAAGAAAAAAATCACTGCTAATGTTTAGTAACAGTTAGAATTTGAACACTAAAGTATTTGCAAGACCAATAGAGCAATGTCTTTATGTTGGAAAAAAAAACTTCATGAAAACTTGGAAACAGTATGAAAACATTTTTTAAAGGATTCAAAATTCATTCATGATCACAAAACATTTCAATGTCGCATTTGTCCAAGATAAGGAATCTTTTGTGCTTAAAAAATGGTAAGTCTAGGAAGTAAGATTTTAAAAGATCAAAGATCAAATTATCTGAGAAAGGGCAAGAAAACAGTTTTCAGTCTTTGAAGAAAAAGTGATAATCTGCTATTTGCCACCTCCGCTTGTGTAAACATAATCTCTGACCAAGGGGACTATGAAGAAAATGAAAGGTTCTGATTAGGAATTACATGGAGCAGTTTTGAGCTGAAAATCAGGGGTGTGTATGTGTGTCTGTGTGTAAAATATTCACAGAAGCAAACTCAACTTTTCGTTTTAAAATGTGAGGCAAAAAATTAATAAATAAAAATGCAAGTCTATTTTATTTGTAATTTTTTTACAAAGTCAATATTCAACTTTTACTTTTGTTATCATAAATATGTAATATAAAGGAAATGTAATTTTTTTTCATAAAGCCCGATATTGGCTCCCTCAAATCCTCTCCAGTTTACCTGGAGGTCTTACTAACATCATCATTTTCTGTATGTGCCACGATGTGGAAAAGTTTGAGAACCACTAACCTAAAGTCTTGCTGGCCAACAAAGTTCTGAGTTGAATCTATAGGACTTTGTTTTCAACAGTCCTGGTCTAGTAATTTGCCATTGTCCATACATCCAGAAATCATCAAATATGTCTATTAGACAATTTATAATGAAAGCTATTCCCATGTTCTCAAATCAAGCGTACTTCCTTTCATAGTCTTAAGGTACTTGAGCAACAAATTAGCTATCAGAGCATTGAAGATGAATGTGAACTAGGGCTAGAGGAGATGAGAAATCTAATGGATTTTCCTACCACAGACAACACTTTGTCTGCCTCTGGATTATTACTCACCTCAGACCCAACATCTTTCTTCCCTGGACTCTGTTACAGTCTACGTAGTTCTTTCCATGGAAATCAGTGTCCTGGAGCACCTGGGTGGCTCAGTGGTTAAGCGTCTGCCTACAGCTCAGGTCATGATCCCAAGGCCCTGGGATTGAGCCCTGCATCTAGCTCCCTGCTCAGTGTAAGCCTGCTTCTCCCGCTCCCTCTCCTTATGTTCGTTCTCTCGCTATCAAATAATTAAATAAAATCTTAAAAAAAAATCAGCATCCTTAGGGGGCACCTGGATGACTCAGGCAGTTGAGCATCCAACTCTTGATTTTGGCTCAGGTCCTGATCTAGGGGGTGTGGAATCTAGCCCAGCATTGGGCTCACCCGCGGAGGTTGGAGCCTGCTTGGGATTCTCTCTCTCTCCCTTTCCCTCTGCCCCTAACCCTTCCCCAACCGCCCCCAACTGCCCTTGTGCACATATGCATGTTCTCTCTCTTTAAAAAAAAAAAAAATTGGTGTCCTTAGGTATTATCACCCTCATGCACTACCCATAAGTACCATGGTATTGTATGCTAATCAAAGGTCACGATACTATTGACTCTCCCATGTTAACAACTTGAGAGTCTGAGCATAACAATCTTCATTTGATGCAGTAGATGTGTTCCAGAAAACATGTTTTTGAAAAGGATTTTTGGAATCTAATTATACTTTAAGAACATTAAGAGAGTTCACTATTTAGGGAAATCTAGAGATGAGTCACCTTATACTGAAAAAGAAAAGAGCCCTTCAATAAAAGAAAGCAATTATCTATTATTTATCTACTTCACAAATCTAAATTTGTTGAAGTGAGGGGGTAACTTTGTATAATTTAGATAATTTGTCATCGTATGCTTCTTTTAATGTATTCTTTGGACTCATTTCCATTCAAATTGAATTACTCATATGGCTGATTGTTGTAAATCAACTGAACTTGGTTGAAGATAAGCAATAAAAATGTAACTTCTGTCTGTAACATTCAATTCAGTGTTAGCCATGTAAGAAAAAGCCTAAACAGTACGGTAACCTTCCACCTTTCCTAGTGCCTAAGCATACACAGTTTGCCAACATGTACTGTAAATAGTTGCTATTTTTCTCAAAAGTAGATTGCCACAGGGCAGTTTCTTCTACCACAGTGTGTTATTTAAAAGTTATCTGCTTTTTTGGCTGCTGTTCAAGAAGAGTTCTTTGCCTGTAAATCCTCTTTATCTCATGCTATGGTTGAAGCAAAACCTTGGCACAGTTTCAGTGCATTTGTCTCATTGTATCAGGGAAGAAAAAAATTAAGGGCCCCAGAGACTGACACTGTTCTGCAAATGGTCACGAATCAGTGGGGAGCCCTGTAGCCTATTCAGAAGGGTAATATCACTGAGCACCCACTGCGAAAATGAGATCTCTTCACACGAAAGGAAGCCACACCATATAAATATCATTTAAAAGTCTGAGAGATAGAGTTTCCAAATAAGTGATACTCATTGTGTACTTGACTCCAGGCCTTGAAAATCAGTCTCACTTAGTGGACTGGGTCCATAAGCAGCACTCATTTAGGTCTGAGTCTTGATTTTACATTCTTTTGACTCTGAACTCAGTTTCTGTAATTTGTGCTATGGAAATAACAGCTTGTTTGCTAGAGGTTGTGGGGTTGAGGAGAAAACAGGATGCATCCCACTTAAACAAAGAGATTGATAACAGGTATCTCAGACAATATGTTTCTTTGAGATGACATCTCATGCTGTGAAGGAAGCCTTAAAATGATTTCTCCTCCCACTAGCCAGCTACCTACATGAAATGTGGAACCTATGCTTGTGGAAGAACAGTAGAAACTATGGTCTTAGCAACCCCTTGACATGAAGATTCCTTTAGTCTGGCTTCTAGTATTCAGCTTGCTTTATAAGAAAAAAAAAAAAAGAAGAAGAAGGAGAAGGAGAAGAAGAAGAAGCTGAACTGTGTCCATGTAACAATCGCAGCTTAAGGAACCCTTGTACTGAAAAGAAGTGGGTTGATCAAAAATACAACCCAGATCAGAAGCACCAAAACAAACTATTGAATAAACTGGGACTCCCCAAGAAGACCAGTGTGTTGGTGGTAGAAAGAATGGCTCTCTGAGCCCTTCTCTTTGCCTGTGATGGTGAGTGACAAGGTAATCCAATAGCACATGATATTCTTGAGACCAGGATGCTGGGTCAGATCTCATATTGGCTTTCTGAATCAAAATGTGCCAGAGATTTCAGTTGGATCATGACTGATAAGTGATTACTGCTAGAAAAGGAGTCTGGGCATGAGCCTTTCCAGGGGCAGGGGCTGACTATTATCCTAGATCCTGACTATGGAGGATCCTTTGGGCCCTCCTTATTTGAAGAGCTGGGCCACCCCACATGGATCTGGCTCCAAGGCAACATCATTTTAGGTATAGTTAGTTTAGTTTCTACAAATTATTGGAGAGTTGTTGTCTAATTTAGGACAGAATTATCAATCATTATTTCCAAATTATTTTATTTCCCATCACTTATTTCAAGAATGCCAAGTAAAACAAGCTTTAAAAACTAATGAAAATTGGGACACCTGGGTGGCTCACTCAGTTACGTGTCTGCTTTCGGCTCAGGTCATTATCCCAGGGTTCTGGGATCGAGTCCCACATTTAGCTCCTTGCTCAGTGGGGAGCCTGCTTCTCCCTCTGCCTGCTGCATCCCCTGCTTGTGCTATCTCTCTGACAAATAAATAAATAGAATCTTTAAAAAAATGAAAATTCTTACTTAAAATTAACTAAAATTTGACCTAAGTTGTTTTTTTTTTAAAGATTTTATTTTTTTATTTGAGAGAGAGAGCGAGAGAGAGCATGAGAGGGGAGAAGGTCAGAGGGAGAAGCAGACTCCCCGCAGAGCTGGGACCCCCAATGTGGGACTTGATCCCGGGACTCCGGGATCATGACCTGAGCCGAAGGCAGTCGCTTAACCAACTGAGCCACCCAGGTGCCCTAAGTTATTGAACAATAGAAAAAATAAGCAAAAGGTGATAATAACCATCTATAGCATGTTTTGAAATAAGTATAGGGAAAAGATCCCCACTGTTTGTTTTTTTATAAATTATAATGGATAGATATATCTACCAGTGATCATCTTAATTATTAAATATTTAAAGAAATAATTTTTAGTTTCAGAGTAAAATCTATGATAAGTGAAATTTTATAAATTTAAGAAAATTACAATTCGCAAGAGATCAGCATTACCTAAAATGTATCTTTAATTCTGACTAAACCTCCAACTTCGGGACACCCTGAAGGCTCTAATGATTTTTTGAACAGTTGATTGCAGGAGTATAGCACTTATTTTAAATATGACTCTTCTGTAAGAATCAAAAACTTAAAGAGGGATAAAATATTCTGAAATCTTTTTTTAATGGAAGACCAAGATCAAGCTCACACAAAGATTAAGCAACAAAACAAACTCGTAAATACTAATTATTTTCTCTATCACATTAGTTTAATTTAATTTTCACCATGGAGCTGATATGAAAGAAGGAAAAATCCAAAAAGAAAATGATATCAAAATAAAGAGATTTAGTTTTCTTCCATTCAAAATAGGATGGATTCTTTAATTCAAATTTAGTCTCTTTCTCTTGTGAGCACATTCCTACCTTGCAGAAAAGAAAATGTAGTTCTATATATAATCCACTTATTATGCAATTTGTTTTCATTGCAGTCATAACATACTACTTGGTCCTTGTACTTGAAAAATTAAGCACAAACCAATGTTACTCTACTGCTCTTACTTAGCATTCAAATCGTAACAGGAATTAAACACTGGTGACTTTTTTCTTTTAATACATTAATGTTGACCACATACATTATATTTCATATAGATCTTGCAATTTTGGATTATGTTCATTACATTTTTTAACATCTTAATAAATATAATCGAAGTTCAAAACTATCATTCTAAGTTTGGCATTACTAATTGGTAATTAATTAATTCAAATAGAAAGCTGTTATGCTTGGGGTGCCTGGGTGGCTCAACTGGTTGAGGGTCTGACTCTTGGAGTTTGGCTAAGGTCATGATCTCAGGGTCACCGGATTGAGCCCTGCATTGGGCTCTGCCCTCAGCAGGGAGTCTGCTTGGGATTCTCTCTCTCACTCTTCCTCTGCCCCTCCCCCCATGCTTGCGTGCTCTCTCACTCTCAAATAAATAAGTCTTTTTTAAAAAGTTAGTATGCTTTCTACTTATTCAAAAGAATGTTTTTATAGAATGTTACAGTATTTGTGATGAGAAATATTTGCAATTTCTATTCTCTAACTATAACATTTTTAATTAATTGATTCACTAGAGTAAAAAATAGCACATACCACTGTGAATATCATTCTACTGTTTGTGGAGAGAAAACTCTGGAAGACACACGAGCTGGTGATAATTGTTATATCTGGGGCAGAACTGAATGGCTAGAGAGCCAGGGTAGGAAGGAGACTTATTCTTAGTGGTATAACATTTGATACCTTTTGTGTAACATGGGATTACCCGGCCAATTTAAATATTAAAAAAAGATCTTTTATAAATAGAGAATTAAAGCAAAAAGAAGGAGAGGAGGAGGAGGAAGAAGAAGAAATTTGAATCTGGGCAGCCCATACCCAGAATGCCCTACCAAACTTTTGTAACTGGTGTATCCAGTTGGTTCCTTTTTTTTTTTTTTAAAGATTTTATTTTTAAGTAATCTCTACACCCAACATGGGGCTTGAACTCACAACCCTGAGATCAAGAGTCACATGCTCTACCCACTGAGCCAGCCAGGTGCCCCCAGTTGATTCTGTAGGCCAGAATTCATTGTCCTCAACTATGGGACAGTCGCAGGTGGCAGGACGAACAGCCAGCCCATTCCGCTGCTGCTGAGACCACCAAAGCCAGTGTTCTCCTGCTCCGACCACTAGAAAAAGAATTTAGTTCCTTAGAAACCCATGCATTTCAGAAACAAATCTGTCTCCTCCTCTCTTCTGACAGAGAGCACTCACCCTATCTGAAATGGTAAGAAACTCAAATGCCCGTCTCCCAAGTCAACAAAGATCTTTTTTTTCTCTCTGCATCTCAGGAGGATGGGAAGGGGCAACAAAACTCACTTCTGTTTTACTCATACTCCATCTCTGGAACTAGAAAATTGGTCTTTTACTAGACTACTAGTTTCAGAAGCAAAATTGTAATACCAAGAATCTATTGAAAAATTATATTTGATTACTTAAATTTCTGCTTCACTCCTCTATCCAGAATTTGACTTATTGTGTATTTAACGAATTAAATATAAGACCGTCTTCCTCAGGAACATAAAGAATATAGTAATTATAATATTTATACTAGTGCTTTATTTTGGTAAAGTTTTTTACTTAAAAACTGTTGTTGTTTCTTTCTACCATTTATGATATGTAATTATATTTCCTGAGAATATATTGAGAATATCTCTGGAGAAATACACAATAAACTGTTAGTATTAGTGCTTCCAGGGAGAGAACTGGGGGACTAGAGGTAGAAGGGAGACTTGTTTTTACAGTATATTTTTTGTACTTTTTGAATTTTCTATCATGGGTATGTAAGTCCATTTTTTTTTTTTTCAATTTGTTCTTTAAAAATCACCATTTACCTGACTAGATAATAAGCCTAAATAAATTCTGATCATCGGTACAAAAACAAAACAAACTGTTGTTACACAGATGTGTTATACTTTGATTCATCTGAATTGCATGAACAGGTTAAAAATAGCTGGACCATAACTACAAAAAGGGTAAGGTAAATAGTGACCACAAAATCCTTGTCTTTTCTTAAAAGCTGTCAGTAACTCACCAGTTCTTGGCCTCCATGATTAGATATAAGGTATCAGGGGAGAGCAACAGATGACATTGCCAAGTTCAGGAGGGAAGGAAGAAAAGTACAGGACAGCTCCAAAAAGTGGGGGATACAAGCTGAATTTCAAGAAATGATTATGTTTTCACCAGAGAGACAATACGTGGATTCCACTTCAGACAGAGGAAATAATATTAACAGAACACATTTTGCAGACTGCAGGAGAGTTACCATGACATGAGCTGACAGAGACTGTGTGAAGGGACAGGAGGTAACGCTGAGAGGTAGAAAGGGACCTTGCGCCCCAGACATGCACATAAAACATTCTGGGTTTTACCTTGCAGACTCTGGGAAACCACTTTGTAGTATAAGCCAACTACTGAGGCTCATAAAATTAAAATAGACCAATTTGCATCTAGGAAATTCTTTTTATTTTTAAAGATTTTATTTATTTATTTGACATAGAGAGAGAGAGAGAGAGAGAGAGATATCACAAGTAGGCAGAGAGGGAGGGGAAAGCAGGCTCTCTGCCCAGCAGAGAGCCCAAGGTGGGGCTCGATCCCAGGACCCTGAGATCATAACCTGAGCCAAAGGCAGAGGCTTTAACCCACTGAGCCACCCAGGCGCCCCGCATCTAGGAAATTCTACACACAGACAGATGTCTTTATCAACATTCCACACAGGATATCCCTTGCAATATTCTTTGGGGAGGGATCCTTAAGAGAAATCTAGGTTGACTAGCTGTCCTTCCTGATGGTACAAAAATTCAGACAGTGACCTGCCAAGTGATCAAAAACCCCTCCTTCCTAAACTCTGCTGTGCCTCTTTTCCCAGATTAAAATCGCATTGAACTGGCCTGGAGGTAAAGGCAGCCTTCGCAAAAATTAGGAATCAAAGGGTTATTACTCAAGTTTTCCAGGAAGCATCTTCAAGCAGCACAGCACTGGCCCACTGTGGGTTGGGATTTCGCTGACCAAGATCCTTTACGGTACCAGTTCTGGGGAATGTTGGTGACCGCGCCCCCTTTCCCCCAAGATAAAGGCCGTCATCCCCAGCTTCTTTCTGGGCTTACAAAATCTGCAACACAGATGTCACTTGGGTGTAGATGGCTTTTTGTCTGCCCAGCTTGGGCCTGGTTGTGAAAGAAGGAAAAGCGGCTGTGGCTTCTTGGGTGTTGAGCAAGGCAGTTTGGCTCCCCTCTCTTTACAGGGGTAGGTTGCAGCTGGCTTGCACTGACTCAGCTGGGAATTAGAACTCTTCCGAGACCAGACACCCCAGCCCTCCTGTTACTGTGACAGAGTCCATATAGCTTACAAAATAATGCCTCTTACTCTGCTGAAAGAACATTTGCCTCCTACTTGGGTCTGTTTCCATTCAAATGTGCTCTCCATCTTACAGGAAAGATCTCTTCGTGAGCCAAACCGAGAAAGCTATCTTTCTCAATCTGTTTTACTTTGATTTCCAAATTCCTCCCATGCTGGAGGGGCGGAGGGAGAAGGGGAAGGTCACAGGTTGGACTCTCCAGAAGGCAGCTGTGGGGGTGGAGTTGGGGGGTATGAACATTGGATTGTGGAGCACAAGTTACACAGGGAAAGGGGAGGAGGCGGGACTGGGCAGGGGAAGCTGTAAGACCACGGCGCAGACAGGGTAGAATCTGCCACCAAAAGGCAGGACCCTGGACCAGAGATTGCCCTTCAGAGAAGTTCTGCCCTGGGCAGGAATGACTAAGCCTTTGATCCACTGCCTTGCTCATCACTGACTAGGAGCCATCCTGAGAATTGTGTGATGTTGGCTCAAAGCTGAGGAAGATCCTGCTAAGCCATCACCTGGATGAAAAATACCCTACAGAGTCTCCCAGAAACACGCTGCAGTTCATGTGCACGAGAAATCTTTGTTGTTTTCAGCTACTGGATTGTGAGAATCTTGGGTATGTGGACTCATAGTTTTCATCTATTTTGGAAAAATTTTGGCTTTTATTTCTTCAAATATTCGTCCGCTCCTCCTTCCCTCTCTGGCTTCTGACTGATACAAAGTATCTGGATCAGTGTCTACTCATGGGTCCTTCTATTCACTACTAGTAAGTAACATCACCGGGCGTATGAGTTCTGGAAATGCTTCATCCCTTCCTCTGTGCTACTTCTTTGCCATGCACTTTCACTGTTTTGTGTATAAAACTGAGTATTAATTTCCTAGGACTACTGTGACAGAGTATCACAAACAGGGTGCATTAAAACCAGAAAAATTCATTCGTTCACAGTTCTGGAAGCTAGAAGTCCAAAATCAAGGTGTAGGCAGAGCCACGCTCTCTAGAAGGCTCTAGAGAAAAATCTTCTTTTTTCAGTTTCCTAACTCCTGGTGGTTGCTGGCAATCCTTAACATTCTTTGTCTTGTAGATGCATCATTCCAATCTCTGCCTCCATCTTAAATGTGGACTTCTCCTCTGTTTGTCTCTATGCTTCTGCCTTCGTGTGGCCTTCTCTCTGTGTGTCTCTGTCCAAATTTCCTCCTTTTTATTAGGATACCAGTCATTGGAGTAGGGCCCACTTTAGTCTAGTATGACCTTATCTTAACTTGACTATCTCTGCAAAGACCCTATTTCCAAAGAAAATGGCATCATTAGTATCAGAGGTTAGGACTTCCACATATCTTTTTGGGAGACATAATTCAATGCACAACAAACTGCATTATCCTTATTTGCTTATATGTAAATTTTCCTTAGTAGACTATTAGCTTCTTGAGAGCAGGAACTTTACCTTTCAACTCTTAGTGTCTAACATAGCATCTGAATTATATTTAGGTAAATGCGTACAGATGTATCTAAGTAAATTATTGTATAGAAGGCATAAATAATGTATAGATGGCAACTTAACCAAATAAGAACAATGGTTGCATTGCTAAAGATCAATTTGGGAAAAAAATGTAGAAGAAATAATAGAATATTAAATAAATATTTTAGTTTTTGACTGTGACTCCAAGTCTTTATATAGTGTTCCACTTATTATACAACTTTTGGTTGTAGGTAGCAGAAATACCCAACTCACACTGTCTTAAAATAAAATGGAAACATATTGGCTCGTACATATAAAAAGTCCAGAGGTAGAGTCTTTTTCATGTGATTCATTGGCTCAATGATACTAGCCAAGAGAAAATGTAGGTTTCTTCTTTCAACCATGACAGAATGACTGGCACTAAACTAATCATAAACAACTAGAAAATTGGACAAAATATCTGAAACAACAGTTTTTAGACACTGTCGAACAGTCAGGACTGTGATACTTGAGAGAAATGAAATGATCCTTGAAAGAAATGAAACAAACGAAATAAATAAGGTGAAACTGATAATCACTTATTGCCTGGAGGCATTTTCTAGACTGTAGCACAATAAGGGAGAACTAGGCAGACCACAGTGCTCTCCCTGAACTGAAGAGACTGGGATCAGAGTTTAGAAGTGCTTAGGTAAATGGAATTTGCTGGGCAGAATGCTGGGGAAAATGGTAGCTATGCCGAACAAGAGCTCAAGAAATGTGCAAATCTTCACAAGACTCTGTTTAGTTTACATGGCACATGTGCAGTGCAGAACTCCATGAGGTCTTGCAAAAGAGCCATAAGCTGAAAAATTCCCAGACTTTACATGGGGTTGGGAGATGTTTGATTTTCCAACTAGCTAAAAAGGAAAGACCATATTGAAAATGTGGAGCATCCAGTGGAGACCCCAGAAGCTTAACAACTTAGTGCTAGAGTAGTCTAAAGCTGAGGCTACTGTATGCCCACCTTAACAAAGTTTATAAAGAAGTACCAAAAGGATCAAACTGATCCACAAATAACTTGCTTTCCAGTCATAACAAAATTCAACATTCTTTGAAAGAATTTTTCGTAAGGGTGCCTGGGTAGTTCAGTGGAGTGGGATGCTAACTCTTTGTTTCGGCTCCGGCCATGATCTCAGGGTCTTGAGATAGAGTCCCGAGTTGGTTCCATGTTCAGGAAGGAGTCTGTTTCTCTCCTGCTCCATCTCCCTCTGACCCTCCCCCCACTCATGCTTGCTCTCTCTCTCTCTCTCTAAGAAATAAACCTTTAAAAATAAAAAAATAAAAGAAGTTTTTATAAAAATCAGACACCCAACAACATAATACTCACAATGTCCAACATCCAGTAAAAATTACTAGATAGGCAAAGAAAGTAGAATACTTTAACTCATATAGAGGAGAAGAAATCTGTTAATAAAAACAGACCCACGGGCACCTGGCTGGCTTAGATAGTAGAGCATGTGACTCTTGATCTTGGGGTCATGAGTTCAAACCCCACAGTGGGCATGGAGTCTACTTAAAATAAAAATAATAAAAAATAAAATAGACTCAGAATGATAGTGATAATAAAGTTAGTTGAAAAGGACTATGAACTCACTATTAAAAAATATACCAAGGAATGAAAGGAATACATGAACATAATGAGAGAAATTAAATCATATAAAAGAAACTTTTAGTGTTACAAAATACAAAACCTGAAATGAAAATTTACCCGATAGACTTAACAGCTGGTTGGATGCTGCAGAAGAAAAGATCAGTGAACTTGAAAACATAGCAAACAGAATCTCTCTAATATGAAACATGGAGAGAAAAATGGCTGGAAAAATAATGAAGGATTCTTAATTATCTATGAGATATGATTACATATGTGTAATTGGAATCCTAAAAGAATAAAGAGCAGAAGCATATTTGAAGAAATAATGGTAACAATCTTTCCAATTTGATAAGTATAAATTCACAGATCCAATATATTTTCCTTCTTTCTGGATATGATGACTTTGTAATGTGCTGCCTTGGCTAGGCTGAATTACATTTCCCAGAGTTCCTTTTCTTGTATATTTCCAGTAGACTGCTTTCACATGTTGTTACTGATCTGCTAATGCATCCCACAGGCAGGAAGCTATTGCAGCTAGACCTGCAATTGTTTTACCTTCCTCTGGATCATCCTTCCACTTCTCTGGCACCCAAGCCAGGCTTGCATGTTTAGCTCCATGACACAGGGCCCAGCTACTGCAAGATAATTAATTATATATGATATATAATTATATATACACTATGTCCCTATATATTTATCCCTATATAAATTCCTATGTACAAAGAGATTTGTTCAGGAAATTAGCTTACCCACTTACTGGTATACTTATATCCACTTACACAATATATATGTAGTACTTACACTATATATAAACATATACATATGTATATAAAATATGCATAGTGTGAGATACACACACACACACACACACCTTACTGGTCCCATTTCTCTAGTTCCCTAACTGATACACAGCAATATATCTATTAATTTATAAAAATTCTCTTTTAGCAATTACCTTTACATTTCCAGCTATGACTTTTAAAATTTCAACTTCTCTGCTTTCCGTATTTTAGAAGCATCTTGTGGTTTTGTTCTCCAACTGTCTCCCCCCCTCCCCAAACAGTCAGGGATTTACCAGTTTATTTTATTTATTTTCTCTTATTTCTAGGGTTTGGAAGGTATAGAATAAGGCTTTGGTCTGAGCACAATCTTCTATCATGAACCAGAACCCTTTAGTAGGTTGGGGTTTTTTTGTTTTGTTTTTTAAGTAATCTCTACATCCAACATGGGGCTCAAACTCATGACCAGAAGATCAAGAGTCACATGCTCTACTGACTGAGCTAGTCAGGCCCAGTTATTGGGGGTTTTTGTTTTGTTTTGTTTTGTTTTTAATAAAGTATCTGGAATCATTTTTTAAAAGGCTTAGGAAAATGTCATCATTATAGCTAAGCCTTCTTAGTTTGGACAGTATGAATTTGTGAAAGGTTTAAATATAGAAATTTTAAAGGAACAAAGTGTGAAGCCATAATTTTCTGCAGGGGAAAATCACTGAGAGGTAGGTTGGTATATTGTTAGAAGTAAAGAACATATTCTCAAAAAGACACATGATAGAATTTCTACCTATTTAGGGGGAAAGGAAACAAATATTCTGCTTAAATGATAAACAGCTTCTTTCTGAGAAGAGAATTAATTACCAATTTTACCTTAATTTCTTCATGTCACACTAACATAAGCTTGATTTCAGAAAAAAACTCTCAAAAAACTATTGTCTATCAAACTTTGAACTTTCAAATTTATAAAATGTTAACTACATTAACAAAGCATTGTCACATAACAGAGTTCCTAAATGAATCTCAATTAGCATATCAATTCTTATGTAAATGACGCTTCTGGGTGCTAGAGAAATGAATTCTAACATGATTTAATTCTTAAACAAATTATGTTGAATAATCTTTTTGCTCTGTTAATTGTCACTCAATTTTCAAATTATTTATTTATGTTCTTTTTACACTCTGACTAGCAATCAAGGGGATAAGGTATATAAAGCATTTTGTAAACTACAAATCACCACAAATCACCAGGAAAAAATAGTAACCCTTGGTTTGGCTAAGCCCTACCCTACTGTAGTGGTCATTGAAAATGTCATCTCTCACTTGTATATATGGTAATATTAATTTTTCCCTGTCAATATGCCTTTCACATTGTTAGGAGGAAATTATACCATGAAGTTTAAGTAACCACGGATTAAAGTGCGCTAATGGTATTTGAAGACTAAAACCTCCCTAAGTCCCAATTTGCTCTTTTCTGGTCTTTGGCCTTACATACCTAGTTAGGAAAGGAACACAGACTCTCCTGGGCATCAACACTGCCAGTTCCAAGATCCTGTATAGTGATGAATTAACTTGACTCAAAGAGAGGTTTGGCCTTTGTCCCTGCTCCTGGGAGTTAATCTCTGTACCCTTGGAACTTCCCGAAGAATTCCAATAAAAATGTGTTATATTCACAGTGGGCCCTCAGACCACACCTAATAGTTTCTGCTAATTAGATGAGTCATGGTGGGCACCTGACATGTTATGCAAAGAGATAACTCAGTATAGGGGCCCTGCCTACACCAATAGTTTTAAAGTGAGCACAGACCATACCATAAAGACTTTGAGCCACATTAAGACCAATCTTACCTCCCAGGAGGGGAGAGGGCTAGAAACGGAGCTTAACCATAACGTGGGCCATGTTCAACAGTCATGCCTAATGAAGCCTCGGTAAAATTTCAACACCAAAGCTCAGGTGAGTTTGTTAGGTGACCACACTCCACGTGTGTACTGCCACATAGAGACACCGGGAGAGTAACCCATCCTTGAGGACATGGAAGCTTCAAGCATGGAGCCTTTGCAGTCCCAGATTCCGCCCAATGCATATCTTCTTTTGGCTGGTTCTGATTTGTATCTTTTGCTACAAGAAAATTGTAATCATATACATAGCACTTTCTTGAGTTCTGTGAGTTGTCCTATCAAACGATCAAGCCTGAGAGAGTCTGTGAATTTGTGCCCAGTTAATCTGATGTAAGGGGTGGCCCTGGGAACCCTCAAACTTCTGGATGGTGTCAGAAGTCTTGAGCAGAGTTGGCAGTCTGGAGGACTGTGCCCTTCACCCAAAGATGAAGTAGAGATTTATAAGATATGCAGGGGCTAGGTTTAGTGGCTGATTGGAATGTGGAGACCTGAGGTGGGAGGTTGACATGGACGACCTGAGCCAGTTGGATGCCTATATCCCAGTTCTTCTCTCCCTAGTACCTCTGTTACGTGATTTCCTTCCAGTTCTAGTGGGACTGATGAGTGACTTTTCTTTCATTCATCCATTCAACAAACATTGCTCGGGTGTCTACTGTATACCCAGCAATGTACTAACATTGGACACTTCTTGTTCTCATGACCCCCACAGGCCAGTGAAGAAGAGAGATACAGAATAATTACCGGAACGTTTAGAATAATTACAGGAATAGTAGGGCCTGACTAGTCTCAGGAGTCAGGGAAATCTTCCTGGAAGTGGATGAGCATCCTAAGGAGAACAATTAGCACATGCAAAGGCCAAGGCAGGATGAAGTAGATCCCACTGGAAACTGAAAGGGGCCACCATGGCTACACAGCTGAAAGCGAAGTGAGCAGGGAGGGGAGAGGGAAGAGTTGTCTGCTCATACAGAGTCTGGTGCATGATATTAAAGATTTTAGAGTTTATTCTTACAGAAGTAGGAAACAAGGCTTTGAGTGGTTTAAAGCAGTGACAATTTTATTTGTGCATTCAATAGTTACTTGACTATGCATGGAGAGACCCTAC
>CM052807.1:13872263-13894334 GCA_028533885.1 Nasua narica
CAGCCCCGAGACTCCATGATGATACAGCTTTTCATCCCATTCAGATACAGCAGGATTAAATCATATTCTATAACTCAGAACAACTGATATAACATGAAATTCTCAGCCACATTCCCTCAACATCAATATTATGAAATGATTTCAGTCTCTTCAGAATAGGGCCTGACAAAATAGTCACTATGCTATGGAAAGACTGGGTTTTAGCCAATATCATTTTCTGTCTTTAACCACTTAAATAGCTATGTGGCCATCCAGCTCTCATTATGACCTTCATTTGTCAGGTGCTTGAAAATAGCCCAGACACTTTTTCCTCCAAAGAAAGGCACCCTCCTGGGAAGGATTAGCCAGAAAGAGAGAGAAGGAGAGAGAAAGAGCCATCAAGCTCACAGCAGGAGCTAGACGTCCTATTTCCTGGGAGAGCCATTTTGATTTGTGCATTGATGAGACTGCTCTCTGCCTACAAATGCCCTTTAAGACATGCAGCTCTCCCATTCCAGGCACAGGCTCCTAAAGGAACAGGCGAAATGTGTGATTTCATCTCTAGCTTGGCCATGTTTGGTTCCTTGCATTCACATTTATCCCCACTCTGATCTTTTCTGTGCGCCTCCCCCCACCCCAACGTGGCTCCAGAAAGATTTTACACCTATAAACCTCAGAGATAGCCTTCCAGATATTTTTTCAGAAAAATATACATAAAGTGCTTGCCTACTTGCTCTACTTCTCAAGCTCCTAGTTAGGCAAAGTATTTCTAGAGTATATGTTGGACGCCCAGTTCTTCTTATGCCAAGAGAAAACTTTGGCTGATCAAAAATGTTTATCTTTACAACATTTCATGGAAATTGAGATAACAGAACTATTCTCTCTCACACACCCTACTCTTATATTTAATGACCATGTGAGGAAAGAAAGTAGATTAAGAAGCCATTTGAATCTAAATCACTCTATATTTGAAACTAAATGAGAGCCAGAACAAATAGAAATACGCGCAATTTTCTAAGTAGTCAGGGATGTCCTTTGTTGCCAAGCCTCCTTTCGTGGCGTGATCCCATGAGAGTTTCTTCATATTTGTGAGGGTCCATAATCCAGCTTCATGACCATGGATGAAAATGTCCTGAGCACCAAAGGGCTGGTTTTGAATACATTGGCAATATCTTCTTCTGGGTTATATAAGTAGATCCACTTCAGGGAAGGAGAAAGAGGAGAGTAAGGTCTTGATATTTGTGATATTAAACAAAAATCTAAGGGATCACGAGGGAACTTCTGTGGTTCTGTTAATATTCCATCTCATGAATTCTAGTTAAACAGCTATGTTTTTCATGAAAAGTCACCCAATTATACTTAGGATCTGTGCATTTTTCTGTATGTTCAATACTTCAAAAGAAGTTCATATTTTTAAAAATCCATTAACATAATTCATCTTCCAGTGATCGGCAGATGATAGGATATCATTTGCCTGATAAGTGGATGACATCCTACCCATGGCAAGTCCACCTAGAGCTGTGTTGCTGAACATGGTATCCACCAACCACATGCAGCTACTGACCACTCAAAATGTGGCTAGTCCAAACTGAAACATGTTGTAAGGATAATATACACACTAAATTTTAAAGACATGGAATGAAAAATAAGTAAAGAATGTTATTAATCATTTTATATCAATTATATGTTTAAACCATGTGTTTTAGATATATAGGGCTCAATAAAATATATTGTTAAGATTAATCTCACCTGTTCCTCTTTGCTTGTTATATGATTACTGGGAAATTAGATATTACATCTGCGGTTCACACTATGTTCTCTTGGTCAGCATGGCCCTAGTGTCTCCAACTCTGCCACAAGGCTGAGTGTGAGGTCAATTAGTGTTAAATCCTGGCATCACACACTCATACCTAATGCATATATACTAGTTCCCAATGAAACTGCACAGAATATTTTATCTTCTAGGGAAAAAGAACAATGATTTACCTTCATTTGTAAACTTGGGTTAAATATACACACATCATACTTGACTTATTTTAATTAACACTCAACCAAATTGTGAATTAATAACAGTGAATGATGTAAAATGTTTGAAAGTTAAAAATAATAAAAGCAGGGACACCTGGCTGGTCAGTGGATAGAACATGTAACACTTGATCAGTCTTGATCTTGTGAGTTTGAGCCCCATGCTGGGTATAGAGATTATTTAAAAAAAAAAAAACAAAAAAAGCAAAAGTAACACTTCCAAAACAGACATCTGGGAAATCAAAATTCGGACAATCATTAGTCCAGGCCACTCTAGCTAGGGAAATAGTACATTCTTTCTCGGGTTAAAAAGTCTTCCCCTTTGTCTAATATTTCTACTTTCTGCTGGATACTTTTTCACAATTGATATTCGAGCTGTAGAAAACATTCCTCCATCAGCGGAATCTGGCACAATAACAGGCTCTTCAGATAGCAGGGTTGGCATTTTTCAAATTCACTCTGGATTTGTTAAGTGGTTTGCAGCTGAGAAGCTAGACGAGCTGACTTTTCACTATATGAATTCTAAAAATGCTCAGAGGCAAGCATCTTAAGAATTGCAATATTCTGTGGGCTATGTAATCAGTACATTATCAAAATATATGCATTTTTGATTATTACAGTAATCTAAAAATTGCTAATTATATAAGAGCTTGCAAACTAAAACATAATTATGGTTAACACATTATTTGATGTGTATTCCTGTTATTGGCAAACTCTGAAACTAGTTACATATTTTTCCTTGAAAATTTGAAATCCGTTCCAAAAGTGTTAGACTCAAAGCTAGACGCATTTCAGTAGGCTTAGGAAAATTATAATCTTCTACCATGACAGTCGCTGGAGAAACATCTACCAATGGAAGTTTGAGAAAATTGTATAACTTAGGCAAGGGGGAGGGAGGACTCATTGTGATTCCATTCTTCTGTTTGCCAAGGTTCTAATTTCCTCTTAAACTGATTATTCCCTTCCACAGAGCTCACAGCTAGAACATTTGATATTTTTATATGTAATGCTAACCATTTTTACATTTGGTAACTGTTGGGAAAATCAAAGCCTCAGCTTCTATAGGACAAACATTCTTTAAAAGCAGCAACACTATCAAATAAATTTCATTTGTTATTGCACTTGACTCAAAGATTGCTCTACCTGTGTTACTGTAAACCAGGTATTCAGAACAAAAAGAATGTGCGAAATGAGAGGGAGGGAGAGGGAAAGCAAGGCTGTTAGTGGGAGGGAGAAGGAAAGAGAATGGAATCTTCCGGAAAAAGATGGCATCTTCTGGAAGTCATGAAAATGGCTAATTTGAGCTTATCTTATACTTGATGTAGATGGTGTAAGCCCATCCAATCCTTGGAAAGGCAAGTAGGCTGAGGAAATAGCTATAGTTAATTAAGTAATGCTAAGTAATTAGTCTTTATAGCCTATTAGGTTGGAAATTTAAAATATATTGTCCTTACAGCAAGCCAAAAGCCATCTCTTCGAGGCATGTGTTGGCTAGCTCCCCAGCCTACATTTCTTTTTACCACCATTTCAACAAGACCGCAATATCAGGGTTAGATGTGGTCAACACCACCCCAACCTCCAAGGTAGACCCTGATGGGCTTTAGTCAATCAAGGTATCCTATTTGCCAGGCCAGAGTACTCCATTCAGGAGTAGGCAGAAGATCCAATCGGTGCAGTGGGACATAAGAAGCATTGTTTGGGGGCTCTTAGGGAGAGAATTATGAGTTTCCTGTAAGGTGCTTGCTCTTCTCCCTCCATAGTCATGAAACTAGCAGCCCCAGTGTGGCTGGGGTCCTCCGGAAACTGTAATGGTCAACTACTTTGAAAATGGAGTTGATTCCATGACACACAGAGAGGAAACAAAATTGGTTGCCTGGTAGTTATCTTTGCTTATTAAATCAACTTTATTAAGATATCAATAACATAAGATAAAATGCATCCATTTTAAACATATATAAAGTCGATAGTTTCTGGGTGCCTGGGTGGCTCAGTCAGTTAAGTGTCCCACTCTTGATTTCAGGTCAGGTCTTGATCTCAGGGTTGTAAGATGGAACCCACCTCTGGCTCCATCCTGGGTGTGGAGCCCGCTTAAGCTGCTCCCTCTCCCTCGCCCCCCCCACCCCCACTATTCACACTTTCTCTCTCTCTTAAAAAAAAATTGCTAGTCTTTTTAACTTTTTATTTTGAAATCATTTTGGACTTACAGAAACGTTGCAGAAGGAATACGCAGAGCTCCAAAACGCCTCCCCAGCTCCCCAGTGTTATCACTGCTCAAGGATTTAGAACATCCATCTTGAACTTGTTTCTGTCCACTTTCATGTAATATTATACCACTTCACGCAAAGAGCATGGTTCATTTACCCCCTCCTGTCCCAGGGCTGCTGTCATCACGGACTTTACTTCTACATGTGGTAAAAGCCACAAACACCTTCTCATTCATTTTGATTGGCATAGTCAATTATTTGAAAAATAATAAAAAATGAGTAGAAAGTCATTAATATCTACTAACATATTTATTGTGTCTGCTATTCTTCATTCCTTTATACAGACCCGAGTTTTTATGAGGGATCATGTTTCATCAGCCCAAAGAACAAATTTTCTTTAACATTTTTTTTTTTGTAGGACAGCCTTACCTGAAAATGTCTGTATTTTTGTCTGTCTTTTTGAAGGATATTTCTTCTACATATAGAATTCTAGGTAGACTTTTTTCCCCTTTCATCATTTTCAGAACAGAAATGTTCTGTCTCCCAGCTTGCATTGTCTCTGATGAGAAGTCGCCGATTATACTTTTTTCCTCCCATGTATAATGCTTCCCATCCCTTCTCCTCATACTACTTTTAATGTTCTATGTTTATCATGGTTTAATAGTGTGGTTATGGATTTTGTTCAGCTGATTTGGAAAACTGGAGGCTGTTACTTCTTCAAACAGCTTTTTCTTTGAACGACTTGTTTTCTCCTTTCTCTTCTCTTGCTGTACTCCAATTACATGTATCTGGACTGCTTGCTATTTATTGTCTTATTGGGTGCTAAGTCTCTGTTCATTTTTTTCATGTTTTTCGTCTTTCTTTATACACACACACACACACACATATTTGAGAGAGAGAGTGTATAAGAGAGAGCACAAGCAGGAAGGAGGGGCCGAGGGAGAAGCAGGATCTCCACTGAGCAGGGAGCACGATGTGGGGCTCAGTCCCAGGACCCCGGGATCACCACCTGAGCCAAAGGCAGATACTTAACCAACTGAACCACCCAGGGTCCCACTTTTTTTCTTTTTGCTTCAGTTTGGCCACCCAACATTCTTCTGCAATGTTTTTAAGTTCACTGCTCTTTTCTATATGTGTAATCTGCTGCTAATCCCATCCAGTGAAATATTTACTTCAGAAACTGTATTTTTCAACTTCAGAAATTTCCGTTATGTTCTTTTTAAATTTCTTTTATCCTCTTCATTATGCTCTTGCTTTTCCTTAGATACCTTAACATACAATAGTTGTTTTAGGGGCTTTTTCTGTTGATTCCATCATTGCTGTCATTTTTTTAAAATCTTTTTCTTTTCTTTCTGCTTTTCTATATTGACAGTACTTTTTTTATTGGCTGCTGAACATTGTGAATATTATCTTGTTGAGTATCTGAATTTTAGCCTTCCTGTAAAGGACGTTGAATTTTCTTTTGGCTGGCAGTTAAGTCACTTGCAAGTCAATTTGATTCTTTTGAAATTTGTTTATAAGCTTTTTGGGGGGGGTATGTCTAGAGTAGTCTTTAATCAAAAGCTAATTTAATCCACTACTAAAATGAGACATTTCTTTCAACTGCCTGAGTGTTCAACTAGATCTCTGAGTTCTGACTGGTCAGAACCTGAATATCTTCTAGCCCTGCATGATTCTGGGAAGGCTCAGCTTATATAGTTGTTCTTTGCCAGGCCGTGATATTTCACTTGACATGAGTATAGGTTAGTATTCAACCACAGACTTAAGACCACCCCTATGCAGGTTTACCCATTTCTGGAACTCTGTCTCTGCTGGTTTTCTGCTTGGTGGTAACACCCATAGCCACACCCAGCATGTTCTAAGAGCCTGCTAGCTCCAAAGCATGCAACCTTGGCTATGTTGGGGAACCTGCCACTGACTGCTGAACCACACTACCTCTATGGCCATCCCGCCAAATAGATGCCTCACTCCTGCCTCTCCCCTCGATTATGTCAGCTCCAATTAAGTCTCACACTGTTGGAATCTAAATCGTATCAGGGATTCCAGGAAGAAGAGAGTCTAGTTTTTAGATTTCCATTCTCTCAGCTCGGGGAGGTACATCGGAAGGAGACTGGTATGGATTCTTAGCAAGCCAATACATATTGACCACATAAAATATTTCAAACCATGAAAAAAACCAGAGTGAAATTCATTTAACACCCATGAGCAAATCAACTCGCTTACCAAATATTAAAGTTTGTCATACCTGCTTCACCTTATTTTTGAAGAGATAAAATTTAACGGATACATTTAAAACCTTATTTTTACCCCTTCTTGACTTCATTCCCTTCCCCAGTGGTATCACTATTTTGAATATTCATTTATTTTATTGATATGTACCAAAAAGATATATCAAGAATATACAACACACAAGTTTGACTAATATTTCCAGTGCCCAATTTCCATCATTTCTTATCAAAATATATTTTTAGGGGCACCTGGGTGGCTCAGTCACTTGAGCATCCAACTCTTAATTCCAGCTCAGGGCATGATCTTGGGGTTGAAGATCAAACCCTGCATCAGGCTCCAAGTTCAGCAGGGAGTCAGCTCCAGATTCTCTCTCTCTCTCTCTCTCTCTCTCCTCCCTTCTGTTCCACAACCCCTGCGCTCACTCTCTCTCCCAAATAAGTAAATCTTTAAAAAATATATTTTTACACATACGTAGCTCCTGTGATAGACACCTTCTTGTGGTCTCCTCAGTGGATAGGCCTAGCTCTCCCCGAGAGGAAGGAAATTTGGGGGAAAGATATTTCATCTCTTCAGCTATGTCATTTCTTTTACGCTGCTGGAATCTAAATCGTATCAGGGATTCCAGGAAGGTACATGTGCTTCACTGCCCTTAAATCACAAGGGGTTCTCTGTCTCTGCCCATAATTGACTGAAGCGAATGGGGCTGTGCCTTCTCCAACTGCCTCAGTTATCACCTCCCCGGGTCTGCTCAGAGAATGAAGTGAATACATCCCAGAATCCATGAAGGATGCAGCAGTTCTAGACTGAAGGGGTTTAAATGCCTACAGAGTTGGGATTTTCTAGGACAGGTGTCTGGAAGGGTGCCTTCACTCTGGGTCCATAATTTCTTTTCAGAATATCTGAAATCAAACAACTCTTAACAATCAAAAGAATCTTTTCCCCCCCCTTAACCTGCCCTACCCACAAAAAATTTCTATTTTTCCACTGATATAATTTTGGCTTTGTTTTTTGAAAATGATGTTTTTATGCACAGATGGCATCTATACTTTCTCTGACTGGAGTTACTTCACGATGGAGAAACTCAAATCCACATAACTTCTCCAATTCTGAGAGAAAGAGGAAGATAGGCCCATGAAATAAGAAGGGAAAATCTCAGTGCACATTACATTTCACAAACACATCAAAAACCTAGACAAGAGGATGAACTACCACATACTCAAGACATATCAAAATATATCAAGATATTTTTCCAATATATGAATCACAGGACTCCTTGCCCCCTTTTTCCCTTATTTTCCAGCCAAATGACAATTCCCAACAGTAAACGATAGCATATTTCTGTCAATCGAGAACAGTTATAATATGGCCATGCTCTACGAAACTGGAGATATGATTCTAATTACCCCATTTTTCTTTTACTTTCTTTTGTTCAGTGACATACTTATCTCTCCAGATCTGGTTCTCTGTGGAAGAAACTGAAATTATGCTCTAGAGTGGGTTTCTCTGCATTTCTTTCTATCTTATCTTTGTAAGGGATAATGGTTTGTCTACAAAAATTTGTTGTCCCATTATTAAATTTTAGAAGCCAAGACCTACTATCTAATATGCATCACTTCTTTTCAGAGCTACTTTATTCTTGAGGGCAAAAAAAGAAAAAAGAGAAAGGGAGAGATAGCGGACCTAGGTCCCTGGCTAGCTTACAAAACCTTAAATGATTTTTCTTTTCTTAATTTAAAAGATGGCAAAATGATTTTTCTTCTTTTAATTTAAAGGAAGGTGATTTATCTGAAAATTGTCAGCAAATAAACGAGCACAGGCCATGTACCATTAACTTCCAGAGAGTTGGAGTAATGTGCTGGATAAGCACACAGATTGCAGAGCGAGAAAACACTAAGGACTGAATCCTGGTTCTTAAACTAAATAGATATGTAATTTGAGCATAGCATTTTACCTCTAGGATTCTATTTTCTTATCTGTAAAAGGAGCTGATAATGTCTCATCACAGATTTGTGAGGATCACGTGAAATAAGTTTTGGATACACTTGGCATGTGGTATTCTACGCAACCTTTCACTACCTACTTTTCTGAAAACATAAACTAGTTTGAAGAAAAATCTTATACTAATGCTCACTATGAGTAATTTTAAGCTTTTTGGGAAATAATTGATGAAAAAATTTTCAATAGAAATATCTGACAGAGAAATTTAAACTACTTTTACCACTACTGTTGAAATAGATATTATAGTTGACCAGATAGACACTTACAAAATATTCAAAACCTGTGAATAAATCTGTGACGTATTATTTTGCTTTTAAATTTTTTAAAAAATATTTATGTATTTACTTGAGAGAGAAAGCAAGCATGGAGCCAGACGTGGGGCTTGATCTTATGACCCTGAGATCTCAACCTGGGAAGAGACCAAGAGTCAGTCACACAACCAACAATGCCACCCAGGCGCCCCATTAAGTATTATTTTAAATAAGTCTTATTAAAATTTCTACTGCTCTTAACATGAGAAATAAACAGGAAAAGAAAAAAAATCTTTTTTATTCATAAGCATTTGCCAAGGGACCCTCACTAATTAAAGCAGCCACAGGTATCACTGGAAGTTTTGTGAAACATTTTTTTCCCATTGACTTCAATTATAATTTCAAGGGAAAAATTCAGTAATTTTGTATTATCCCTTAAATTTCATTTCAGACACATTCTACTTCAAGGTCATGCCTCCTTGTGTTTAAGACTGACTAAGCCCAAATAACTATCAACAGTGGAGCAGTTAAATAAATTATGGTACAGCCACACAACCAATGCCTGAAGTTGAAAAAAACCTCTCTGTGCTAATATGGGAAAGATCCTCCCTTGTGTTAGATAAAAAGCTGAGTGTGACACTGTGCAGTACGTAACCTTTTGTGTAAGAAGTGGCGGTGGGTGGGCATAATAAGAATATAAATCTGTATTTGCTATATATGCATAAAGTAATTCTAGAAGGACACATACGATTTCCCCTGCTTCTATTATGGAGGAGAAAAGGGTATATAGGCATGAAAATGGGAGTGGCATTTTTACTGTACATATTTTGATATCATCTGGATTTTTAAAAACATGTGACAAAATATCTATAAGAATAGAGTTCTTAAAAAAAACAGGAAAATGACATTACAAATACTATTTGGTGGAAATGCAGGTTATAGAGTAATATATAGTGCATGAAGCAATTTTTGAAAAATTGCAAGTACATATGTTCACGTGTATGGAGACGTAGAGTGGGGTGTTGAGCAGAATTGTAAGGCATCATAAGAATTCAGGTCACTTTCGCTTTCTTCTTGACCTTTTTCTGAACAGATCAAATATCTATCTTTTAAGAACAATTAAACTATGAAGACTGACCAAAGGAGGAAGAAGAGGATAGAAGAGGAGATGAGGAAGAAAGCATGACTATAAAAATACATCAGCTCTTCATCTGAACTCCTTCAAATCTTTGCTTATCTTTCACGTCCTCTCATCTCATCTATTAGAAGTGGCAATTTGTACCCCTCCCCTCACCTACCTGATCCCCCTTTATTCACTTTTTCTATTCTATTTCTCTTCCAGCATTTATCACCTTCCAACACACAGTATTTTTAACCTCCTTGTTTAAGTACATAGGGAGAAAAATCCTGGCATTTAGTAGGCGCTCAATAAATACTTGTCGAATGAATGAGCTAATTACTGTCTCTATGAAGGTCAGTGCTCTACAGAACTGAACACTAGAACTGCTTCCATTCAGTGACATCCCTGTCGCAGAAGACAGAGTATTTTTCTCACTTTGAATTTGCAAATTCTATACACAAACACATGATTTGTCAAGTTGTTTTGGAATGGCTCAACAATAGGAAAGGTTGTAAATATGTTCTGTATGTTATCAGATGCCACTAAGGAAGTGGTGGTTGAGTTTTGAGACAAGAAAACTGAATCTCCTGTTCCCTTCTTTTTTTGTTACATTTTCCTTTGCCTCCATCATCTTCCTTTTCTCTTCTTTTTTTTTTTTTAAAGATTTTATTTATTTGATACACAGAGAGAGATCACAAGTAGGCAGAGAAGCAGGTGGAGAGAGAAGAGGAAGCAGGCTCCCCTCTGAGCAGAGAGCCCGATGTGGGGCTCGATCCCAGGACCCCGAGATCATGACCCGAGCCGAAGGCAGCAGCTTAACCAACTGAGCCACCCAGGCGCCCCTTCCTTTTCTCTTCTATGTCAACATCTGTGTGTGTTACGATTTACATGGATTTATTCTTGTGATCGGGTCCTCAGCAAAGTGAAGCCATAGAGAGGGAGAAGGATATGAAACCTGGATGAGCGTGGCGCTAGGAACCGACCCCATTCAGCAGCCTTGTGTCCAAAAGGATGTGGCAAAACCCAGCTTGATTCGAGTGGTGTCATTTCCAAACAGATCCAAGAACAAGAACTGTGAAGCTCTAGCAGCAGGAATCCAAAAAAGAGAGTCATTCTTAAGAGGGGAGGCTGGGAAATGCCCTTAATCACCATTTTCCAAGATATGTCCTGGAGAATACAATTTTCCATAGTTATCAACAGATTTATGCAAGCAGGCAGGCAGGATTCTGTATTCGAATCAGCTTGGGAAACACAAGATAGTGTTTCCTTCATGCAAGACTCTCCTGAGCCTTTAGGATTCTACTATATAATACAAATCTCTATGAGGGAATTTTCAATTGGAGCGTTTCTCCATCTTTTGTTTGTTTGGAACCCATTTCTCTGCAGGTCATCTTGTAGGACAACTCTTCCATCAGGCACCTCTGAGGAAAAGGAGAGGGGACCGGCTAGACCTGGGCAGGGTCCCACGGTCACTGCCAGGCAGTTTGGGGATCCAGTCAGAGCTCACTCCAAATGCCAAGGGACCAAGGCGAGCAATCTTCCATGGAATGGCAGTACGGCGGAGTGGAGGAGCCCAGGCTTGGAAATTGGGGAGCCTGGGAAATCGGTGACCAAACCACTTTTTAGTTGAGGGATTTGGCCAAGTCCTTTAATCCTTTGCAATCTTATGTTTCTTCACCTAAGAAATAGGTGAAGGATAATAGGATAATTATGCCTCCTCCCCATTAAGTAGTGGTGAGGAATTAAATAGGATATTCTAGATAAAGCATTCAGCAGAATGCCTAGCAGAGTGAATTTTCAATAAACGAGAGTAGTTGTATTCAGTGGTTGGGGAGGTTATATATTTTGTTTGTTCGTGTTGGGTTTCTGTAGGCTGGTCCAATTCTTCATGGCGTAGGGATATTTTGCAACGCCATGGATACCTCAGTTTCCAAACTTCTCGCTAGACCTCCAGGTTCTGCAATTGCAGAAATTATTCCAGATCCCACCAGACAATGGACTCTGGTTGTGGCTTCCCACGCCCCAGCCCTTGGCTCTAGTTGGAAAAGCTCAGGACCAGGTCCTGGCCGGCTCATATGTTGAAAGAATCAGTACCTCCTGCCAAGACTGTAGCTCATATCTGTTTCTCTCCTTCTTTATTCTACATTCCACCTGACATGCCAAGAAACAGCAATACAGTGGCTGATCGCTAATATAGCAAACCATATCAGAATAGATAATTGAGTAGATGATTGTTTTGTACATGTGGCCATTTTTTCTTACCAAAACATTTACATTAGCTAAAACCTTTTATACATTCTGTAGAGAAAATGCCAAGCTGTAAACACAAACAGTCACAGGATGGACATTTAGGTACAATACATTCTTTGGGCCACAGTGCAGGGGACACAGCCTGACAGATAAAAGGGTACTTAATGATAAGAACTAACAACACCTATTAACTATAGGTCGATTATTGCAAACAATAGCCTTCTTAGCCTGGTCTAGATAATCCTGCACGGCAATGATAGTATGACAAAATATCCAATTTATATGTTTAATTCAATCTAATCTTTCCCACACTGTCTTATTCATTTTTGAATGTGTGCTTTATCCAGAAATACTGGCTCGTATATGGGTTTTTTTGCTCATAATCAGAGCATTTGGAGCCGGCTAAGAGGATCCCGGCATATGGTCCTCACTGATTTGCTGCTGTCGCTAAACACTTCCAAGTATCTTGCCCACACTTGAGAAGGGCAGGCAAACACCTGACTTCCTCTTATAGTTGCTCAGGACAACTGACTTGAAGGCTTTTTAGAGAAAAATCCATAAAGGTTTCTCCTTTTCTCCAAAAAACATCTTGATTTCTAGATGCCAAATGTATTTTTTTCCATTCCTTTCACCATTTAAATCAATTAATTAAAGCTTCTGTTTAGAAAGATGAAAGAGTCTGATCAAAATTCAGTGACTTTGCCAGGAAAAAAAAAATCCACCTTGGGATCGAACTCTTTCAAGTCGTATGCATCCTTTCCTTGTTTGCTCACTCCACAAATATTTATTGAGCGCTGACTGTTTTAAGACATTACATAAGACTCTGAGTGAAATAGAGATGAATAAGTCACCAGCCGTTCCTCAGCAGACCTATAGTTTTTTAGGGGAGGCAAGATTTAGGCACAAGTGTTTGTAACAACACTTATAAAGAGTCAGAAGGAGAAGAACAGGAGATGAAGTGCCATCTACCATAACTCAGCCCAGGAAGAGATTAGCTCTTCCTGAGGGAGGGTTTGTGCATGCTGAGCTGTATCCTTTCCAGAACTCTCTCTTGACATTCACTCTTCTTTCAATCGATGCCTGATGATGCGCTTACAGTGTGTGTGAAGCGCTAGGGAGTTAGTTCTTTTAACACTGATAAAGGCCTGGAGGAAAATGATGGAGGCATGTGGAAAACACCCCCTGCACAGAAGAGAAGCCCGAGAAGTAGCAGATAACCACTCAGGCTGGAAATGTTTGCAAACAGATGCCCTCCGACACAGCACTGGCATGAAGGGAACTCGGAGAACATTAGTCACTTCCTCACTGGAGGACTGGGAAGGCCAGCATCGGCCTGCTGGTGAACAGCAAAATTTAAAATAACCTGACTAAATTAGAGAAGTGGTCAGAATGCTTTTTTTAAGTTCCCTGGAGATAAATACAGGGTAGTGCCTTCAAGAGAGGGAAATGAAGTGTACAAATAGAAGGTGAGACGTGACTGGCTCCAGGCGAGGACTGCTAAATAAGAGCCAGCCATGAAAATGGATAAGCTGCAATCAGTCATTACACCAGCTCTTAAAATGCTGCGCAGTGTTGGGATGAACAAACAAACGCCTGGAGGAACAGTGAGATCATCCCCCCTTTATACTTGGTATTAGCTCAACGTTCCCCAGAGCACTGCGTCCATTCCTGAGGTCCAAAGTGAGAGGGACACCAAGAACTTGGGGAACGTTCTATCCCTAAATTCAACAGGGATTAGGAAATAAGACGTATGCAAACAAGTAAGAGACAGAGATCATTCGGTCTAAAGAAGAGAAAGCCAAGAGATGATTAGATTGGCGTCTTTAACTGGCAAGCTTGTATATGTATTTTTTTTATTCAGCTGTTCTCTGTTTTCACTAGGGAGCAAACACACTTTTTAAGCTCCAGTACAAATATTTGGGGTTAAATATTAAGAGAATTGTCTCAAATGGGGTTCAAACCCTAGTTTCGACAAATTCTTGTCTCGTTGAAAGCCTCCTTTGCTAGAAGGGAGTTTAGAGACCTGCTTGGGGCTCCTGCTCTTCTTGGTTTGAATTAGCTTAGCACTGGTAGAGATTAGTCGCTGATAGGTTCTGTTTCTTCCTATTTTTTAAGGCTTTTTTCTCTCTTCCTTGCCTGCAGTTTGTAGTACTCTGTCTTCTCTGTTTTCTAATAATAATGCTCTAGTGGGAGCCCTGATCCAGTGCCCTGCCACTCGCCCGGCCATCAGGAAACTCTCCAGGCTCCTCAGCGATCACTGACCTTCCTTCACTCACCTTGCCTCAACTGAGACTCGCTTCCCCCCGAGGTCACTTCTCCCTATTGCCCTCAGGTTTCTCCCCTCCAGTTGCCCCTATTTTAGTATCGGAAGGAGGTAGGGCTGCCATCCTGCCTGCTCATTTCTACTCCATCCCCTGCTATTGTTTCATCTTGCAAAAAAGAAAAGAAAAGAAAAAAACACCTATTCCACTCTTAGCCTCTGGCCTACAAGCTCTGCTACCCCCGGGAGCTTCAATGCGCACGTGATAATCATTTGACAAAACGGCCCCTCATGCCTCACATGCAAATCTCCAATGGTTTGCTCTCCTCCAAGTCCTCTGCTCCGGTGCACACACGTCGGGTCTTGCCATCACGCACGGCTCCTCACGTTCAGAACCACGGAAGCAACCACGCTCTGAGCACGCCACTCCTCGCACCGGCCTCGTTCAGCTCCTCCCACTGAGACCACTGTCTTCAGCCACTTCCGGACTTCGGGACTTCCGGACTTCCGGACTTCGGGACTTCCGGTACGGTGCTCCAGCCTCCAGCCTCCAGCCTCCAGCCTCCAGCCTCCCACGCAGGGCATTGACCTTCTCCGGTCTTCACTTCCCTCCTGGTCTGGCAGAGCCCGTGGTTCAGCACTTTTCTGGCCCTGTTGCCAGTACTCTAAATTCCCCTGCCCCCTTCAGCTTTTTGGTTCCCTTGTCTGGCAAAATCCTTCCCCTGCTGAACCCAACGATCTCCGTCCAGTCTCCAGCAGAGAAATGAACCCTTCCGAAGAATGCCATTCGATAGAGAGGATTTGCTTTACTGTCAATGCAGAAAAACTACTCAGGTGAATCCTCTTACTACCTTTCTCCGGTTAGCTAACTGTCTGGCCAGGCTTCTCCCCTCCTTGGCTGACAGAGGCACTCAACACCACATACACACCCAAACACGCATTCACCACTCCCTCAATCTCAGCAGCAAATTTGCGTGCTGGAACCCGAACAAAATTGAAGCTGTAACATGAGGACTCTTCTGTGATCTGAATACCGAACATTCACAGCCATCTCTCCACTCGGGCTTTGGCTCCCTTCCCTACTTGACTCCCCAGGACCCTTGCGTGGTCTGATAACTCTTCTTCCTCAGAGAGAACCTGTCTCTTGGCAGAATCCTTTTGTACACACTTTAGGACCTGCCACTTATTCAGCCTCTTAGGGCCACTCAGCCACTTCTTAGCTTCCTCATCGTGGTCAAAGCACTTGAGTTTTTTAATCCTGTCTTCCACATCCTCCATTTGCCACTTACTCCCCGCCCTCATTCTGGCGGCTACTCTATCCTCCATTAAAACTGCTCTTGCCAGAGTCACCATAACCTTCCTAGGTCCCTAGTTCAGTGGCCACTGCACAGCCCTCATCTCGCTGCTGGGATATAGCTCTGTGCACACCGACATTGTTGAAAACTATTTCCTGGGCTGGGTGATGCAGGATTCTGCTGGTCTTTCCCCTAGTTCTCTGGCTGCCACTTCTCCTTTGCATACTCACCCTCCTATACTTGGCCATTAAATAGTCACTGTGGTGCCAGGCCCTCTCCCCCGCCCCCCTCCACTCTGTGTTCTCTTCCCATGCATTCGCATCAATTACAAACTTCCCATGTGACTGATAAATGTCTGTCTTGGGACCAGACATTCCATTGGTGCTTCAGACCCATTTATCCACCTGCCAGCTTTTCTCCATGTGGATGTCTCCCAGGTACACCTACAATTCCAGAACTAACTTCTTGATCTTCCCACCTACCAGTCCACGGAGGTCTTCTACTTCCCTTTTCTCAGCAGAAGACCTTCCTACCTCTCTTGTTATCCTGTTATCTCCTGTTATAGAAGCCAGGTATCTAGGACTCACCCTCAACTGCCCTTTCTCCCTCACCCACACTCTGATCCTCACATCTAGTCCTGTGATTTCATCCCCTAAATATCTCCCAAATGCATTCTCTATCTCACCCCAAGCCACCATGGCCTCCTGTCCACACGAGCCTCTTCAGGAGGCTCTTCCTGTAACAACCTAGGTCATTTGCAATTCTCCCAGTCCCCACACTCTACCCGCTTCCTCCACTCAGAAGTCAGAGTGACATTTAGGAAACAGCATTCAGAGAATGCTGCTTTTCTGCTTAAAACCCTTCAACAGCTTCCATTGCTCTAAAAATGAAGATGCCTGGGTGGCTCAGTCATTATGGATCTGACTCTTGATTTTAGCTCAGATCAAGATCTCACAGTCATGGGATTGAGCCCTGCATGGGTCTCCATGCTTAGCATAGTCTGCTTGTCCCCTCCCTCTGCTCCTTCCCTGCTCATGGGGGCTCTCTCTCCCTCTCTCTCAAATAAATAAATAAATAAAATATTTTTTAAAATAAAAAAAAATAAAGAAGAAACTCTTTATCCTGCTTCTTCAGATAGACACCACAGTGGGCTCTCAGGTCATGATTCTTCATGCCACAGGGCCTTTGCTCACATAGTTACCTGTATTTGAAATTGTCAGTTCCTTAGTTAAGACTTCTCTTGTGGCTCTGAGGCAAGTCTCCCTACTATAAAATATCCTCTAGTATAGTTTCAACTTTTCAATTGTTGGTATGATTGATTAATGTCTTCTCCCCTAATTTGGTGCGGGGCAAGAGTTGGGGGAGCTCTGTGAACATGAAGACTATAGTTGGCCTTGTCTTACTCCTATTATGCCCAGAGTTTGGCACAGAGTCAAGATCAACGTAGACAATCAATAAATAGTTGCTAAAGGAAGAAATGAATGAATGGATGATCAGTATTAATTTTTGGTGTAATCTATATAATGTACACTTACCATCTAATTCATAACTTAATTCTTGGGAAAGGATAATTTTCTTTAAAATCAGCTCTTAAAAGTAGCATGTAATAAATCCTTTGTTACCCACATGTTCCTCTCTGATTAAAAAAAAAATCTAAATATTCTGCTTGTCTACCAGTGTTAATGCAGATTTCCCTGGTGGCATATAATATTATTCCGCTTACTGTGGATTTCGAAATAAAGGAAATATTTTGGTTTTCGGTTTACAACTTTTGGTTTCTCTTCTTTATTCTCATTCACTGATTTGCATTTAAGCTTCTACTTTCCCCTACTTACCAGATTTTGCTTCCTACCAGGGGCCTACTGGAATGAAAGGGGGGCTGGGGGGCTGGAGCTCAGCCATGTTGGTGATGGATGGTCACAGTAACTGCATTGTCCAGGGCGGCGCCTGTTACTGTCAGAGCTTGGGGATCCTCAGCTCTAGTTCTGGTACACATTGTCCTCTCCGCTGTTCCTCTGATTAGTTGTTTCTCCCATTTTCAACTCGGCTCTGCAGTCTGAGGTTATTCCTGTTTTAACCTCATGTGCAACTGGTATCCGCCCATATCTCCTGAGAAGGTTTTCTCTGATGCTTCAAAGTGAGCCATACTTTGGTCCCTGTGTGGGGGATGGACCCTCCCATTCTGTCCTCTAGGAGAGGAAGGAGGTGTCCTTGTGGAGGGGACAGACCCAGGCTTAGGCACCTGTGTCTTAAGTTCCTCTGCCCATCCACACACACCTGCTTGTTCCTCCTCCTCCCCACTTGAGGGCCAGAGGCTGCCGCAGCGCCTGCCCATGCTTCCTGTCTCTGTGCGGTTACATGCAGTTCCCACGCTCCCCACCACGTTAGCAGTAGTGCAACCCAGGCCACCACCCTGACATCTCCTCTTTGCTTGTCACTCGCTCTCTTTGGGAACTCTTTACCCTGCAATGTGTGGCGGCCACTCACGCCTCATCCTGATTTGAGATGCATATATTCAGCACCCACCTGCAGATTTTTAACCATTCACCACTCTTTTCATTGAACATAAAGGTGTGTCAGGCAAAGTAGACAGGGTGACAGCTCCATAGGAAGCCCCTACTGCTGCAGGCAAAGAGTCTTGCGGTAACCTTCGACTCCATCCATAGGCTGTATCTATTACCAAGACTGGTTCTGCTCCCTCTGCAGTGGGGACAGCTTCCAGTAATCATTCTCCTGTGAGATAACATCCTTCTAAGTGGCAAGTGACACTCTTGTCACACCACCGATATAGCCCAGGATATTAGTATGCATGGTACATTCATCAGGATACACTCTCTTCCAAGGTTTGGAAAGATACAGGGGAAGTCTCCTAATTCCAGAAAAACTTCCTCTTTGATAATATCCATGGGATAATTGTCCCCAGAAAAAAAATCTAATGATAGAAACATTCAGGCTCTAGCATATAATGACATTTGATAGTGAATGTTATTCTATGAATTTATCTTTAAAATCAGGCACTATTTACGTTAAATGATTGCAATGTAATTATTAATTATAAAATATCGGTTTACTTTACAAAAGAAACATCCCTGAAAAGTCCTTGGCTTTGTATTTAATTTAATTAATGAATTTAATACATGTCCCCTAGATTGCTCATTTTACACCCTTGCTAAAGGAAGGTGGCTAGCTTGTCAGAAAGAATTACTTACAAATTGGCTAATTAATTACTTACATCCCTATGCAATGAGATTCACGTGGAAATAGAAGAGGGCAGTCTAAGGACAGACAAAGAATCTGCATGGTACCATACTTCTTGTCATCAGCTCTGAAGACATGTCTATTTGTGGACATCAGGTCAGTAAAAGAACTGCTTGTCTAATAAAGCAAATTACCTTCAGGAAAAAATATATATAAATGGAAATTTCTATTACTTATCTAATTAGAGTGAAGAATATACGATACCAAAAATGAACTTTTAAACATTTAATATAAAATGAACATTCACATAAATGAACAGTGCTCACATATAACAATTTCAAAAAGCAGAATCGAATTTTTTTAAAGATTTTATTTATTTGACAGAGAGAGAGAGAGGAGAGAGAGAACACAAGCAGGGGGAGTAGGAGAGGGAGAATCAGGCTCCCTGCTGAGCAGAGAGCCTGATGCGGGGCTCCATCCCAGGACTCCGGGATAATGACCTGAGCCGAAGGCAGAAGCTTAACCAACTGAGCCACCCAGGCACCCCAAAAACAGACTAGAATTAAGACAATATCTATGCAAGTTTTTAAAGATATATTTACCAGACAAAATAATGGAAGGCTGAGGAATTTAAGTTGTAACAGGGTACAAGGATTCAAAAAAGGTCTTAATGCTGACCTAATAAAGCATTTTACCAAATACAGGGTCTCATGCCTTGTTCTAAACTATATCTAACTTAGACTGCAATGATAGATCTTGGACTTAGATGGTCATGCCAGTGTTCCCCAGATCTCAAGAATGATGCCACTACATTATATGATATAAATCCCTGTCCCCTCCATCCAAATTCCTTCAATTCACAGCCAAGTACCTAAAACTGCCACATTAAAATAAAGCAAAAGTTATTGCTGATATGTCTACTAACCTCTGCACTGTCTTAAACTCCAATGGAGCTCATTTCTGAGCAGCCATGCCTTAGGCTTTCCTAATAATACATGTTTTGTGAAAGACAGTTTATTATCCGAGGGTAACTAGCGAAGTCCCTAGTTTGCAGCCACACAAGAGCAGTCATGCTCCGAAACATACTTCTGGTCTCCTCTTGCATCCTACTCTCCTCCCAGCTCTCCCCACCTGAGTGAATGGCGAATAGATGTGACCATAGATTCGGTAATTGGTTGAAAAGTTGGTATCACGTGACAGGTAAGGACAGGGTGCCGAACCTGGCTTTCACCTGTGCTTTCTGGAGTCAATCTCTCGCATCAGACTAAAAATCTCACATGTCCTGTGCTGATAATCATTCTGGGACATAGTTCTGATGCTTTCCTAAGATCAAGGTGCCTTTCATAAGTTCAGACAAGTTGGTAGAAGAATTAAATGTAAGCAAGATGATGGGTGGATGGATCAAAGCGAATGGGATTTCAGTCTCTTGCCTACTCTGTCATCACCCTCACAGATTGGAAGGACTTGGATCTGCTATAGTTTTTAATGAAATAGATTGGCTAGGTCTCCAAGTCACCTTCCTATGAGACCAAAAGGAGAAAAATATCAGGACAAAAATGCAACTTTCCATGATCAGATTTTTAAAATATTAACTTTGCAGGACAGATGTCCGTTAGGGACTGCTGGCCTTGGGGTTAGCAGCAAAGCAAGTACAATTCTCCTCAGTTCTGGCTCTTTCGCTCATTTGTTCATTCAGGTCAAGGCAGTGAGAAAAATTAATATTTAGCCTTTATGAGTTTAAATGGTTCAATCTAGAAAGATGTTGGAATAGTTACAAAATGTAATCGGACTAAAGATGAGACTAATTCTTAAAGACAAGAGAAACATTGCAGAAATATGATGTTGTTAATTATGTTCATCCAAAATGCCAGATTATATCAACCAAAACTAGACAGTAAAGTATTTCTGCTAAATCTTTCATCTGACCCAAAAGCAAGTCAATAATTCTTTCCATTGAAGTATAATGTAATTATTGACATTAAAATGAGAGAAAAGAAGTCCCACTATTTTTAATTTACAGCTTAATGCTCGTGGGAAAATAAGAAGCTATGTGTAATGAGCACTGAGGGTATCACCAATATCCCCTCTCCAGAACTGAGGTCTTTGACCCCAGCTCCTGGGAGTGTCGCCCCCTGAAAGCTCCCCCTGGATCCTTCCCTGGGAAGTGCCCTCGACTGGAGGTGCTCCCTTGCTTCTAGGACATGGCTACATGACTCCTCTCCAGGGGCAGCCTGCACCCATGACTAGTGATACAGGAGCATAAATGCTAGTCACTGGCTGATCCTCCCACTCCTACCCCCCACACTTCAATTTGGAAAGTTCTGGAAGGGCCATCCCAATCGCAGAGCTCCATGTGAGTTAGTCTGAGGCCTCCGTACAGTTCAGCTTCTCTCAGCCGACTCCTACATTCCTCACACCCTTGGGGATACTGTTCCCGAGCACATTTTCTAGGAATCTTCTTGCAGGCAAAGTTCCACTTGTTTCTTGGGGCAACTAATAACACTATGTGACTTTCAAATCACAATGCGGTGAAAAAGACAAAGGAAACACAGTTCTTATAGTTAAAGCAAAATACAATGAAACCCAAAAAAATGTTTACGCCGAGTGTTTTTTGTAACTGAGAGCATGAAACAAGCTAATGGGTAGATGCGTGTGTGTGCATGTGTTAAAACCTCCTCTATTTGAAGACAAAGATGCCCCAGTGGATCAAAAAACAAAATCCAACTGTGTCCTATTTTGTCAGTGTTATTTATTTCATAGATGTTGGCTGAGGTCATCTTGACCTTTTAAAATTAAAATAAAATTGGCTTGAGCCTTTAGATCTATGTCCCTAGGGAAGCACAGTGCCCTCCTCTGATATTTCTGCAAATTCCTGGGCACTTACATTGTCGCTGTTTCTTCTATTCACCTCTAGACCCTTGATCTCATTCATGACTCACTGCAGCTGTTTACCACTCTCCTCGCCTCCCGGCCCCTAACTCAAGCCCTGTCCTTGATTCTTCCAAAACGTTTCACAAAAGGCAAAGGTGTGCAATGGGGTCGGGGTGAGGGGCATTGCTTTAAATCATAGCAATGCAGACAACTTCAATTTGGATTTAATTTTCATGCTTTTCAAGTTCTTTGACGTCCAGAAGCAACTCAGCATGGTGGTCTCTTGAACAAAGATCCCTCTCTAAACAGAGCGTAAGATAACTAACAAAATATTTTTCACCTTATATTTTTAATTCAAAAAAAAAATTGAACACTGATGAGAAGTCCAACA
>CM052807.1:13894834-13935879 GCA_028533885.1 Nasua narica
GTATAATGTGTACATGTTTTATATATATATATTTTAAGATCTCAATTTATATTAAAGACACTGAAGTTGTGGTTATAAACCTTCCTACAAAAACAAAACAAAACAAAACCATTAGCTCCAGACATCTTTATCAGTGAATTCTACCAAATATTTAAGGAAAGAATAAAACCAATCCTACACAAAAAAGTAGAAAAGAGAAAACTTTACCATTTATTTTATGAAACTAGTCTTACCTTAGTATCAACACTAAAAAAAGAAACTAAAAGGATAGAAAATTGCAGACAAATATGCCTTGTGAATGCAGACACAAAACCATTAAAATTTTAGTAAGTCAGATCCAGTTAAATAGTCAGAAAGAATACACCATGACCAAGTGGGGTTTATCCCAAAATTGGAAGATTGATTCAACATGGAAAATCAGTAAATAAAACTCATCATAGTAACAGACTAAAAAAGAGAGACTATATGATCAACCAGCTTAACAAATGTAGAAGAACCTATGAGAGTTTTCAAAACCCATTTATGATTAAAAAAAAAAAATCAAACCAACTCTCAGCAAACTAGAAAAAAAAGGAAACATTCTCAATGTGAGAGGAAATCCACCAAAAAATGTGAAGTTATCACCATTCTTTATAATTTAAAACTCACTTATTTTCCCCTGCAATTGGAGGGAGTCAGTAGGACTCTTCTTGCCATTTCTATTCAACTGAAGTTCCTATAGAATGATAGAAGGCGAGAAACCAAAATAAAAGCCATGTAGTTTGGAAAGGAAGAAATAAAACTGTCATTATCCATTGGCTCTGTGGTTGTTCATGTAGAAAATCCTAAGGAAACTGCCAAAAAGCAACTACAGCTAGGAAGTCAATTTGATGAAGTTCACAGGATAATGGTCAACATACAAAATTAATTATATCTCTAGAGGTTATCAATAGACAGTTGGAAATTGAAGATTTTTAAATAATATCATTTATAGCGGCATCAGAAAGCATGAAATATTTATGGATAAATTTAGCACAATCTGTGATGGCATGTACATCAAAACTTCCAAGACTTTGCTGTGATACATTAATGAAGATCTAAGTAAATGATGAGATATACTTTGCTCATAGTTCAACTGGCTTAATATTGCTACGATATTAATTCTCCCTAAATTGATCTATTGGTTCAATGCAATTCCAGTCAAAAGTCCAGCAGGATTTTTTTGTAGAAATTTACATACAGATGCAAAACTCTAGAACGGTCAAAACAATTTTGGAGAAGAACAATGTTAATATAGAGCTAAAATAATCAAGACAGTGTGATGTTACATAAGGACAGACATAGAGGTCTATGAAACTGGCTCAAAAGTCTAGAAATAAGCCCACACATAAATGATCAAAATATCAACTGTGGGGCACCTGGGCGGCTCAGTTGGTTAGGCATCTGCCTTCGGCTCAGATCATGATTCCGGGGTCTTGGGATCAAGTCCTACATCAGGCTCCCTGCTCAATGGGGAGCCTGCTTCTCCCTTTGCCCCATACCCCACTCGTGCTCTCTCTCTCAAATAAATGAATAAAATCTAAAAAAAAAAAAAGAGAAAAATCAACCGTGAAAAGATGGTCTTTTTAACAAATGGTTGCAATCAATTTGGAGAAGATAGTCTCTTCAGCAAATGATTCTGGAAAATGAATTTTCATGTGACCAACAACAACAACAAAAAAAGAGCCTCAACTCTTATCTCCTATTACATAAGAAAATTACCTCTATATGTTGAGTAGAAAAGTAGACTTCTCTACTTTTTAGAAAAGTCTAAAACCATAAAACTTCTAGGACAAAACAGAAGAAAAATCTTTGTGACTTGGGGCTAGAGAAAATGTCTTAGGATGTAAGACACAAACCATGAACTAAAACTAATAAATTGGAAATATTGAAATTTAAAACTTTTGCTCCTCAAAACAACACTGTTAAGAAAGTGAAAAGAACAAGCCACATATTGAGAGAAAAAATTTGCAAAGCCTCATGAGGATGCATATCCAGAATTTGGAAAGAAGTCCCCAAATAATAACAGGACAAGCAATCTGATTTTTGAAATGGGTAAAATATTTGAACGGACATTTCGCCAAAGCAAATGCACTAAAAACAAATAAGACCATGAAGGGGGATAAAAAGCTCCACGTCATTAATCATTAGGGAAATGCAAATAAAACTGCGGCAGGCTACCACCGCACACCATCCATAACGACTGAATTGTTTTAAACAGGTGATAGCAGATGCTGACAAGGGTAAACTCTCACACAGAGGACAGAAATGCAAAATGGTGCAGCCGCTTTGGAAAACAGTTGGTTTCTCGTGAAGTTAAATATACACTTACCATCTGACCCCGCAATTCCATTTCTAGATATTAACCCGAGAGAAAGGAAAAGGTGCAACCTGTGAAGACATAAACGTTCATCACCACTTTCTTCATAACAGTCCCGAACTGGAGACACACCACATGTCATCCGCAGGCGAATAGAAAGACAAATGGAACACTACCTCCTACAAAGGAGTGAACTTCGAGACACGGGACCAGCACAGCATGGCACATTGGAATTCTTTCCGGCTTGTTTTTGCTCCTTCACCCCCTTTAGTTGCCGCACTCCCCCCAACACACACATATCCCTGCCACTGTAAATGGTTGCGATCAGGAACTGGTTCCTCTTTTCCATCCTGTTCCCAGTGCCTAGTGGAGAGCCTGACTTACAGTGACTGCCCCGTAATTATTTGTGGAATGAAAGACTGTCCCTGCTTTTCAATGTTCGTGAAGTTCTTATTTATGCCAAATTGGAGTGAGCATTCTGGGCATCGGGTTCTTCGCTCATGCCTTGCTTTGGCAGAGAACACTTCATTTTGACTTCTGGATGACCGGCCCGGGTCGAGAGTGTTTACAGGGCAGTGATGAGAGCTCCCGCCCGCCTGGTCCCTTTGTCTTTCCTCCAAACCTGCCAGAGGTTTCGGAGGTTTGAGCCGAGGTTTCTTCCCTCCCTCCTTAGGCTCAGGCGTGGTGCCAGCCTCAGCCCCAGTGTTTGAATTATATGCTCCTTTGGCCAAGCTTTAGGAGCCAACTTGCAAGTTGGCTGTTGCAGTAAGTTCTGGCTCTGTGCACGGGGCTTGGGCTCATTGATATTCACAAGCTTGCAGGGAGGAGGTTCATCTCACCAGGGAGGCTGGGCAGCAGAAGAAGGGCCCTTTCTTGGTCCCACAGTGGCACTGGCCAGGCCACTGTCCTGCCTGAGAGTAGCCCAGATCCTTCTAGAGGAATTCCTTAAGTTCCCTTCCAGATGGAACAAATCTTTCATCTTGGAGTTATAGGTAATTTGCCCTCCAGACAGAAGTATCCAAAAGCCCACGTCATCCTGGAAGACCAAAGGGTTCACCTTTTGGGGACCCTGATGGGTTTTTCATTCAGTTAAAAGTATGTTGCCAGGTCCAGCATCCCCCAGCAGGAAGGGAGGAATGCAGGAGCAGAGGGCGATATTCACGGTGGCAGAGACTGGCTGCAACGCTGCAGGCCAGCATCCAAGGAGATCGCTTTTTTCCTTGGAATAGATTACTATTTCTGCTTTTTTTCCCCCTCTCTGATTAGGTCATGGACTCCGAATACAATCATGCCTTTGCTTTCCTTAATCCAATTAATCTATTTTCCAAAATAAGCATGGAACTCCTTGTTTGATTTCATCAACTGGTATGTGCAGGTGTGTGTGTGTGTGTGTGTGTGTGTGTGCAAACAATATAGGAGCCTAACCTATGCGTATCACATATTCAGGGGGTCCCGGCATATGAGGGCCTCCTGCTAGCTATAGTAAAATAATAATACTGCAATATTTATATTCATATTTACAGTACGTGCTATGCGCCGGGCACCATGTTAAATGCTTTTCAGGGTTTATGTCCTTGAATCCTCGTGGCAGCTATGTGAGGTGGGGTTATGTTGGCCCCACTTCACAGATGATGGAGCTGAGGTTTATCAAGGTTTAAAGTGATTTGCCCAGGGCAATGGAACTGGTTTTCGACCTCAGCGATCTCACTTCAGAACTCTACTTTCCATCTCCACACATTGAGATTGAAGGAATAAAACCAACCAATAAAGAGGGAAGTCAACAGCCACCCCTAACTTCATATTGTTGGCTGCGGATGGGCCACATACTGCCCAAAGGTAAGGGCCAAAGCGTCTGTCTGGACTCTGACTTACTGGTTAATTTTTTGCAGAAGTGACCGCTTGGTGTTTCTCAAACATCATCTAACCTAGACCCCGCCCCCCTCCCTCTACTGGGAACTTGAGCCAGGCTTCTTTAGGTGAGGAGGGGGCTGGAGATTCTCCAGGAGCCTGTGAAATATGGCAACTCTGATGGGCACCGTCCTCCCCCACTGCTAAGAAGGCACTGGAAGAAGTCATTCCCGCACTCATTCAGCGAACATTTTTAAGCACCTTTGTTTGCAGAGGTGAGAAAGGCAGCAATGGACCCTGCCCTCACAGTTTACAGTCTGGCAAATAAATAAATAAATAAATAAATAAATAAATAAATAAATAAATAAATAAAATTTATTTTAAAAAGATGCTGACTAAATGAGCAGTTAGGATAGGGTGCCAGAGAAGTTGCTGGGAGTGATGACCGTGAGGGAGCCCAGGGGTAAAGGCACAGTAAGAGTCTTGGAGAGGCTGAGCCAGGGATCAGCCAACATCGAGAAGAGATGGATTAAGACCATAGCATGCTGAAGGGATCCCTGGACAGTTCAAGTGGTCATCAAAGGAACTGTGGGCGCAAAAGGCATTGGAGAGTTTCAGGGTTCTGGTGTTTTCTGCAGTAGGCATGCACAGCCAAAATGGCTCTTTCCCCTGCTAACTAACGTCAAGCACACTGCTAACTGGCTTTGATCTCTAGAAGCGTGATTACATCCAGCCACGGCTAAAAGAAGTTTTCTCTTTCTTCCAAATACAATTTTGTTTTCAGAGATTGGATCTGCCATCCTCCCAGGGAGAGTACTTCGTTTCCCCCGAAGTTGATTTTTCTGAGAAGTAAATCTTCCTCTACTTGGAAAGACAACCAGGAAGTGACGTGGCCAAACCCACGGAACAATTGCAGTAATTAAAAAGGAACCTCAGGCTTCTCTAACTTTTCAAGTGCCCCAAAAACAGAGGAGAGGAAAACCCTGCCCCTGGGAAGTTGGGAACATTGCTACAGAGCTTATAAATGCCTTTGAGGTTTTTTAATTTAATTTTAAACCGTTATATGGACATTAATGAATTTCACACTAACTCTAATATAGCAGAGATTGTTTTCATAAGAAAACAGTATGTTGCCTCCAAATCTGCGGCTCCAGGAAAGTGAGCAGACTGCATGTTCCAGGGTAAGAAAATCCTTTTCATTCTTATTTCTATTACACATCGGTTTTTTTTCCCCATGAAAACCTCCAGTAAGTACATAAGATTTACAGTAAAATTTGAAAATATTTCACGACACTTAATGTTTTGCTCCCCCACTTTGGAATAGTGATCCTACTATTAGACTAAACTACTAATCTAAACCAGAAGGCTGGGACTCATCTCTTTTTGAATCTCTGTTTTTGTTTTTAATCTGTAAAATGGGGACAGCTACAGTTGCCACATCGGGATGCTCTCAGGACTAACTCACCTGGATTAATGTATGTAAAGTATTAGGCGATAACAAATATGTTATAAAATTTTGTTTCTTTCCCATTGGTGCATTTCAGTGCAATTTCGACGAAATACAGTGAAACGCAACAGCCTTCTAAATCAAGACAAAATTCTTCATAGAACTATCTGCATGTCAAAACACTTAAAGTTTAAAACAGATGATTAAGATTCTGGAAATGCAACTTCTATTTTCAACTCACATGCTAACTTTAGAAATTCATTCATTCTGTCTATGCTGTGGTCTCACAATCCAAAAGTTAGAATATTAATACTGACTTCTGAAAATTTATTCTGAAAATAAATGATATGAAAGAAAGACACTTTAAACATGGCATCACTGATTGCTCTATGTACCATCCTCGACCATGGTTTTCGAAGTGCATCTCAAAAGTTTGATGAACACCATTCGATTACTTTTCTCTTAGGAACAGACAGAACTGCCAATGTGACACGGTAACAACAGAAGAGGCCTAAGGACGTTAATGCCTCTGACTTGCACACATGACAGAGACCAGCACATCTGTAAGCTTATTATGCTAGGTCAATGTCGGACAGACAACTTGGAGCATATCATCAGGACTCCCTGAGAATCTTCTGTTAAATTATTATACAAGAAGATGGTGAGAGGGAAGGAAAAAAATGTCATTGGACTTCAGATCTATAACTTACGTTTTTTTTAAAGATTTTTATATATTTATTTGAGAGAGATAGCAAGAGGGTGCACAAGCTGGGAGGAGAGGGAGAAACAGACTCAGTGCTGAGTAGGGAGGTGGCCGCGGAACTCGAACCCAGGTCCCCCAGGATCGTGACCTGAGCAAAAGGCAGACGCCCAACTGACTGAGCCACACAGGCACCCCTATAACTTATGGGTTTTTTTTTTAAGTCATGACAAGGAATTCCTTACGATCAAATGAAATTTCCCTGGAGATTCATTCAATGTATGTCATTAAAATAGATGCTTTTTATTTTTTAAAAGCATAATTAGAACTAAAATGAGTTATGGAGTACAAATAAATGAAGTCATTAAGAAAATAAATGAGATAGACCTTCAAATTAATTTTTGGCAGAGAAAATTGCAACGTATTATTTTTTTCTTGTAAATAACAAAAGAATTTTTAAATATTTAGGTATAAATCACTAAAAACTAGTTTTATACTCATATCCCTTTAGAGTAGATTGCTAACTTTATATTTCTTATTTATTTATTTGTTTGTTTATTTAAAGATTTTAGTTCTTCATTGACAGAGAGAGAGAGAGAGAGTGCACAAGCAGGGGAAATGGCAAGTAGTGGGAGAGAAAGAAGCAGGCTCCCCACAGAGCAGGGGAGCCCAATGTGGGACTTGATCCCAGGACCCCAGGATCATGTCCTGAGCCGAAGGCAGTCACCTAACCAACTGAGCCAGCCAGGTGCCCCTAGATTGTTAACTTCAGCCCTTCTAAATAAAGGAATGTTGCAAAAGATTTGTTAGTATTGAAGAAAATAAAACCTACTACTCGTGCAAAATTCCCCTCCTTGCCTTGGTCGAGAGAGAAAAATATTGCATGAATTAATATGCTATCCTGAAGAGTTATTACATTTCTTTGATAAATATGATGGAAATGGTATAGAAAACAACGACCTAGATAGGGTGACATTTTATTGTGCACGCAGGATTCTCATTAGTTATGTTAGATGTGTTTATATCATGCGACTTTCTTTGGCATTTTCCTTCATCTATTTTGTTCATTTACTGCCTTCATAATAACCATGGTGCCCTATAAGTAGTCTCACAAATTTAATCTTTTCCTATTTGATTGCATTTTCATATTTACAGGGCTATTTGGAAAAAAGAGGATCAGAGGAAAACTTTGATGCCAGATTGTCACATGAAATTAAATCCATGTCCTTATAAATGAAATGGTGCACTCAGCACGTGGCTGGGCTCTTGCAGAATTTGATCTAGCATTGTTTCTGGGTTTTCATGTTGCTGAGGACTGTTTCTTGCTATCTGGAAAATTCCTTTCTGAAATTATCTGTGCAATATTTCATTTAAATTGCAAGATAAGGTAATCTGCATCTCACTAACACTTCTAGAACTACTATGTAAATAGATACATCAGCCTAAAGACAGAACACTAGCTTCTACGTCTGAGAGGAAAACAAATAGAAAAAGCATTACATTCCTGTATAGCTATCTAAGGCTGCTGCTAATTATCGTGTATCATCTTTTGCCTTGATTTGAGCTGTTAACACTTGAAAATCTATTTCCTGAAACTAGCTTGTAATGAATATCAAGGCATGTGAATGTCAAATAAACATGGAGGAGACATAACCATCTCCTAAGAGTTATGATCATATTTTTTTCTTATATGTGTATGCTTATATCATATATGCTAATATTAACATAAAACATTGCTAGTAAGAGCAGTAATGACATGAATTTGTTGAATGCTCTCCTATGGGCCAGACATTGTGCTTAGCCTCTTTCATGACTTACCGCCTTTACTCCTCACCAAACTCTATGAAGTAAAACTCTTAACCTCATTTGGCAGATGAGAAAAGTGAGGTTTGGTGACATTAAATAACTCACCTAAGGCTGTACTGTCAATAAGTGGTGACAAAAAATTTGAAACAAGGGGCGCCTGGGTGGCTTAGTGGGTTAAAGCCTCTGCCTTCAGCTCGGGTCATGATCTCAGGGTCCTGGGATGAAGCCCCGCGTCGGGCTCTCTGCTCAGCGGGGAGAGCCTGCTTCCCCCTCCCTCTCTGCCTGCCTCTTTGCCTGCTTGTGATCTGTCTCTGTCAAATAAATAAATAAATAAATAAAATCTTTTAAAAAAATTTTTGAAACGACTCATTTGGACCCCAGGTCTTATGTTTTTAAGCTACTCTTCCACCTCAAGAAGAAATTAAGGTAGCTTTGAAAGATACACAGTGTATATGAAAAGAACATGAATTAGGAGCATATGAGAAAGAGAAGAGGAATGGAAGAGGGACCAGCAATTAGGCCAGTTTGTGAAAGGCTTTTGCTCAGGTTGAACCACAGATGTACTCTAAGCTTTCTAGCAGTCTTCACAAAGACCAAACAAAATTCTAATGCCTATATGGTAAAACCGGACCCATCAAGAGAAGCAGGACTATTCTTCATATCAAGACTATAAAGATGTTCATAAACGAAGCCCATTTTCGGCAATGTCCTTCCGGTAAAGGTGATGATGAATTTCACAGGACTGTTTCTCACCCATCACTGCCCACATAGCCAAGTAGCACAGTTCAGTTAAAGCAATTAAAGCAATTCTCCAGAATGCCAGTACACCCTGGACCAGGTGTATACAGGGTCCATGAGCAAGACCAAAGGCATTCGCGACACCAAGCAACTCGTTTTTGAAATAGAAAGTTAAAGCAAAACACAAATAATAAATGTACAGTATAGTTTTCCCTCACTAAAGAAAACCATTGACTTACTTCTGTAGTCATGTACAGATTATGTACAATATTTTTCAAGGAGAAAAAGTCAAAGGGGCTCCTGACTGACCCCGTCAGTATACCACATGACTCTTGATTTAGGGGTTGTTGAGTTCAAGCCCCACATCAGGCATAGAGCTGAAAGAGAAAGAGAGAAAGAAAGGAAGGAAGGATGGAAAGAAAAGAAGTTGGGGAGGGTATGTGCTATGGTAAGTGCTGTGAAATGTGTAAGCCTGATGATTCACAGACATGTACCCTGGGGCAAATAATACACTCTATGTTGATAAAAAAATATTAAAAATTAAAAAAAAAGAAAAGGAGTAAAAATCATGAATGCAGAATTTTCTCTCAAGAGCTTGTATCTCCTGGGCTGCTTGAGTGGCTCAGTTAGTTGAGCAACTGCCTTCGGCTCAGGTCATGATCCCAGAGTCCCAGGATTGAGTTCTGCATCGGGCTCCAAGCTCTGCGGGGAGTTTCTCCCTCTGACCTTCTCCCCTCTCATACTCTCTCTCACTCTCTCTCACAAAAAAAAAAAAAAAAGAGCTTGTATCTTAATAAAAGGGAATTAAAATAGTATGGGATAACCTTTACAGGTATCAGTGACTTAGAAACGCCTGATTTTCACATCTGCCGCTGCACATTCCCATCTCTCCTTTTCCCATCTCTTTCTTGCTACTGTGACAAGGAACGCTGTGGAAAAACACATATAATATCTAGAAAAACCTAAAGGTGCAGGAGTAGACAAATGAAAGTTATAAACATCAGTCTCCGCTGAAGAGACCATAGCATGAGGTCAGATTTCGAGACGAGGCTGGCCTTTTTTGTAATCTTGGCCTGATTACACTGCCACACACTCTGTGAGTCGTTTCATTTCACTTTGTTGGACCCCAAAAAACACCCAGGAAAAGCAGTGTGTGGCCGGCAATCACACTCTTTTTAAAACTGCAGCTTCTGGCTGACATAACGCTCTTTGGGTCATTCATACCTAAATATGAATTAGATTAATCAACTACGGTTTTTCTATCCCTTTGCTGAGAAAGGTTTCCTGGAGAAATGCAGGTAGATGCAGAAGGCAGGGGAGGTGTTCCAGGAGGGAAGAGGGCAGGTGCCCAACGATCTCAGAATTTTTCCCAAGGCCCATCTTTCTTTTGCCCAAAGAGAAAAAAAATATTTTCCTGTTTTCCTTTTCTTTCTCTTCCCAGCAGCAAACATTAAAAATGCACTGAGAAGGGGCGCCTGGGTGGCTCAGTGGGTTAATGCCTCTGCCTTCAGCTCGGGTCATGATCTCAGGGTCCTGGGATAGAGCCCTGCATTGGGCTCTCTGCTCAGCGGGGAGCCTGCTTCCTTCTCTCTCTCTCTGCCTGCCTCTCTGCCTACTTGTGACCTCTCTCTCTCTCTCTCTCTCTGTCAAATAAATAAATAAAATCTTTAAAAAAAAAAAATGCACTGAGAAAGGGTAGCCTGAGGGATGATTATAGTGATAGAACTTTCCTGTGTCTTGATCGTAGTGGTGGTTATATGAATACATACATGTAATAGCATAAAATCCACATACACACACACACATGCACAGAGTGTGTATAAAACTGGAAAAATCTGACTCAGGTGTGTGGATTGTACCATGTCATTACCTCCTGGGTGTGACATTGCTCCGTAATTATGCCAGATCTTATCATTGAGGAAAGCCTGGTGACGGGTCTATGATATCTCTCTCTATGGTATTCATTAAATTACACGTGAATCTACATTTATCTCAAAATAAAAGCTTTTAAGACAAAAAAAAAAAAAGGGGAGGCACCTGGGGGGCTCAGTGGGTTAAAGCCTCTGCCTTCGACTCAGGTCACGGTCTCGGGGTCCTGGGATTAAGCCCCACATCGGGCTCTCTGCTCAGCGGGGAGCCTGCTTCCCCTTTCTCTCTCTGCCTGCCTCTCTGCCTACTTGTGATCTCTGTCTGTCAAATAAATAAATAAGATCTTTAATAAACAAACGAACAAACAAATAAATAAATAAATTTTTAAAAGACCAAAAAAAAAGGGATGGTTCTTAGAATGGACCTTTCCAAATTCCTGGCGTGGCTGTGGGCCAAACTCAGCCTGTGATTTCATATTACTTATCTTTGTTTATCTAATTTGTGTTCCCTCCTCAAATACACTTTTTGATTTTTTTCTCCACCTGAAAAAAATCTTACTTGCCCTTTGCGATCTAGCTTCCGAGAGTCCTCTACAAATTTTTCTCCTACTCGGCTCACCCAACAGAACCATTAGCTTTTAAGGCTAATACGTATTGAGTAGGTACTCTGCACCAGGTGCCTCTCCTCTAAGCTTTCTAACAATTCAGTGAGGAAGATCTGATGAAGACCCCATTATACAGATGAAGGAACCCACAGCGACAGCTTCTACCGCTCGGCACCCTGACCCAGAGCCCAGGGGTAACTATGTATGTCCCGCCCCTCTGTGCACCCCTGGTTATCAGTAGGTCCCTGGTGTCCCCTTGTTTATATTCTCATCTCTCTCCCTTCTCCCAAAGGAAGAGTCCCTCTTATGAGCTCTCCTCCTCCTGCTCTCACCACACCCCATAAACCACATTCATAATGTCGAACAAAGACCTGAAGGGCCTCAACTCAGACGCTTTTCTACCTACACTTGATTTCTCGGTTTTATCAGAAATGTCAGAGCCCACCCTCCCTCCCTCTAAACTTCCTTTGTTTTCCCTGACACCCCTGTTTTCTGTTTCTCTTTCCGAGTTGTCGGCAGCTCTTCTCATCTCCTTCCTTTCCTCCTTGTGGGCTTACCCTTACATTCTCATCCCTGCCCCAGCACTCCTCCCCCTGACCTCCCCGCCTTACCTCCCCCCCCTCCCCCACCCGTCCTGGTCCTACTGTTCTCTTCTCCTGCTACACCTTTCCTAGGGGGACTCGCTGACTCCTGGGGATTTCTTTCCAGTCCAGATAATCCTCTTGGGCTCCACGTCCCAGGTGTTCAATAGAAGGAACCAGGTGCTCCTGCTCCTTCCCTGTGTTGTCTCCCGTAGACCTTTATCAGAACGCTTCTCCTGCAGTTTTTTTTTCCTTAGCACCTGGCACAGGGCAGGTGCTTAATAAATATCTTTTTAATAAGAGAATTTAGGTAAACCAGATCGGAGGATGTTTTGATGAATCAGGCTGAAATGATGCTGCTATAAATTTTAAGGCTCCCCTGGAGAGAAACGGGGTTTGCAGACAGAACTGGCTGGCCTTGGGGACTGACGGGCTATGGGGCTGGAGCAGAGGCAAACATTAACTTCTTGGTGTCGCCATGGGCCACTGAGTATAACATGCGCCAAGAGAGAAGGTTGGCCCTGTCTTTAGAGCCCCTTACCAGCTGACTGCCAGCATTCCATTTTGTTTAGTCTCATGCTGTGTAGGATAGACCCAAAAGAGGAGGATTTGTCCCTAAGGCGTCAGTTATCTGAACTGATCCCGCCCGTCTAGAAAGACAAGCACAGACTCGGGGCCTCACCCAGTGGCCCTATTGTAGGCAAGCCCCCCCAAATGGGTTGTCTTCTATCGGACGCGTCCTCTGCACCTGGCAGATTCTGACACGAAATTCTGATGTGCAGGGGTTTTTCCCTTACCAAGTTGGGTGTCCTACAATTCCAAGCAACCCTGACACCAGCTCCCTGAGGATGCTGTTGGATCCCACAGCCTAAGGGGTCAGTCCTACGAGACTGCCCCCTCTTCTGACACTGGTTACGAGCCCAGATTATAATCTGACCAGAGGGCCTCCAGATCTGAGGGTCTCACAACCCCTTCTTTGGGTTAGATTAATCGGCTGGAGCAGCTCACGGAACCCAGGGAGACAATCTACTCCCTAGATGACGGTTTATTATGGAAGGCTAAAATCGGAATGGCCACGTGGGAGGGGTGCACGGGGTAAGGTATGGGGAAAGGTCTGGGAGCCTCAGGGGCACCACCGTCCCCAAATGCCCCGTGTGTTCACCAACCTGGAAGCTCTCCAAACCCCGGTCTTTTGAATTTTTACGGAGGCCTCTCTCCATAAAATGTCTGGGGGTAGGGAGGGGGCTGGGACTAAAAGTTCCCACTCTCCAGTCGGGGTGGGTTCCCCTGACAACTGGAGGGCATCTTAGGTGAGGTCCAACTGTTGCCTCATTAACACAACAAAAGACACCTTAATTGCTCTCATCACAGGAAATTCCAAGGGTCTTAGGAGCTCTGTATCAGAAACCGGATGAAGATCAAATATATTTTTTTATTATAAATCACAATATCATACCAAAATTTAAAAAAAAATTATTTTGAGGGTAAGGATGCTAAGGCATGGAAAAGTTAAGTGGTTTAAGTCTCTGCTATAAGAAAAGAAGCCAAGGTAGGAGTTAAGCCGAGATGGGTTTGATATGAAAGGGTACTCTTTATTACAAGGCTGTATGGCCTTCCTATGTGTAGTTAAAGTTTCCAGGAAAGTAGTTCAGGGCTCCTGGCTGGCTCATCCGGTAGAGCATGTGACTTTTCATCTCAGGGCCATGAGTTCAAGCCTCACGCTGGGGGTAGAGATTACTTAAAAAAAATAACATCTTTAAAAAAAAATCTTATTAAGCAATTCAGTTGTTAAAATGAGATAAAACAAGAATATTCACAGTGAGCCATGTATTTTGATGCGTTTCATTGGAAGATTTTTTTTTCTTCCTTTATGTATTCCCTTTTATTTGTTCATGTGTATAAATATGATCATTTAAAACCCAAATGCTTGCGGCACCTGGGTGGCTCAGTGGGTTAAAGCCTGGGTCTTCGGCTCAGGTCATGATCTCGGGGTCCCAGGATAGAGCCCCGCATCGGGCTCTCTGCTCAGCAGGGAGCCTGCTTCCCCCTGCCTCTCTGCCTACTTGTGATCTCTTTCTCTCCATCAAATAAATAAAATCTTTAAAAAATAATAAAAATAAAAAATAAATTAAGACCAAATGCTTTTATGTCCAAATGCTTTGCGCACTTAGAGTTCTTAGAATGCCATTTAATATTTTTAAAACAATACATGGATAGGGTTGATTCTTCATGATTTCGTGTGTGAAAATCTTGTTTCTGTGTGTTTGCTTCTTAGGGGAAAGAGACTGACAGCTTTGATCCAAAAGGCTCCTTCCTTTCTTGACCAGACTGGAGAAGGGAAGGTGTTTTCCACATGTGCGGGTATAGGAAAAAGCTTCCGTTTGTGAGATGAAAATACGAAACCCTAACATGACAGGGAAAAGTTGAGAGTAGAGGAGACTAGAAAGATGCAGGGCAAAGTGTGGCCTAGTAGGAGGCGAGTGGAGGAGGGGAACGCTCTCTCTGAGCACCTCCGAGAGGTGCTCCCTTAGCCCATCCTGAGGCCACACCTTGGCCTGACGGTTAAAAGCCTGAGGACAAGGTATCAGAGGAAGAGCTGTGACAGCAAGACAGACCACGAGAAGAGAATCCAAGACTGCACTCTTGGCCGTTTTTCTGCCCACCAACCACTCCCCACCCTCGCCCCACGCTTAACCCCTTCCCAAACGCACCAGCGCCCCTCCATGAACGGGGCTGGAAACCCCAGCCACAGTAGCCCCCTCGGTCCTCTGATTATAGCTGAGAAGCTAAATGGAAAAATTCAGCCCTCTCCCATTGGCAGTTTGTGTTTCTTATATATACTGGGAGACCAGCTCGGAGAAATGAAAGAGCCATGTCTGAGAATCGGACACATGAGAGAAAAAAAAGGTTTTATCCTAAGAGTGAAATGGGACAGCCTACTAGATCTCCTCCCCTTAAAAAAAAAAAAAAAGAACACTGTTGTTTAATGTCCCAGAAAGTTTTTTGAAACAAGCAATTTGTCCCCTTTTTCTAAGCACAAGGCCAAAAATAGGAATTATTTGGCTGTCTCTTCTGAGGCAGATCTGTGTAGGCCCAGCCTGAGAAAATCCTCCCTGCCCGGGAACTGAGGAAGCTGTCACGAAGGAATTCTGGGAATCGCGATACGCGTTTATACACAGGATGTCTTCTAAATGGGAAACAAAGCTTGACCTGGTTTTCCTCAGAACCAGACCACACTGCTCTTTCTCGGCTCCCTTTACAGATGAGGGGGAGAAACGAGCTTCAAACCAACTTCTCCTAAATGCTCTGTCCACTTGAGTCACCCGAAAGGAAGACGGTCAGCTACGCGGTACCCAGCAATTTTATGGGCATTCGGCCTTTTGCTAGAGTAAAAACATGTTGCTTATCAAAAAGACACATTTACCTCTAATAGCTAAACTTGGCTGAGAGCTTCCTGTGAGCCTGGCACGCCCACTAAGCATTTTTGGTGCTGTCACTGATCTTCGCCACCCTGTGAGGAAGCGTCATGAGGGGCCCCGTTTTACAGATGGCTACACTGAGGCTTAGGGAAGTTGAAGAACGTGATGACACAGTTAGTGACAAGCCCAGTGTTAAACTCGGGCAGTGGGACTAGAGCCATCTCTCTTAACACCCTGGCTTTGAACTTAGCACTCAGTGAGGAGACAGAACAGGAGGCTCTGGTATTAAATACCACCGGTGAGCGTATGCTTTGTGCCGAATAAATGGAATGAACCAAATTTACATGGAGCACGGAAGAAAAGATGCTTTCAGTACAGGGGAGACCAGAGACCAGGAGGCAGGATCGGAGGGAGGACAGGCTTCTGGTAGAGCCAGCTGTATCGATGTCTCCAGCAGCGGTTTCCACAGAGGAGCAGTGTTACACACATCTTGGGCAGACTAGAAAGGAAGTCATTTTTTACAAGCACTTTAAGTTTTTATCTACTCGTGAAGCCAGATGTATGAACAGGCTTTCCATCCCAGGAGATGTGTGCACAGGAGCCGGTCAGTTGGTCGTCTGAAATCTCTCTAACTCTCCCCCTTCCCACCCACGCGAGGGGCAGGTTCTTGGATTTCAAGCCCCTTGCACCAAAGCCACGAGTACCTTGGCTGTCAGTTTCTAGTGAAACAGAGCCCAGAATAAATTGGACTGATTATTTGCCCGAATACTGAACAGAAAGGAGAAAAGGTCTCTCTCTCTCTCTCTCTCTCTCTCACACACACACACACACAGTTGTCATGTTCTCTCTGCAGTTTTTGGCAGACTTTTTAGGAAATATTAAGTTAGATGAAAATTCGGAGATCCCACTAACTTTCTGGGCTGCTTTAAAACATCCGGCATGTTATGAATACAGTCTAAATTAATTGAAACATTGATTTTACTTATTCTAGCAAATACAGCAGCTGCCTAGAATCAGAACTGAGAATAATCAATGTGGCAGGGCGGGGGGGGGGGAGGAATTTTTACAGGGGCTAACATGTCTTTCAACAAAATGAGCTCTCGTGAGAGAGCACAAGCAGAGGAGGGGGAGCCGAGGAAGAGGGACAAGTGGACGCCCCACTGCGCGGGTAGCCTGACACAGGGCTCCATCCCAGGACCCTGGGATCACCGACTGAGCCACCCAGGTGCCCCAATAGATACATTTTATTAGGTGCAAAGCATCTCACTCCACATTAGAACTGACTTCAAAGAAGTCACATTCAAATCAGTTACTACTTCCTCCTTGCTTTCTACACAAAGTGAAGGACGGAACTCCAGTACTGTTGGGCAAAAAGCATTCACCATTGATCACAACAACCACAGGAGCCTGGGCTACAAATATGCACTCTCTCCTGGGGTGCACAGTTAGCCTGTCTTCGGAGGACAGATTTGGAACAAAAGAAAAGGAAGCGAGGAAGACACTTCATCTTCTGATGTAGTAACAAATGGTGTACAACCAAAATGAGAATTGGAGGCAGTCTTGTATTTTACACAATACATTGCTATTTGCTTCTCTTGGTCCTCAGTTACCTTCCTGCAGACATAGTAAGATGGCAAAACTGCAGACATTTTACATGCAAGGCGAATTCTCTCATACCTAAATTCATGCCTATGCAAATTGTATACTTCTCCTGAATCCCGCCATTGACTGTAGTCTTTGCAAGCCGGTAAACTGTGACAAAATGTGTACCTTCCTGAAATAACATATAAGCATTTCATAAATGAGTACCAAATATTCACGAACTATTTTCAGACATGGTATTTATGAGACTATTAAAAACTCATTACTTGTGCCAACTCTTTCATGAGTCAAAAAGTAAGCACAGGTTATTTATATCATTGCCCTAGAGACACTAGTAATTTTGGTCTGGAAGACATTTGCATCGAAGATACATCATACACTGGCATCCGTTTTTTTAACTTTCTTTTAACATGTGGGTTTTTTGGTTTGGTTTGGTTTTTTCCCTTTATGTAGGCTCCATACCCAACACGGGGCTGGAACTGACGACCCTGAACTTGAGAGTTGCATGCTCTACCAACGAGCCAGCCAGCTGCCCCTTCATGTTATGTTTATATATCCGTCTATTGGGTAGCAATTCTAGTGAGTCCTTTTAAAGAGCCGTGTAAGGGACATATATCCTATTTTTATTTAATTGATAGAGTTGAAGAATCTTATGCTTTGAAGGGAGAGCAGAGCAGTCTCTGGAGAAATCTGAGTGGACATTCAGTGTCTTCCCATTACACTGGACCAGGAGGAAAACAGGACTCCAAGGCAAAAATTATTGCTAGTTATTTCCCTTCCGTAAAAAGAGTCTTCAACTTCTCATTCCGTGTGAAATAGATGGAGAACGTGTTAGAACTGACATATACACGTCAGTGACAGAAACATCGTTGCACATCAAAAGGCCCCCCGAGTACCAGAACATCAGCCTCTGTACAAAGCGTTGTACACATTTTGTTTTCTCCCCGTTAACTTCAAATGACACATCTTTCCATGGTGCATGAACTCGTATGAAAGTGCGCGTGTGTTAGACACCACTTGTTTCGTTCGTCCTTTGGAGGTTTTGAACGATGCTGGTTCCCTTCTACTCTCTTGGTTTTCATAACCTCTTACCTGAGATCAGGTTTGGGCAGCGGTCCTGAATGTGGGAAGGGCTGACACATGGATGAATGTTTGGCCATCTTAAAAGCAGGGCAGCCAAGTTAGGCAGTATAGTCAGAATTACCCCTGGTCTTGCAAGCCTGAGTCCCGATTCATGGCGTTCTTGTCGTTTTTCTTGATTCCTGATCCTCAGAACCAGACTCCAGCCTGTCCTGGGTCATCCACTGAACCCATCGCCTTGGATTTCTTTGGGCTTATTTGTCCATGCTCTTCTTTTGATTTGCTAAGTAGGTCAAAACTGGCCGGAACAAAGAGAATCCGAAATACCAAAACTTAATTATACAAATGACCCCAGACCTCTTTCTTGCCCTCCCTGTCCCATCCAATTTATAGCCATATCCCTCAATTCTACTACCTAAGTCCATGTGGAATGTGCCTTCTGGGCGCCAGGCTCGCCATCCATCACCCTACCTGGGGGCCTCATGAATGCTTACCTCGATAACCGCGATAGGGTCCCCTCTGGCCTTCTCTGGGGATGTTCCCTCACCCCCTTCAGCCTCTCCTCCCAAGAATGCTGAGGGAAATACCCTAACACACAAAACGCAGTAATAGCTAACCCCGCCCCCACCATTAGGATACAAAACCCTTCTCTGGTTCCCCATGGCACTGGAAAGGAAGATCAAGCAGCTTGAGGTGCACCAGAGGCGTCTCCTGCTGAGCTTCCTTCTGGGGTTCTGCTCCCCTCCCCGCCCGGGACTGTTCCCAGTTACTGCACACCGGTCCCGGCGGTCGTGCCCCAGGCGCCTGCCCACGCAGCTCTGAACCCACTATTGTCTTCCGGGCGCTGACTCTTGCACAAGGCATCCCTGTAATTGGGACTTTCCTCCCCTTCTCCCCTCGGGACCTTCTCCTGGTCAGCTGGCTCCCTCGGGGAAGCTTCCAGGCCTACAACCAGCAGTGTGCATCACACCGTGAAATAATTAAGAAATGGCAAAACGAGGGGTACGCACATAGCTGACCCGCCGGTCAGAAATTCTGAGGAAAACAAACATGGGCCACCATCAAAATCTACCCTGAAAGAGGGGCTGTTATGTCTAAAGCAAGTAGAAGAATAAAAAATAAGGTTTTCAAAGAACAGGAACTTTTGAATATGAGCCCCAAGAACACTCGTGCTGCCCCAAATGGAATGACTCTGCGATCTTCCCGGCTCTTTCCCTCCGGAAGGCACCTGGTGACCACGAGGGAAGGCTGCGTGAGAATTCTCACCCTGTTCTCAATCGCCCTGGGCGTTAGATGAACTGCGAGGGCGAGATCACTTCTTTTCTAGGCAGAACGGGCCCACTTACCCCGCAGATAGACAAGCAATTGATATCCGTACAATCAATCAGATTAAAGGGCCCAAGAAGAAAAAAAGAAAGGTGACGTGAAGAGGCATTTTGAGGAAATGTCTATTTGACAAGCAACAAGCAGAGGGAAGTCAGAGAGATACCCTGGCATTTTCGTCTCTCGCCCTCTGAAGGGTTTGACGTCAAGTCCCCCTCCACCCTCGTTCCTGTCTTTCAATTTAGGATGAAACAATGAAGAGAGGGAAAGGTCAAACAAATGATCTTTGTGAGGCTACAAAGAGGAAACAAAGAGGTACAGTGGGATCCTGAGCTGGGGGAGGGGGCGGAGCCTGCCTCGGGCTTGCATTCCTGGCTGGGGGCAGCGGGGAAGAAATGTTGCAACTCACAGGTGCGTGGGGGGGGGGGGGGGAGCTGCCTAGTACCCCCCACCCCCTACCCCCAGCATCATTCCCCAATTGCAACTCTAAACACAGGAGAGATTCTTCTGCAGGGAGGGGAGGTGGTGGTGCAGGGTACTGTGGGGCCAGACTGTCCAGTATGGATCCTAGACCTCCACCTACCAGCTAAGTGATCCTGGGCAAACGTGCCTCAGTCCCCTTGTCTTTAAAATGGACATGAAGTGGCACCAACCAGCCAATGTAGCCCTGAGGATCACATGACTTGAGATAAATATAAAGCATTCAGAAGATGAAGTCTCAATAAATGTTAATTATTATTATGTTCATTCAGAAGACAAAGTCTCAATAAACGTTAGCTATTATTACGTTATGCAAGTGACCAAATTCTTTTGTGCTTCACTTTTTCCATCTGTAAACTTGAATTTGTTTTTACCCACTAGTCCTTAGAAAAATTAGGATATTATGAAAAAGTTTGGAAGTTCGAAGTACTGCGTCAACTTGGGAGACATATTTAGAAAGACTTCATAGTCACCAAAGCGTTTCACACACAATAAAGAAATAACTCTGTCCGTACTTAATCTTACTTCTTTCAAACACATCTCCCTAGAGATATTGTTAACTCCGGCTGTTCTACGTGCCAGCAGGCAGAAAGAAAACAACACTCTGCCCTGAGGAGATAAAACTGGAGTTTCCTCACCAATCCTACAGGCTCCTGTGAAAGCCAAGTGCACAGGAGAGGCTGAGTTTATGTTCTTTTGGGCATACTGCCTGAAACGTGAAGTTAATAATTAGCTAGAATTTGTTTAGTACATAGTATATGGATTAGATGCGCGACCTGCCTACCGACAGGAACCTTAAGAGTAGGACTAATGTTATCCCACTTTACAAAGACTAAGGTAGAGAAAGTTTGGGTAAATGGTCAGGTTAACCACTGTTAGTTACCTCTTTTTTTTTTTTTTTTAAGATTTTATTTATTTATTTGAGAGAGAGAGGGAGGAAGAACTCAGAGGAAGAATGAGAGGGAGAAGCAAACTCCCCATTGAGCAGGGAACCCGATGTGGGGCTCCATCCCAGGACCCTCAGATTATGACCTGAGCTGAAGGCAGATGCTTAAGGACTGAGCCACCCAGGGGCCCGCCTCCTTCTCTTAAGTATACTGGTCCGTGTTATTTTTCACTGTAGAAGTACAACATTTGATATTATTAATTTTTGAGGTATTTTTCAGTTGTCAAATCCATATTCTAAGACAGATTTATAGATTTACTAAACATCCTTTCCTGGGAAGTCCTGTCATTCCAAGATGACATCTTTCCTACTTTTGTGGATTAAACGTCCTTCTGAAAATAAAATGATGGTCTCAGGCCATGCTATAGTCTTAACATGCGTGTCCCCCACAAATGCATATGTTTGAATCCTAACCACCAAGGTGATGGTATTAGGAGGTGGAGACTTTGGGAGGTGATTAGTTCCCTAGGATGGAACCCTCTTGAATGGGATTAGTGTCCTTGTAAAAGAGGACCTATCTCCTAATACCATCACCTCCTTGGAGATTAGGTTTCAACATATGAATTCCAAAGGACAAGAAACACTCAGTTCATAACAGTGTTGGTAGATGGTAAAGTTTTCTCCTTTTCTTTTATTTCTTTTTAAGATTTTTTATCTTTTTAAATAGGCACCACACCCAGCGTGAAGCCCACGGGCAGGGCTTCAACTCACAACCCTGAGATCAAGAACTGAGTTGAGATCAGGAGTCAGATGCTTAACGGACTGAGCCACCCAGGTGCCCCAAAAGACTCTTTATTTTTAACTAACTTCTGTACCCAATGTGAGGCTCAAACTTACAACCCTGAGACTGAGAGTCACACGCTCTACAGATAGAGACGGCCAGGCACCCCAAAGTTTTCTTCTTTTAAAAAGCAAAAAACAAACAAACAAACAAAAAAAACCAAAAAAAACCCAAAATAACCTTCTATGGATATGGCCAATTATTTCTTTTAATTGATGGCCTACAAAATTCAAACTAAGAACACTGTAGCATAGTTTGTAGAATCTTCCCTCGTTATTGGGACTGAAGACTTCATCTCTGTCATCGCTCTACTTTCTGGAATCATAAGAACTTGCTCAATCATCTTTGTTAAAATGCATGCTCATAATTTGATATGAACAAACCAGATGAAAAAAAGATATTCTGGAAACAATTAGGGAAATGAATTATGGACCAACTCATATGATACCAAGGAATTATCATGACTTTATAAGATATGATAACAGCATTGTTGTAATTTTTTTAAAATCCATATTTTTTTACAGACAGACATGCAGCAATAAAATGACACACCTGGGGGTTGCTTCAAAATACCTCAGCAAATTGAAAAAGGAAAAGGAAAAAGGGAGAGATGAAGCAAATGTGCCACTCTTGATCATTTTTTAATCTGGGTGATGAAGAGATGGATATACTATGTTTATAATTACTCGAAAAATTTCACAAATTATTTTAAAATTTTGCAATAAAGATATACATAATATTCAAATCCTGTCATCAAGAGCTGACACTTTTTTCCCCATTATTAATACTTGGGCAGACAGACTCCTCTTCTATAAAAATGAGGTGAGAATATCTAATTTGCAGTTGTTTGGGGCATTAAATGAGATTCCTGGCCCAAAGGGATGTTCAGTCAACGTTAGTGCCCTTCCCTCCAACTGTTCTCCGCACTCCCTGATTGTACATACAATCTGAAGTTGCACATACAACTTCAGATTTATAAAATAATATTTAGGTAAGAGCCATACACATTTTACCAAATAAGATGCTATAGGGGTTTTAAAAAAATAAACTTCGGGGTCCTGGCTAGTTCAGTTGGAAGAGCATCTGACTCTTGTTCTTGGAATTGTGAGATCAAGCCCCACTTTGCTTGTAGAGGCTACTTAAAAATAAATGAATAAATAAATAAAAACATTAAATAAATATTATTTAATAAATACTAAATATTTTAAAATAGACACAGATAAAATCAAACTTCTCTAGAGCAATTATAGGATTCAATTTACACTAATAAAATTATGTTTTCAGAAATGTAATTTATGTGAAGTAAGATATAGTCGGAACAGGAAGGAATGGTCATCTGACACAAGTGTTATGGAAATGTTGTTCAGAAATTACATTTTTTTTAGAAATTCTGAATTGCTTCAAAATTCTGTTTTATTAAATTTTACAATAAACGTTCATTAATGTTTATGCAACTGAAGTATCGCTTGTTATACCACACTGGCAAAACCCCTCGGCCTGTATCAAAATTAAGTTGCTTAAATTTCTTCTTCTTTTTTTAAGATTTTATTTATTTATTCGAGAGAGATAGAGACAGTGAGAGAGGGAACACAAGCAGCGGGGAGTGGGGTAGGGAGAAGCAGGCTTCCCACTGAGCAGGGAGCCCGATGCGGGGCTCGATCCCAGAACCCTGGGATTATGACCTGAGCCAAAGGCAGAGGCTTAATGACTGAGCCACCCAGGTGCCCTTAAATTTCTTCTTAATATAATACAATTTTTTGGAATTCTTTTGAAATTATAAGTGATGCTGAAAATTCAGCAACTTTTCTATAGCCAAAGAAAAAAGAAATTAGGTCTCTCTATTACTATAAATAAATATTAATATTTTCATAGGTATATTCACTTTTTCATTGGTATATATGTTAAGGTTCATAATGAAATAATAAAAAATTATGTCTAAACTAGAGAAAAAAATCTTTGAAGGGTTTGATGAATCAAAGCTGCAGGGGTTACTTTAAGAAGGCTGATCTAGAAAGCATATTCTTCCCTAGCTTATTTCTCAGATCATCGTATTATTGATTATTGAGTGCAAATGTAGTGCCATGGAAGGTACTCATTTTGAAACTTTTACAAAAGAGCAAATGTGTTTATTATAGTTTGCCACATGGATATTTTTAAATTTTCAATTAAGAACTAACATTCATCATTTTCACTGGCACAATCATGTGTCCAGACCCTTTTAAAGGGCATTGGAACAATTTCATAAGTTAAGTCCTGTCAAAAATAAACCTATCAAGCAGATGACAAAAGGAACCCTTGCTTTGAAGCTTGGGGGAAAAAAAAATTGCCTTTCACTGTGAAAAATCATCTGTCTTTAGGGTCTGTTTCATGTTTCTTCAAAACTTTCAAGTCAACCTTTCCCCAGAGCAAAATTTGAGATGAAGTTGTGTAATTTATTGTCATGCTTTAGCCATATTATATTTATTCTTCCCTTTGATACTTTTTTTGTCTGAGGTCCTTGGAAACATGGAGATTGCAATGAATTGACTCTTCCCGTGGATATTGGGAAGGGTCAGGAGTAGTAGAAAAGTGAGGTGACAGGAATGCAAAGGAGGAGATCAAAAATGGGGAAAGAGGAAGGTAAAGTTTTGCTTGTTTGACAGCAGAAAGGATTTACCTTCCGGGACTAAAAAGAGCAGGTCCACCCATAGGTAAATATTACAAATATCAATGGGAGTAAGTAAGGTCCTTGCATCTAGTGTAACTGGACAAAATCAAACCCAGTCCAACACAGTCTGGTTTGTACCAGAGAAGGAGGGAGAAGGCGGGCTTACTGGGTATCTCTTGGGCGTCATGAACCACGGTGGGTGAATTCTTTACTGGTTTATGTTATGTCGTTCCGGTGACAACCCCATGAAATAGATGCCCCTTTCCCAATGTACAGGTCAGAGAACGAAACTCGAAGAAATTATAAAATCGATCTTGAGTGACCTTTGTGGCTCAGCTGAACTCCAGTCTGTTAATCCTAAAGCTCATGATTCTCTCACAACGGAAATCATCTTGCTATAACATCCAAGTCCTGTGCTATGGCTTTTTACTCAAATCAAATCCATCAACGGCACATAAAGGAAATGGATGTCAGAAAATCCTGTGAATTGAGGCCTTTCAAGCCACAAATTAAAGAAAATCAATGAGGAAATGCATCCAAATGGGACAGAGACAAAAATCAGTAAATTTGGTGAGATGATTTAAGTGACCCATTCGTCATCTGAATTCATGGTTCTTTATCTTTGTATCGGGGGACCTGGGGGGTTCTGGTGACTGCAGAAGCACACAGCCCTTCAGAGGGCTTAAGTTTATTGGGGTTAATAAACCCTACGCTATATTATTCAGCGTATAAAATGTATTTAAATATGAAAATGTTTACGCACGTAAATGGAAGACTTTTCAGATCCCTTTATGGACTCTGCAATACAAATGGCCTGAAGCCTGACCATTGGTGATTGTATAACTTTGGACCCATCAGTGTCAAGGACCATAAATCCATCCATTTTAAGGAAATCACATCAGAAGGGGCCATATAAGGAGCCTGTTGCTGGCACGTAAAGACAGTAGCAGTGTCACGTGCCTCAAAGTTCTGGGGGCATGTACCCTAGGGTGAATGCCAATTGAGCCGTTAATTTCATTTTCACCTGTTAGATGAAATGACATCCTAATCAAGTCGCGTAAATTGGTGCATGACAGGGCCCAGGGGTCCAGAGCCCGAGGGCTCCCAGGCATTGAATGCACTAGTTGGTCTCCTCCTAAAGGAGAGGGAAGTTGTAAGAGGAAGAGGAGCTTTTCTGCCCACCACCCCCTCTCTTCCCTGAAAAGTAAGCAGCAGCCAGGGAAACAGAGGATAGAAGCGGGCCGGCAGACTGACGCAGCGAGACAGCCCGCACAAGAGGAAACAGAAAGGGACGAAATGCTCAAGGAGCATTGCACACATTTTTAGGTTAGTACAACTTTGGGGGGAAAAAAATTGGTTTAAGAACACAACACTTTAGGAAAGTGAAACTGGCGAGTTAAATTGGTTCACTTTTGCCCATTGTTGTTACTTGGCTTTCCATATTTTTACATGAGGTGTTTATTATTGAACATCATCACCTGCCAGGTGGTTTTTGTCCTTGGCTCTGACACCCCCTGGCTCCGAAAACTCCAGCCTTCTCTCTGGGACGTGGCTTGCCTAAGAAGGGACTTAACGGGGCACTTCCAGTCTTTCTAAAGTTCTGAGTCTGTAATGCACTGCAGATACCTATGGAAAATTTTCCCATGGTACAACAAAAACAGGAAATAGGAAACTTCTGCACCAATTAAGATGGGGGTTATTCTCTGCCCCTCCCTGCCTGAAGTAAGGGGATAACTAGAAGTCTGGCTGCCAAGGGGAGAAGAATTGGATGTTTGAATGGATAATGTTTTCCCTTCCAAACTAAAAATTAAAGCCTTGAGACGGGGCCAGATATAGACAAATTCTGACAGTAGGCAGTTGATTCCTGGCACCATTCTCTCTCTCTGCCTTTCTGTCCCAACTTTGGAGCCTTGTGGCTATACCCGTTCTCCTGGCCCCCTCACCTCCCACGGAAGCTTGGGGACCACTGCAGGCTCAGTGTCCCTCAGAATTCTTCCAGAATCTCAGTAAACTTGGCATCCTTTATTTCTTTTAGGTGCTTTAAGAAAAGCAACATTTTTTTTTTGAGCCAGTTTACACTAAGATATGAATGACTAAGACTCCTTTGACATCCCAGAGACATCTGCATTTTTTAACATTCCACAGGAAGGGAGGGAGCAAGCTTTTTAACTGGTAGGATATTGGGGAAAGTAAAATGAGATTTTTTTTAAGATGTATTTATTTATTTATTTGACAGAGAGAGATCACAAGCAGGTAGAGAGAAGGGGAACAGGATCCCCACTGAGCAGAGAGCCCGATGTCATGAGGGGCTCAATCCTAGGACCCTGAGATCATGACCTGAGCCGAAGGCAAAGGCTTTAACCCACTGAGCCACCCAGGCGTCCCAATAAAATGAGATTTAAGAAGAAAAAAAGAAAGGCTTTAGTGTGAAAGGCACCTGAGCCCAAGGACACACGAAATCTACTCCAATGTGATTCCTATACTTGTTTACAGCATGGTCCTTTTCGGAATTTGGAGAAGCTCTAACTGTTCCTTCTCGACCCCTCCCCTCCTGCTTGATAGCTTTTATGGAAATAGCTGAGGCTCCAGCAAGGGATGAGGGATAAACATTTGTAATTGTCTGTTATTTGTAAGCCAGGAAATGTTTATATTTCTACGAGTTCTAAAATTCCACTTCTACAATTGTGACTAATGATTCCTTCCTCAAATATCAAGTTATTGCTTCAAAAGCAAATCAAGAAATGACAAGCACTCCTCTTTGAATCATTTTGCTCTTCCATTGTCTCTGCTCTTTACAAAAAGTCAAAGGTGGATGGGGAGGAAACACAAAAATTAAAAGAGATTCATAATATCTGATCAGTTAAGAATGGATAGGCACATAATCTGGGAGTCATCTTTAGTTCAATGTTGCTATATCCCTTGGAGCTTTTTTTTTTTTTTTAAGATTATTTATTTATTTGACAGAGAGAGAGATCACAAGTGGGCAGAGAGGCAGGCAGAGAGAGAGGGGGAAGCAGGCTCCCTGCTGAGCAGAGAGCCTGATTCAAGGCTTGATCCCAGGACCCTGAGATCATGACCTGAGCCGAAGGCAGAGGCTTTAACCCACTGAGCCACCCAGGCACCCCATCCCTTGGAGCATTTTAAAAAGTGACTTGGTAGTAATGAAAATGGGATCTGTAATTTTCTAAAAACTGCTCAACACTGAAAAAAATTATATATACACATGCACCTATGTAATACCCACACTTACATGTTGCATATAGAAGCATATGTGTGAATGCATATACATATGTGTGTATATATGTACATGTGTGTATGTATATACATAGCTGAATTTCATTCTAAATCTATACACTCTGACAAAGTGCATTCAACTTGCCACACTTACATTAATTGATAAGATCAGTCTGTGATCCTTGACATTAGAATACTAATTTTTCAAAGAAGAGACAGACAGACCAAGAAACAGACTTTTAACTATAGAGAACAAACTGAGGGTTTGCCAGAGGGGAGGTGGGTGGGTGAAACAGGTGATGGGGATTACAGAGGGCCCTTACTGTGATGAGCACTGAGTAATGTATAGAACTGTTGAATCACTATATTGTACACCTGAAACTACTATGACACTGTAAGTTAACCATACTGGAATTAAACTAAAAAAGTTAAAAAGAATATTATTCTTAAAATTTTTTAAAAAATTTTTAAGTAATCTCTACAGCAAACATGGGGCTCGAACTCACGACCCTGAGATCAAGAGTCGCAGGCTCCACCGAGCCAGCCAGGCACCCCAAGAATACGAATTTTTAAACTACCGGTCACAGGAGATCAAAACCAGCAAATACTGTTAACACTACTGAAACTGAAAGTTACAGTTTTCATCCTGTACCATAGAGTTCTTTGACACCCAAACTTTTGAACCATTGCATAAATAACTGTCGAGAGAAATAAGACATGCAATTGCTACTTCTCATGACCAGATTTGAGATCTGATTCAATCTGCAGTCAAACAAAGTTTGTATCATAAGCCGTAGGACCAATAATCAGAATACCAAACACATATATTGTGCTTCCAAATGTTTAGAATCGTTCTAATCTGAACTAGTAAAGGATCTTCCTCTATTAGATCAGCAAAAGTCAAGTTGCTAGACAGGAAATTGTTTCGGTGGTAGACCTCCTCAAAAACTTGAGAGAAGACAATATAGTTTTTTCCTGATTTTCTCCTCCTCCTCCTCTTTCTTTTTTTTTTTTTTTCGGGGGTGGCGGATGGTGGGGAACCTCCATCTCAGTGATGGAAGCCACATTAAGAAGATTTAGGAAATTACTAAGAGTAAGGTGAACATGTACAAAAGGAGAAAGGAAAATAAGGACTCAAGGCTTCCCTTTGTCTATGAAAAACTCTTTTGCGCCAGTGCTGTAACCTTCCTCTTGGTATTTTGTGAAATCACCACTTTGTGAACACAGTTTTCTCTCCAACAGAACCACGTGTTCTGAAACTCACACTGTCAGTGCCAGGAAGATACATGTTTTCTCTGCACAATCCAAATGCAGATTAAGTCAAGGAAGCTGGAATTAGATCATAGAAAGAGTCCAGAGTCAGATACAGCCGTATTCCAATCCCACTTTCGCCTTTCATTGGCTCTGTGACCAAGGGCTTCTTTCTTTCTTTCTTTCTTTCTTTCTTTCTTTCTTTCTTTCTTTCTTTCTTTCTCTTTCTTTCTTTCTGAAGATTTAATTTGTTTATTTGACAGAAAGAGATCACAAGTAGGCAGAGAGGCAGGCAGAGGGAGAGGGGGAAGCAAGCTCCCTGCTGAGCGGAGAGCCCGATGCGGGGCTCGATCCCAGGACCCTGAGATCATGCCCTGAGCCGAAGGCAGAGGCTTTAACTCACTGAGCCACCCAGGCGCTCCAATATATGGCTTTTTAATATATATAAATACATAGTGCAAAAGGTAGAAAAACAGATATCAGTGGTAGAGTTTATAAAAATGTTAACTGAAATGTGTTCCACAATATGACTTTTTTGTTCAACAATACATTCCAAATACTTTCATGCCCTTGCAGTAACACTTGAATGGCTCTGTAATATTCTAGTCAGGATATTTCCCACATTTTTCATCCTAGCCTTTGCTGTGAGACATTAGTCTCCATGTCTTTCTGTTTTGAACAGCAATGTCATGAACTCTCTTGCACCTACATTTTCTTTCCATATTCCTGATTATGCCCTTAGATTAAATTGTTAGAAAAAGAATTACTTATTCAAAGGGTATGTGAAATACTATGGCTTCTGATAAGTATACCCTAGGTTCTCCCTCACTGGTGATATGCCAAATTGATGCTTACATTAGTATTTTTAGTAGTTTATGAGATTGCCTACATCCTCCTATTAGCTTTTTTTTTAGTGGGGGGAGGAGCAAAGAGGGGAGGGGCAGAAGGGAGAGAGAGAATCTTAAGCAGGCTCCAGGCCCATCGCAGAGCCCAAAGCAGGGCTCAATCTCAAGACCCTCAGATCATGTCCTGAGCAGAAATCAAGAGTCCACCGTTTAATGGACTGACCACCCAGAAGTCCCTATCTTTTTTTTTTTTTTTTAAGTGGACTTCATCCCAATGTGGGACTTAAACTCACAACTCCAAGATCAAGAGTCATATGCTCTACAAACTGAGAGCCTGTGCCAGCCAGGCATCCCTACCCATAAATTTTTTAAAATTATCCTTTCATGATCCATGGGGAGCTGTTCATTTTCTTTGGACTTCTATGCAGTCTTATTCTATTTAATTTAGCTTTCTGGCTAGTACTATATTAGTACCACACTGGTTAAATTATTTTAGCTTCATCACAAAATTGCATATAGGAGCACAGTAAATTTTCCTTGGGAATTTGTCTTGGCTTTGCTAGAATATTTACATTACCAAAATAATGATTGCCTTTAAAAATATTTTGACAGCATGTGTAGTCTTTATTATGTCATACTGAAAGATAAGATCTTTCTTCTAATTAGAAGTATTGTTGGGCGCCTGGGTGGCTCAGTTGGTTAAGCGACTGCCTTTGGCTCAGGTCATGATCCTGGAGTCCCAGGATCGAGTCCCATATCGGACTCCCGGCTCTGCGGGAAGTCTGCTTCTCCCTCTGACCTTCTCCCCTCTCATTCTCAGTCTCTGTCTCTAATAAATAAATAAAAAAATCTTTAAAAAAAAAAAAAAGAAGTATTGTTTAAAAAAAAAAGGCCCAAAATGGCGTCACTTAGGTTAACGCCTCAAGTCAGTAAACCAAGACTTAACAACTAAACTAACTGCAGTTTCAACCCTCCAGGAATATATTCCTAACCATTCAGTCACGAATTTTCTAGTCAGCACCAATAAGGTAAGCTGTCACATGGACCCTATCTATCTCCCAAAGGGAGAGGAGGTAATTCACCTACTGAGGCCCTTTTGTCCCCATATGAAGGTGACTACACCCGAATAATCCTTTTTTCAGTTTATGACTTCCCAGTCCCACCTTTCAAAACTTTTCCCTTTCTGTAGTCCTTCGGAGCTCTTCTCTAACTGCTGGATGGGATGCTGCCTGATTCATGAATCAATGAATAAAGTCAATTAGGTCTTTAAAATGGACTCTGTTGAATTTTTGTTATTTAATAGTGTGCAGTTGTTCCCTCCTCTGTCTTCTGGCTCTATGCTGTGCATCAACCCTATGGGGCCCCGAGGTCTTTGTTTTATAGCAGTTTCCTGAGGCCTGTGTCTCTACAAGTGGGACCCTCTCGGGGGAAGAGGCTTTGTTTTGTTTCTTCTCATAATTTCCCCACCACCTAGCATTTTGTCCTTTGTAGGCAATCAAAACACTGTTTAAAGCTTATTGAACAAGTAAATATCTAATTATAATATAACACTTTAAATATTCAATTGTTGGGGCTCCTGGATGACTCAGCTGGTTAAGCGTATACCTTTGGCTCAGGTCATGATCTCAGAGTCCTGAAATCGAACCCTGTGTCTGGCTCTCTGCTCAGCAAGGAGTCTGCCTCTCTCTCTCTCAAGTAAGTAAATAAAATCATAAATAAATAAATAAATAAATAAATAAATATTCAATTGCTCTCTAACATTTTATTGTGAACTCTCCTTCTATGTTCCTCCTTTTAAAGAAAAGATGTAGGGGCCCCTGGGTGGCTCAGTCCAGTAAGCATCTGACTCTTGATCTCAGGGTTCTGAGTTCAAGCCCCATGTTAGGTATAGAGTTTACTTAAAAAACAAAGTTTTTGAAAGCTAAGTCTAGATTTTTATGTCTGCAATACAACACTGTAAATAAAGCCAGCTATATATAGTATTTTCCAAGTGCCAGGAACTGTTCTAAGCGCTTTTCTTATTTTAGCCTCAGGATGAACACAAAGAATGAATCCTAACATGCAAGCTGCAATTATCATCTCCCTTTCCCACTTGAGGAAACTGAGGCACAGGGCGGTTAAATGACCTGGCCAACAGCACACAGCCAGTAAGCATAGAGCTGGGTTCCAACCGAGACAGCCTGGGTACGGCATCCATGCACTTAACCCTTACACTCATCACCCATTCTGGCTTTAAAATACAGAAATATCCAGAGACCACGACAGTAGTGAACTTCACTTCAAACTACTGCAGTGTAGGCCTGAAGGTGGTGATGAAATATGCCTGATAAATTTGGAAAGTAGAGTACCTGAAACTCGGAAATTGTGTGTGTGTGTGTGTGTGTTTAAAGTGATCTCTACATCCAACGTGGGGCTCAAACTCACAACCCTGAGATCAAGAGTCACATGCTCTACCGACCGAGCCAGCCAGGCACCCCTGAAATGTTTTATATTTTCAAACAGTGTTTTATTGGGAACAAAAGTAATAGATTGCAGATTTGAAAATCATCAAGAAAGTTAAATATATATATGTGTGTGTGTGTGAGCATGTCTGTGTAAAAATATATCTAGAGAGAGAAAAGTATGCATTTTGAAATAAAACCTTTGGAATACCAAAGACAGAAGTGTTGTAGGACATTGTCAGTGCACTCGGTGTTCTTGAGCTTATGCAAAGAAATGTGATGAGACCGTGAATGGCAGAAGGCAAGAAGAGCAGCCACCATATGTAATACACACACAGGAAATAGACCAGGCCACATTCGGTAAAGCTCAGCCCTCTTAGGTGCATCTCAGTGCAGCTGCCTTACAGGGCTTTAACTCAGACTCCATCTGAATTACAACAGATGGGCAGCCTAATGACGGCAAAGCCAAAGGGAGGGAGCATTTTAAGAATTAAGTGTGAGGCAGGAGAGCCAATTATTTCAAATGAGCTTTGTCAAGCACATCCTTGGGATCCAATGATGACGAGGATTTGTGAGAATATTTAAAAACTTAAAAATACTTTCAGTATTACTAATTCTGTTTACCACAATACGGGTCCACCTGCAAAGAAGTTTCCAAGTTTTCAAGAGAATTATATGTAAAGCGCAGAGATAAAATGCCATATGCTTTAGTAAAAACGTACTGGACGTCACACTATTATGTTTTATTAGCTGTGATGGAGAAGTTTCTGGAGATTATTAAGACAGGGGGAGTTGTGTTCACAGTTCTTCCACACAGGTATGCCGCGAATCCAGTGGTTTGCTGATAATTGCATTCCGGATCGGGATTTATCCTTTAATTCCAAATTTTTATTATGTGCCAACATTACAGAAATTCTCTCTAAAGAACTTCAGAATGAAACTAAAGATATTTTTGTCTTCTAAATCTAACCCGTATTTTGTTGTTTATCATCCGAGCGAAATGATGACTATTTTTAAACCATTTGGAATAGAAGAGATGAATAATGCCAGAATACTCTTGAAAAGTTACAAAGTTAAAAAAAAAAGTCCTTTCAAAGGAAAAGAAAAAGTCCAAGAAAATAGATATAAAGTCCATCTGTATAAAATATTTTCTCTACTTCATGAGAAGAAAGGAATAAATTAATAGTCATAGCTAAGAACTTAAGCACTATACCGTGGAATCTAAATGCTTTGAGAGCAATTATAGCAACGTGAAATAAATTCTAGGTTTGCTATTCAAACGGAATGAACCCTCAAGCACAGCAATAACCAAATATGTATAACAGTTTTATAAGCACGAGACAAATGTGATCCCAGAACCTCAATTCTAATGTAGCCACCAAAAGCTCAATTTCAGCTACCATTATATCAATGTAAGCGACCCTGGCTATTTATTTAGTATGATCTTTCTAGGGGCGCCTGGGTGGCTCAGTCGGTTAAGCATCCAACTCATGGTTTCAGCCCAGGTCATGATCTCAGATTCTCTGCCTCCGCCCCTCCCCCCACTTGCACTCTTTCTCTCTCAGATAAGTAAATAAATCTTGAAAAAAATAATAATATTATTTTTCTAGCAGTGCTTTTGTCCTGCTCAGAGCTATGACTTACTGCTTTGATTTTATCCACCACTAAAGTAAGTGCTGGTTGTTTCGCTAGCTTTTCTTCCTAAAAACCTCTTTCAAAGCATCCCAGTACAGTCAAGGAAAGGAAAGCGGTTCTATAAGGCTGGAAGTAGATTGGGCAAGGATGGGGAAGTCAGTGGCAAGACACGAGGTCCGAAAAGTCCAATGCTATAGGTCAGAAAGCTTTTGAAAGCTGTCCTCAGGTGTTTACGCTTCGTCCTGGGGGTACTTCAGGATAGTGATACAGTCAGACTGGCATTTTAAAAAAAGCAGTGACAGCTGTATGGGGGAAAATAAAATGTCCTGGGTGGAAATTCAACTAGAGGCAAAGGCAAATGAAGACACAAGAAATAGACCAACAAAGGGAACGAGGAGATCTATTCAAGCGAAGTGCAATGCACTGCGTTGGAGATAGAAACTAAAGAAAAAATAATTCCTGGGTTTTTAACTGTATTACTGTAAGAAAAAGCACAAAAGCGATAGTTTTAGTGTACTGAAACTAAGTAGTTTTAGTATTCCACTTAGACAAAGGGCATTCAGTCCGGTGGTTTCAAAAAACAGCAACCATTTTAATTGTTTCTTGAGGGTTAAATAATACATAAAGGAGATAGCTGCCCACCGTTGGTCAGAAAGAAGAGACGATGTGTGAGCCTCACACTCAGAAATAATTTCTGGAGATGGAAGTCCAAAGAGCTTTTCTGAAAAGCGTTAGGAATTCTGAAACAGTAACCTAAACCCTGGTGAAACTGTCTCTTAAGATAGGTCTTTCGGGGCGCCTGGGTGGCTCAGTGGGTTAAAGCCTCTGCCTTCAGCTCGGGTCATGATCTCAGGGTCCTGGGATCGAGCCCCACATCGGGCTCTCTGCTCGGCGGGGAGCCTGCTTCTCCCTCTCTCCCTGCCTACTTGTGATCTCTCTCTCTCTCTCCGTTAAATAAATAAAAATCTTTAAAAAAAAAAAAAAAAGATAGGTCTTTCAAGCCTTTGGATGCCAAATACACAAATGACTCAAAACTCTGTTTCCAACCAGACCTCTTACTTGAGCTCCAGCCCCAAGTACCCAACTGCCTACTTGGATATCTTCTCAGGAATCTGAAAGGCACTTCAAACCAACACGTCTGAATCCAAACTTATGATCATTCTCTCCAAATTTTATCTTCTTTCATTGTTCTCTAGCTCAATGATTGGCATCCTCCACCAAGAACCTAGCAGTCACCCTTGATGTGTCCCTAGAAATACCACGTTGGTATATCCTATCAATGACCATCACCTGTCATCTTCCTTGCGATCTCTTGAATCCATCCAATTATCTCCACTCCCAGGTTCCAAGGGAATGCTCTGTGCAAATCCTGGGCAGTCATGCTTGTAAACCACACAGTAAATAGTGCAGCCTCCTGGAGCTGAACAAGGTTGTGGCCCTGTCACGATCACCATCCAGTTCTACACGGTTGTGGTCTCCCGCCTGACTACTGCAACACTCCCCTGTTTCTACTCTGAACCCTCCCTACCCCCCACCCCCTGCTAAACTATTCTTCAAACTTCACCCAAATTCCAAAACCCAATTCTAATTGTGTATTCTTCCTGTTCCAAACCTAGGTGTGCATTCCCATCGTGCTTAGAAGCAAAACTCAAGTCTTTAACACGGTCTCCTGGTTTCCCCATAGCTCTGGCCCTCCCCACTCAGACCCCACTCACAAGGTGCCCCCTCCCTCAAGCTGGTTACGATCCATTCATCCGGTCTCCTTGCAGTCCTGGGAAATTGCCATGCTCCGTCCTTGCACAGGCTTGGCACACGCTGTCCTCTCTATCTATAAAACTCTTTGCCTAGTTAATCCCTACTCATCTGTATCAGTTAGCTGCGACAGCTAATAAATATGTCAAAACTCAGTCTCTAAAACAACAAACACCAATTATGGCTCGGAGAGTGGAGTCAGCCGGCTGGTTCAGCGGCTCTGGGCCAGGCTTGGCTGATCTCAGCTGGCTTGCTCGTGGCTCTGGGCTTGCTTAACAGGTCAGCTGGGGCCTGGCTGGTCTTGGATGGCCTCGCTCCCAGGTCTGGCAGTTAGCTGGTTGTGAGTTACGGGGTCAGGGAGGACTGGGCCACGTGTCTCTTGTCACGCAGCGGCTTCGCCCAGCTTATCAGGACGGGGCTCTCAGGGTTTTCAGAGAGTGAGTGGTCATGCACAAAGCCTCTTCAGGCGGAAATTCAGAAGCCACCCCTCATTATTTCTCCCACATTCTATTGGCCAAGGTAAGTCACAAAGTCGGCCCAGATGAAAAGAGTCATGAAGAGATTCTCTTGAGGGGAGGAGCTGCCAAGTCGCCTTAAAGGGAGAGAAATAATTGGGACAATGTTACAATCAATCTACCACATTATCTTTTAGATATTGGCTCCCGACAAGCTTCCTCAGGGGAAGCCTTCCAGGGGCTCCCTGCCTGGATTCAATCACACTATTTAATCACACTATTATGACCACCTTAGTGGTCACTTCTCCTAGCCACAGTCAGGGTTTCCCACGTATTTGTGTGACTGTTTGCTTAAGCTCTATTTTGCCCCCTCCATCCACCCCTTAGTCCCAGACTCAGAGGTCAATTACAAGCCGGTGGCCACCTGTGCACAACATGGAATTTTCCCCCCAGCACCCAGCACAGAGTGGGACTGAGTAGGTATTTGTTTAATGAATTATTTTATTTCACGTTGTGTTATTTTTAGAATATACTTTCTATCTCCTAATAAAATGCTTTCAAAAAGCAACCTTTTGCTTATCTGGAGGAGGCAGCCCCAGGATATTGAGTCCTGTCCATAGCAAAATACCCAAGAGATAGAGTATTATCACCTCTTTGGGACGTTATGGCAAAGAAAAGAACAGCAGGGGGAGCCACTGGGGGGCTGGAAAATAGATTTACACCTGACCTTTAAAGACTCACACTAGGGGCACCTGGCTGGCCCAGTTGGTGGAGCATGCAACTCTTAACCTCGGGGCCATGAGTTCAAGCCCCACATTGGGTATAGAGATTACTTTTTTAAAAATTAACTAATTAAAAAAAGAAGACTCACATGAGGTCTCCTCATTAACTGAGCAACATACACACAGGAAAAACAGAAGGTTAGTGGGGAAAAATAATGGGTTCCATTGTAGACTTATTGAGTTCAAGTTTCCCAAAGAACATCCATGAATCTAATTCTTGGGACAGAGTTCAGGATTAGAGAAGGAAATTTGGGGGAGTTAACAATATAGACGGGGTAGTGACTTCTGACATAGAAGTGAGTGAGAGTGGGCAGGTCAGGAAGAGAAGGCTGAGGATGGAATCCAAAGGAAAATTATATTTGAGGCAGGAGGAACAGCGAGGTGAGGAGTGCTCAGAGACATGAAAGCAGAAGTAAGAAGCAGCCAATCTCTGAAGTTAAAAGAGGAAAAGAGCTTCAAGAAGGAGGAAGTCACCACATAGCACCAAACACAGCTGAGAGGTCAAGTTAAGACCGAAGAAAGACTCATCTCAAAAAGACATGTGCAGTTAATGTCATAAATTCTTTTTTTCCTCAAAAGATTGTTTCCACTAATGCGTATACTTAAAAAGTCTTAAACTGAGGATTGTGCAAGTAATAAGAGGACAGCTTACAAGGGCTGCAATCTGCCTATTGTCCATTTTGTGAATGTCCTTCTAGTCTGAATGATTAGACAAGCCCTGTCAAATTCCTGTCCCCGTCCCCCTGTGCTGTTTGGCCTCTTGTCAATATTTGTTGTGAAATTTGTTATTTTGATCATTTTCATCACCACTCGTAGCAGTTAAAAAAACTACGATAGCATAAGTATAATTTATTCCCAGATTCCACTTAACTTCAATTAAATATCACTGTGTCAAAATAACTCCACGAAAAAAGTTTTCTTTAATGAAAAAAGCAAGACTATTTGGGGCACCTGGATGGCTCAATCAGTAAGACATCCAACTCTTGATTTGGGTTCAGGTCAGGAACTCAGGGTTGTGAGATTGAGCCCCGTGTGGGGCTCCATGCTCAGTGCAGAATCTGCTTGAGATTCTCCCTCTCCCTCTCTACCCCTGTCCCCATGCTCATGCTCTCTTTCTCTCGAAAATAACTAAATCTTTAAAAATAAATAAATAAATAAATAATTTTAACAAGCAAAACCGATAAAGCAAATAAGGCACATTAGAGCTCTGCCTCCAAGTGCAAAGGCTGCCACTAAACCTGGTACAAATCTATCCATTTCTTAAATAAATGTTGACTACTGAGCTATTAACTGAAAAATGTATAGAATTTTCTCTGAGTTCTATGTTTTTGGAGAATTACAGTACAATCAATTTATAAAAATGATGAAAACAGATGAAATGTTAAATAAGTATTACTAAATGTACCAGGTGTTAAGAATGCTCTGGTCTTACTCTAGTTTTCTAATGTTGAGCTAATCATAAGTGTAATTGTTCACCAATTTTTTTTAGTGGGGGGGAAGAAGTGGGGGAGGGGCAGAGGGAGAATCTTAAGCAGGCTCCACACCCAGCATGAAGCCCTATGCTGGACTCCATCTCAAAATCCTGAGATCATGACCTGAGCCAAGATCAAGAGTCAGATATTGAATAAACTGAGCCAACCAGGCACCTCTGTTCAGCGATTTTTTAAGGGCTTTTTAAAAATTATTTTATTAAAAGGTTTTCAGATCCATTATTTCATTTTATTATATTTTTAATATAGAATTGAAATACAACTATATAAGGTATGTAGTAAAAGAAAAATAACCTGACTACTACCTATAACCTGGCAACTACATTAAGGTAATTTTTTCAAAACTTTCCAGTGATTGAGACTCTAGCTAAAGACTGATATTTCTATTCTTATATATACTTGGGTTTGATTTTTGTTTTTGCCATAGATGTGTTCCTGAAAAGAGAATCCATAATTTTATTGCTGAAATGAAGCAGGATTTTGTTTTCTAGACCATCTAGTCTATAAATGAAGAAACTGAGCCTTCAAGAGATTAAGTGATTCACCTAAGATTGCAGGGGATTAGAGCCAAAACTGAGATTAGCCCCAAGTCGGCTACCTCCTGCTTTTCCCACCATACCACATAAATATTTACAGTAACATATAAATGAATAAATAAACTGAATGTTGTTTTAATCTAATAGGATAACATTATCCAAGAATAACTTTTTAAATAAACTTTTTATAATGTTAATATTTGTCTGTCATTTTGAGGTTGTTGTGTTGCTTATTTGTTTTAACAAGATACGCCAATAAAAGATTACATTGTTACTTGTATTTCAAATGAGCTCATTAGAAAACATTTTAATATTTACACTCAACCAGATTCTGATAACATAACACAATTTCATCTTACAATGAAATGTTCATGAGAACATGGTGTTTCATTATGGTAAATAGTATTCACATCAATGTCATGTTAGTCTTTTCAGGAATGGGTAGATCGGGGGAAGGAGCAAGATGGCGGATCTAAATATCATTGGGTCTCAGGAGTTCAGCTAGATAGTTATCAAACCATTCTGAACACCTACAAAGTCAACAGGTGATAGAAGAGAAGAAGAGCTGCAATTCTAGGAACAAAAGCAAACCACTTTCTGGAAGGTAGGACTTGCAGAGAAGTGGAGAAATGAATCCCAGGCGATAGGTGGAAAGAGACCACAGGGGGAGGAGCTAGCTCCCGGCAAGAGGTAGAGCAGCAGAGCACAAAATTGGAACTTTTAGAAGTCTGCTCCACTGAGGGACATCGCTCCAGAGGCTAAGGGGGGGAGGTAGCCCTCATGGGGACATAGTCTCAGGACCTGCGGGATCACAGAAAGACGGGGGGTGTCTCAGTGCAGCAGAGCTACCAGGTATCAGAGTGGTGAGGCTGGCAGTAGAGGAGTTGAGCAGTGGGCTCTCAGCTCGGGGTTACCCTAAACCGTGATCTGAGGCACAGTCAGGCCACTGCTCTTCGAGCAGGGAACCCACAAGCAGCAGATCTGGGGAGACTCACCTTCCTCCTCCAGGAGGAGTGGCATGGGAGCACGCTGCAGGAATCTGCTGGGTTGGGAGACTCCAAACCGGGCTGTGCGCTAGAGATAGAAACACTCGGTCACAGGCCGGGTGAGCTCAGAGTGCGGCCTGAGACCAGGGAGACAGGAGGGATTGACTGCTTTTCTCTGAGGGCACACTGAGGAACAGGGCTCTGAGCTCTCAGCTCCTCTGGCTGGAAATTGGAAGGCCACCATTTCATTCCTGTCCTCCAAAGCTATATGGAAAGCGTTCAGGGAACAAAGTGAGTGAACCCAAGCAGATTGCTTGGCCTGGCCCCTGGCAAGGGTGGTGAAATTCCTCCTTGGGCAAAGACATTTGAGAATCACTGCAACAGGGCCCTCCCCCAGAAGATCAGCAAGACTATCTAGCCAAGATCAAGTTCACCGATCAATGAGAAATGCGGAACTCCAGAGCTAGGGGAATGAAACACATAGAATTCATGGCTTTTTCCCCCATGATTCTTCAGTCGTTCAAAGATAAATGTTTTAAATTTTAATTTGTTCTAATTCAGATTTTTAAAATTTTTCCACTTTCCAATTTTAACCTTTTTAAAACTATTTTATCTTATCAATACCTTTTTAAAAAATCTTTTTAAAATTTCATTGTTATAGTCACATTCGATCCCTTAATTGTATTTAACCTTACATTTTGTATACATATAGGTTTTTCTTTCTTTAAAATTTTGGGATACAGTTTCTTCTAACAGATCAAAATCTATCCTAAATCTAATGCACGGCTTTGTTCTAGCTTCCAGCTGGATCCCATTCTTTCCTCTTTTTTTTTTTAACCAACTTCTTATAAATTCCTTTTTTAGAATCCTTTTTAATATTCTTCTTTGCCATCATATTCTATCCCTTCATCATGTTTACCCTTATTTTTGTGTATATATAAGTTTTTCTTTCTTTACAATTTGGGAGGTAGTTTCTTCTAACAAACCAAAGTACACCCGAAATCAAATATGTGTATGTATAAATATATACAAACACAAGTATATACGCAAGTGTGTATACATATATGTATGTATATATGATAACATATGTATGTACATATATGCATACATATGTTATCATATATACATACATATATGTATACACACTTGCGTATATACTTGTGTGTATATATATGTTTACATATACATATATACACACATATATATACACATTTGTGTATATACTTGTGTATATACAAGCAAAGAGAGAGCCTAAGAGTAACAGACCAGAAAGGAACAGAGACAATATACAGTAACAGTCACCTTATAAGCAATATAATGGCACTAAATTAGTATCTTTCAATAGTTACCCTGAACATAAATGGGCTAAATGCCCCAATCAAAAGACAAAGGGTATCAGAATGGATAAAAAAATAAGACCCATCAATAT
>CM052807.1:13935979-13954137 GCA_028533885.1 Nasua narica
CTCACTGAAATGAAGAGATCATCTAAGCAAAAGATCAACAAGGAAATAAAGGCTTTAAATGACACACTGGACCAGATGAACATCACAGATATATTCAGAACATTCCATCCCAAAGCACAGAATACACATTCTTCTCTAGTGCACATGGAACATTTTCCAGAATAGATCACATCCTGGGTCACGAATCAGGTCTCGGCCAGTACCAAAAGATTGGGATCATTCCCTGCATATTTTCAGACAACAATGTTTTGAAACTAGAACTCAACCACAAGGGGAAAGTTGGAAAGAACTCAAATACATGGAGGCTAAAGAGCATCCTACTAAAGAATGAATGGGTCAACCAGGAAATTAAAGAATTTTAAAAATTCATGGAAACAAATGAAAATGAAAACACAACTGTTCAAAATCTTTGGGATACAGCAAAGGCCATCTCGAGAGGAAAGTATATAGCAATACAAGGTTTTCTCAAGAAACAGGGAAGGTCTCAAGTACACAACCTAACCCTACATCTAAAGGAGCTGGAGAAAGAACAGAAAAGAAAGCCAAAACCAGCAGGAGAAGAGAAATAATAAAGATCAGAGCAGAAATCAATGAAATAGAAACCAAAAGAACAGTAGAACAGATCAACAAAACTAGGAGCTGGTTCTTTGAAAGAATTAATAAGATTGATAACCCCCTGGCAGACTTATCCAAAAGAAAAGAGAAAGGACCCAAATTAATAAAATCATGAATAAAAGAAGAGAGATCATAACCAACACCAAAGAAACACAAACAATTATAAGAACATATTATGAGCAACTATATACTAGCAAATTTGACAATCTGGAAGAAATGAACACATTCCTAGAGACATACGAACTACCAAAACTGAACCAGGAAGAAATAGAAAACCTGAACAGACCCATAACCAGCAAGGAGATTGAAGCAGTCATTAAAAATCTCCCAACAATCAAGAGCCCAGGGCCAGATGACTTCCCTTGGGAATTCTACGAAACATTTAAAGAATTAATACCTATTCTCCTGAAACTGTTCCAAAAAAGAAATGGAAAGAAAACTTTCAAACTCATTTTATAAGGCCAGCATTACCTTGGTCCCAAAACTAGACAAAGACCCCATCAAAAAGAATTACAGACCAATAAAATTGATGAACATGGATGCAAAAAGTCTCACCAAAATACTAGCAAATAGGATCCAACAGTACATTAAAAGGATTATTCACCATGACCAAGTGGGATTTATTCCTGGGCTGTAAGTTTGGTTCAACATCTGTAAATCAATCAGTGTGACACAATACATTAATAAAAGAAAGAACAAGAGCCATATAATACTCTCCATAGATGCTAAAAAAGCATTTGACAAAGGACAGCAGTCTTCCAAAACTCTTCACCGTGTAGGGATAGAGGGTACATACCACAATATCATCAAAACCATTTATGAAAAACCCACAGCAAATATCATTCTCAATGGGGAAAAACTGAGAGCTTTTCCCCTAAGGTCAGGAACACAGCAGGGATATCTACTATCATCACTGCTACTCAACATAGTACTAGAAGTCCTAGTCTCAGCAATCAGACAACAAAAAGAAATAAAAGGCATCCAAATTGGCAAAGAAGAAGTCAAACTCTCACTCTTTGCAGATGATATGATACTTTATGTGGAAAACCCAAAAGACTGCATTCCAAAACTGCAAGAACTAATACAGGAATTCAGTAGTGTCAGGATATAAAATCAATGCACAGAAATCAGCTGCATTTCTATACAACAACAGCAAGACAGAAGAAAGAGAAATTAAGGAGTTGATCCTATTTACAAATGCACCCAAAACCATAAGATTCCTAGGAATAAACCTAACCAAAGAAGCAAAGAATCTTTACTTAGAAAACTATAAAGTACTCATGAAAGAAATTGAGGAAGACACAAAGAAATGGAAAAATGTTCCAAGCTCATAGATTGGAAGAACAAATATTGTGAAAATGTCTATGCTACCTAAAGCAATCTACACACTTAATGCAATCCCTATCAAAATACTATCATTGTTTTTCAAAGAAATGGAACAAATAATCCTAAAATTTATATGGAATCAGAAAAGACCCCGAATGGCCAGAGGAATGTCGAAAAAGAAAACCGAAGTTGGCAGCATCACAATTCCAGACGTCAAGCTCTATTACAAGCAGTAATCATCAAGACAGTGTGGTGCTGGCACAAAAACAGACACATAGATCAATGGAACAGAATAGAGAACCCAGAAATGGATCCTCAGCTCTATGATCAACTAATCTTCGACAAAGCAAAAAAGAGTTTCCAATGGAAAAAAGACAGTCTCTTCAAATGGTGTTGGGAAAATTGGACAGCCACATGCAGAAGAATAAAACTGGACCATTTCCTTACACCACACACAAAAATAGAGTCAAAATGGATGAAATACCTCAATGTGAGACAGGAATCCATTCAAATCCTTGAGAAGAACACAGGCAGCAACCTCTTCAACATCAGCTGTAGCAACTTCTTAGAAACATTGCCAAAGGCAAGAGAAGCAAGGGCAAAAATGAACTATTGGGACTTCATCTAGATCAAAAGCTTTTGCACAGCAAAGGAAACAGTGAACTAAACCAAAAGACAACTGATGGAATGGGAGAAGATATTTGCAAATGACATATAGGATAATGGGCTAGTATCCAAAATCTATAAGGAACTTATCAAACTCAACACCTAAAGAACAAATAATCCATTTAAGAAATGGGCAGAAGACATGAACAGACATTTCTGCAAAGAAGACATCCAAATGGCCAAGAGACACATGAGAAAGTGCTCAACATAACTTGGCATCAGGGAAATACAAATCCAAACCACAGTGAGATACACCTCACACCAGTCAGAATAGCTAAAATTAACCAGTCAGGAAACGACAGATGTTGACGAGGATGTGGAGAAAAAGGAAACTTCCTATGCTGTTCGTGGGAATGCAGGCTGGTGCAGCCGCTCTGGAAAACAATATGGAGATTCCTCAAAAAGTTGAAAACAGAGCTACCCTAAAACCCAGCAATTATACTACTAGGTATTTACCCTAAAGATACAAGTGTAGTGATCCGAAGGGGCATGTGCACCCTAATGTTTATAGCAGCAATGTTTACAATAGCCAAACTATGGAAAGAACCTAGATGTCCATCAACAGATGAATGGATAAAGAAGATGTGGTATATATATACAATGGAATACTATGCAGCCACCAAAAAGAAAAATGAAATCTTGCTATTTGCAACGATATGGATGGAACTAGAGGGTATTATGCCAAGCAAAATAAGTTAATCAGAGAAAGATAATTATCATATGATCTCTCTGATATAAGGAATTTGAGAGGCAGGGTGGAGGGTTGTGGGGGGAAGGGAGGGGAAAAATGAAACAAGATGGGACCAGGGAGGGAGACAAACCATAGGAGACTCTTAATCTCGAGAAACAAATTGAGAGTAGCTGGGAAGTGGGAGGGGAGGGATAGGATGGCTGGGTTATGGACAATGGGGAGGGTATTGCTATTGTGAGTGTTGTGAATTGTGTAAGACTGATGATTCCCAGACCTGTACCCCTGAAGCAAATAATACAGTACATGTTAATAAAAAAATTTTTTTTAATTAAAAAAAAAAGGAATGGATAAATTGTGAAAATAGCCAGAAATTCTTTCTCTTTCTGCATCCACGTTCTTGTGAAATGACTTTGTGGATTCCCTCATTGAGAGGTGAAGTCTATTTCTCCACTCTTTGAGTCCGGGCTTGGTCATGTGACTTGCTTCAGTTATTGTAATACTAGCAAACCTGACTTGAGAAGAGACTTGAAAAGCACTTGTACATGAGGATCTGCTCTCTGGCAGCTCATGGGGACTCTTCCACCACCATGTGGAAAGGCCTGGATATTTTAATGGATTATGAGGCCAAGTAATGTGGTCCCAGATAAGAGATGAGCCATCCAGCTGAACCTCCAAGAATAACTAGCTCCTAGTGTCCCTGGAAGTTGACCACAGATATACAAAGGAGCCCAGTCAAGACCAGCAGAACTGCCTGAGCTAGCTCAATCCAAAATATTTATCCATAGACTTGTGAGCTAAAGAAATTATTGCTTTTTGAAGCCACTGAGTTGTGGGGTGATTTGTTACGCAGCAAAAACTGATAACAGGGAGAGAGAGAACAAAAAAATCAGAGAGATATGAATGTTCACTAAACAGGACTAAATGAGAAAGAAAATAATATTATTTTTCTTATCTGAGATAAGGAACTGAAGCACCCAAAGGAGTTCCACAACTTTCTTGAAGTTCACATTTTTATTATAAATATTTAGACCAAAAAAATCTAAATAGCTTGTATACGAGCTGTGTTCTAATTATTACTATGTAACTGTTCCAGATCACCCAGAAGACTATAGTTCTATCAGATTATTAAAAGCTGATTTAGATTTTGGTATACTCATTGCTATCTTAACTGAAAATTCTAGACCATGTAGGCTACAGCCAGTCGGGTTGTGAAGCAGGCAAAGGGGATGTTTCCTTAGGTGTGGGAGGATATGTTACTACATTGGGTATGACTAAACTTTACTTTTCATTGCTTTAAAATTATAATAGAATATGGAGTTTTTCCTTACTGTTACATTGAGTTTTCTAAAATCTCTATGTATTCCATTTATCTTCTTATGGGGTTTTGTTTGGGCCAAACTGAATCTTCCTTCTGTGGTTCTCTTTTACTCTCACACACTATTATTATACTCACAACACCTCTGACCACGTGTGGTTGCACCAAGCAATTCTTTTTTAAATTAAATTAAATTAAATTTTATTTATTTTTCAGAGAGAGAGTGAGAGAGTGAGCGAGCACAAGCAGGGGGAGCAGCAGGGAGAGGGAGAGGGAGAAGCAGGCTTTCCACTGAGCAGGGAGCCAGATGTGGGACTCGATCCCAAGACCCTGGGATCATGACCTGAATTGAAGGCAGACATTTAACCAATTGATCCACCCAGGCATCCCTCACCAAGCAATTCTATGACACCAGCTGGTTGTCCTACAATTTAACTCAACTCCACATAGTGTCAGATCCCATAGAGTTAGGGCTCAGTCCCATGAGACTGGCCCCATTTTATTTTCCATTCACAAGTGGTAGGTTCCCAGGTTATCCACAACTTCTGTCTTACTTGACAACAGATTGGAGGTTCCCATGGCCTTCTCCCCATTGGATTTGATTTTTCACTAGAACAGCTCACAAAACTTAAGGAATGCCCTCCTACATTAACCAGCTTATTAAAAGATATGTGAAGGGTACAGACGAACAGCCAGATAAAGAGGTACATAGGGCAAGGTCTGGGAGAGTCCCAAGCATAGGAGCTTCTGTCCCCGAGGAGTTGGGGTGCATCACCCTCCTGGCACAGAGATGTGTTCACCAACCTAGAAGCTCTCTGAGGTCCCTACTATTGGGGTTTTTAGAAGGTTTCATCATAGAGGCATGATCAATTATTAACTCCATTTCTAGCCCTTCTTCCCTCTCTAGAGAATTGGGGGTGAGGCTGAAAATTCCAAGCTTGTGATCACGGTTTGACTTTCTGGTGACCAGCCACCATCTAGGAGCCTGCCAAGAGTCAACCTCATTAGAACAAAAGATACTGCTATCACCCAGGAAATTCCAAGAGATTTAGGAATGCTATGGGGACCAAGAACCAGGGCTAAAGACCAAATATTAGAACAAAAGTTATTCTTAGTGCTCTTATCATTTAGGAAATTATAAGAATTTTAGGTCCCCTGTGCTGGGGTCAAAAGAATAAGCATTGGAATAAGAGATTTTCCTGGAACCCCTATTTACAAGGGTCTCAGGAGCCCTGTGTTAGGAACCGAGGCCAGAGACCAGTATATATACATTTCTTATAATTTCAAAGGCTTACTTTTGAGAAACCCATGAAAGTCACTGGTTTTCAGTTGTTTTGAACAGTGTAAACATTATTAAGGTAATGAAAAATGTGAATTAGCAAAAATTTAATTGTAGGATATCTATCTGTACCAAATCACATGTTCCATTTGGAATGATTTTGCATATTAAACTCTCATCCTGTATTTACCACTGAGGGCCATACATCTGTGAAGTCACAAAAGCAACAATGCAGAATTCCTGGCTATCTGTGCAATTTAGTTGAAAAATTGTCTAAGTTTTTTTAAGTTTTTTTTTTTTAATAATCTCTACATCAAACGTGGGGTTCAAACTCACAACCCTGAGATCAAGAGTCACATGCTGTACTGACTGGGCCATCCAGGCACCCCAAAAATTGTCTCGTTCTTATCCAGAATCATCACGTAACTGGACAAGCAGTTTTCATGGTATTTACCCTCTGAGTCCAGAAAAATAAGCACATTTGTAATAAAATGTTTAAGGGTGGCACTCTCACACAGTTTCCTAAAATAGTCAATATGGCAAAATTTATGGAAATAGACAAACAGCACTGGGTAAACATAAGCTTTGAGACTGGATTAAATTTTTTCAAAGTGTCCTGTATTGACAAACAATGTGTGTTATAGTGGTTCCTGGATGAGAAGGCAGACCTTTCAAGGTTAGTAGGCATGATGTCATACATGGGAATATTCCAGAGGTACATCAAGTTCAGAGGCACTGAACACAAAGACCAAATGGATAGGAGTCCTGAGTAGACCATGAGGGTAATTAATTGAGGCATTACAATTAAGACAGTCCTTACAATTAAGCTCCTTCCTTGTCCTCCTCTTTTTTGCCTTGCAATGAGCAACATCGCCTTAAACTCAGGTTAGAGCAGAGAATGAGCATGTTGGGCCTGAGAAAAAAGTAGCACCCCAAGATAAATGGTAACACTCACAAGCAACAGGGAAACCCCATGCCTACACGGCAAGCTGCTGGCACACATCACACAGCAGCATTTTGTCCCTTCCCACAATCACCAGAGATAAGCTTCTACAACAGCACTGGCATCTCAGGTGGACAAGAATAGTCACTTACGAAGGGAGGGAGCTGGGCAATTAATACTCCAACCTCACTGCCTTCCTTTCCTCTGATCTCCTGCTAAGGCTCCCCATTGGCCAAACTCGATCATAAGTTAGAGGGCGAGGAAGCCCACAGCTGAGGTCCATACAGAGCCTCACAGAGCCTCACAGAGTACAGTGGATAAGGCTAAGAGACCATATGGATGGGGGCACCTGGCTGGCTTAGTCGGTAGAGCACAAGACGCTTGATCTTGGGGTTGTGAATTTAAGCCCCATGTTGGGCATAAAGCTTACTTAAAATAAACCAACAAATTAAAAAAAGAAAAGAAGATGTGGATTGAGTAGATGGATCAAATCTATAGGTTACTATTTTAATTATGACATTTCAAGAGTAGAAATAATTTCCAAACCACTGGAACCAAAAAAACCAAACTAAGAACATACGTGATCAGTCCAAAGTTATGGTAGATTGCCTGCAAGGATGGTGAAATAGTCCCTCACACCCTGTCCATCTGACCCAGTATAATGATACTTTGCCATGTCCCCCATCGAGTGGTAGCATTTCCTTCTCCGCTCTCCAAATCCAGACTGGCCTCCTGACTTGCTTTGACTAGCACAAGGATGAAGTGACGTCATGGGTCTTCTGAGCGCAAGACTCACGATCTTTTGCTGCTTCCAATATTTCACACCCTTGGTAAAGAGCTGTGGCTGAAGAGGCCCACGTGACCCTCCTCGAGAAGGGGAGACCATGTACGGAGAGAGGTCCCCCTGAGAGTGAGCACCAACAGCCACACACGTGGCTGAGGTCTCACTTGAGTCACCGAATAACTACACCTGCATCAGAGGTCCCAGGTAGGACCAGCGGAAGAACCACCCCCAGCTAAACCCAGCCCAAAGTGACCCACTGAAATATGAAACAAATAAAAAGGTAGTTGTTTTGAGTTTGGGGGTGGTTCCTTATGCAGCAGTATATACCTAATGAATGAAAAAAATACACATGAATGGCAAGAGAGAGCAAATCCAGCAACGCTATTTGCAAGAGTTACAAAAGTGACATGGTTTAAAAATAAAGGAATATCGGGGCACCTGGGTGGCTCAGTGGGTTAAAGCCTCTCTGTCTTTGGCTCAGGTCACGATCTCAGGGTCCTGGGATCGAGCCCCGCATCGGGCTCTCTACTCAGCGGGGAGCCTACTTCCCCCCACCCCCCTGCCTGCCTCTCTGCCTACTCGTAATCTCTCTTTCTGTCAAATAAATAAATAAAATCTTTAAAAAAAAAAAAAAGAAGAAGGGATATCAACTTTTCTCAAATAAAAAAAAAAAGAAAAGAAAGAATGAAGGGACAAAAAACATCATTCTAACCAAAAAGTAATTAAAATTAGAAAAGGTAAAAATTATTTTTAAAAAGATATTTCATATTAATAAATGTGATTATACCAGAAATGTGCAAAAGTCATTAACCTTTATACACCTAATGTTGTAACTTCAAAACATGTAATAACTGCTGTAATATAAAAGAAAATTTGACAAAACACCTTAGAAGTAAATAGATTAAAAATAAATAAAAATATAGAGAATTAAACTTACATAATCAATAAACTTAATTGAAGAGTTATATTTTAATGAAATCTGTACCAGGGGCACCTGGCTGGCTCAATCAGTGGAGTATGAGACTCTTGATCTTGGGGTTGTGAGTTCGAGCCCCACAATGGGTGCAGAGATTACTTAAAAATAAAATTAAGAAAAAAAGGAAAGAAAAAAAATCTATACCAAATATTTGGAAAAATGCATTACATAGTCTTATTTAGCCTCTTGTGTATGTACTATTTCCAACATAAAAAGTCCAATTCAACAGCATGTACCAGCCAATTGTTTAAAGATTGTTTAAAGGCTAACTGGCTTTGAGGTTTGTTAAGATCTTTTTTTTTTTTTTAAATAAAATGTAAGAGATATAGCAACGCGTTCTTATCCCATTTACCTCTGTCTCTCCCTGAAGATAATGACTATCCTTACTAAAATGTGAATTTCCCACCCTATTTTTTAAAAAGATTTTTTCTATTTATTTGAGAAAGAAAGAGAGGGAGCACCTATAGGAGGGGGGTTGGGGGGAGGGCAGAGGGAGAAGGAGACTCACTGCTTAGCAGGGAGCTCGTCCAGGCTCAGGGCTCCATCCTGGGACCCTGAGATTATGACCTGAGCTGAAGGCAGACACTTAATCCCAACTGAGCCACCCAGGTACCCTGCCACCCTGTTTTTTATACTTTTTTTTTTTTTTTTACATTTAGACATCTCCATAAATAATATATGGGGTTGTTTTATGTATTTTTAATATATACATTGTAGGGGAGGAAAAAACCTTTTCCTCTTCCCTCTTAGGTTCGGTGGCTGGGGCTCTGAAAATTAAACTGACAAAAGACCGATCAACAAGAGAAAAACAGAATTTATTAACATGCTTGGTAGAAAGTCAATGATGAGTAACTCAAATTGAGTTAGAACTGGGAGCTTATATAGCATCTTAACAAAGAACAATACATTTGTAGAGAAGTGATAAGACAGAGGAATAGGGATTTAGGCTCTTAGGGGTGGCAACCTGTGGGAAGGTAAATGTATCGGGAAGATAAGGGCTGTTGAGTAAGATTTGTCACGCAGAATGCTTTATTCTGGCTAAAAGTCTGGAGTCACCTCTGGGAATAAGTCCCAGTGAGTAAGAGTTGTTCTCTGCACAGCATTGGTGATTATACTTAACAATACTCTATTGTGTATTTGAAAGTTGCTATGAGTGAATTTTTAGAAGTTCTCATCACAAGGAAAAAAAAAAGTTTTCAACTATGTGATGTGATAGATGGTAACTAATCTTATGGTAATCATTTTGCAATATATCTATATATGTGTATATATATATATACATATATGTATATATATATATATATATATAAAATCATTACGTTGAATACCTTAAACTAACACAATGTTCTATGTCAATTTTATCCCTATAAAACGGAAAAAAAATTTTTTTAAATAAAATAAACCACCACTACCAGCAACACTAGCAACTTTCCTTCCCTGGTACTGGAGAGACAAACACCTTTACAAATGGAAATGTGATGTCCTGCTTTTAGCCAGATAGGGGGAGGGCAGAAAGCTTTTCTCCTGTATCTGCTGTTCTTAATTTATATAAATGTGACTCTTCCTGTGATATTTTTTGAATTCAAAATAAAGTAACCAAGGGACACCTGGGTGGCTCAGTCTGTTAAATATCTGCTTTCAGCTCATGTCGTGATCCCAGGGTCCTGGGATCGAGCCCCATATCAGGCTCTCTGCTCAGCGGGGACTCCTCTCCCTCTGCCTGTCGTTCCCCCTGCATGGGATGCTCTCTCTCTGTCTCTGTCAAATAAGTAAATAAAATCTTTAAAAATAAATAAAGTGGCCAAGCTATATCCACTTATTTTTTCCAGCTTTACTGAGATATATTTGACATATAATGTATACATTTAAATATATAATACCAAGTGCATTCATTTTAGCTACAGGGAAGTCTTCAATTCAGTGATCCATTCTCTTACTGATGAATATTTAGGTTGCTCCTAATTTTTTGCCGTCGCAATCATTCTGCGGAGTGCACCTTTGTCTATACTTCTGTAAATAATATGTAGAAGCATTTCCCAGAGAAGTAGGATTGGTGAGTCGTGAAACTCAGTTTCACCAGTTATTGTCAAATTGTGTTAAGTTGTACCAATTTACACACCACCAGCAGTGGCTGAGATTTGATTACCTCACATCTCAACCAATACTTTGTATAATTAAATTTTTAAAATCTGTGCCAATCTGATGGAAGAGATACAGTATAGTTTTAGTTCAGAACAGATTCCTAGATTGATACTTTCCCTCCATAACCCATTGTCACGTGACATCTCATATTGCAAATGAGAGATACACTGTCAGTTTAACTGTCATTCTTTATCATTTTTTAAAGTAATCTCTACACTTAATGTGGGACTTGAACTCATGACCCTAAGATCAAGAGTCACAAACTCTATGGACTGAGCAAATCAGGTACCCCTAACTGTCATTCTTCCCAGGTGACTTCTTTATCTAGCTTTTGTATTTTTCCTTGTCTCTGACATTCTGCAGTTTGCAAGACCGATGATTAGCTGTTGATATTTTAATTCATTCTCCTCTAGACTAGCTATCCTCTTAAATTAGAGCCTTTTTAAGCTTTCTAAAAAATTCTCAATTATTATCTTTTAAAACACTGCCTCCTGACTTATGTTTCCAACAATTTGGTACATTTGGTGTAACCGTCAAGATAGAGAACCATTTTTAAATGATAGCCAGAGATAGGAAATCAGATATTTCAAACTACTTTTTGTAGGGTGAGAGGCAGAGGGAGAGGGAGAATCTTAAGCAGGCTCCATACCCTATGAGCAGCCTGATGCAAGACTCCATCTCATGACCCTGAGATCGTGACCTGAGACAAAATCAAAAGCTGACACTTAGCCCACTGAGCCACCCAGATGCCCCGCAAAATAACATATTTCAAAAAGATGTTTCTCTGTAGTCGAGAAAGTGAGAGAGAACAGGGAGGCCACAAAATGCTAGACAGCATGATTTCACATTCACTCAAACTAGCGTTTAACCTGAGAGCATCTGCAGCTCCCTGATGGCCCTGGATCTGAAGGCCACACAGAAGAAAGGGTCAAATGAGGAGCTGCCCACAAAAACCAGGACCTTCCCCTAAAGATGACATCGTAAGTGGGTGAACTAGAAAAGATATACCTCGAAAAAGAACACTGGCTGTTGTTTTCAGCCACTAATGTGTTGCTTCCCCCAAATTCCCATGCCAAGTTCTCTTGGACGGACCTCTCACTCGATCTAAGATGAGAGAGAAGCAGGCCCCTGGCACTGTGCGGTGTTCTGTCAAATTTACTGTAATCGGTTACCAGACAAGAGGAAACGAAGTCTGGCAAACATGCTTATGTTTTCCCGTGGACTCAGGAGATCTGCCCGAAGTAGATGAAGTCCCGTGGACTCAGGAGATCTACCCTCACCTAGATGAACGGCAAACTTCCTTGCCCCTTGGCCAGGCAAGTGGGCAGACTTCTTTCTATTATTGTTTTCACGGGCGGGGCAGACTTTTGAGGTCAGGCTTTACCCACATAGCTCAGTTCCAGCTTTCAAACCTGTACAGACCCAAGATCCTGATGCCTGGGCTTTAAAGACCGTAGCAGACTGCCCCTCAGGCCTTTTTCCTGTCAGCTGTGGGAAAGATGGCAAACATGACATCATTCTCACTTAAATAATTTCATTCTTTATTTCTGGCCTCTAGAGAAGGCTGAGCTATTGACTTTTTCATTTTGGCTGAGCTATTGACTAAAAATATTTTTTGTTGTATTTTGTCCTTCATTTCCAAGGAACTGTCAGGTTCAAAAGGACATTTACAATAAAATTACAAACTATTTAGGAAAGAGCAAAAGGGGCGCCTGGCTGGCTCAGTCAGTAGCATGTGACTCTTGATCTCAGGGTCATGAGTTCAAGCCTCATGTTGGGCATGGAGCCTACTTTTTTTTTTTTTAAGATTTCATTTATTTATTTGAGAGAAAGTGCACAAGCAACAGGGAGGGACAGAGGGAGGTGTAGGCCCCCTGCTGAACAGGGAACTTGACATGGGGTTTGATCCCAGGACCCCGAGATCATGACCTGAGCTGGAGGCAGCTGCTTAACCAAATGAACCACCCAGGTGTCTCTCCGTGGAGCCTCCTTTAAAAAAAAATGTAAAACAAACAAACAAACAAAAAATAGAAAAGACCAAGAATGAGAAAACATTAAAACTGTGAGGCGTGAAAAAAAACCCAACAAAACTATGAGGCATAAGCAGATTGATGAGAGAAAAGTGAATAGACTTATTTAAAGGCATATATTAGAAAATAAGATTATAAATAAATGAAACATCTAAAACATCTAACCATTCAGTTTGAGAATACAAAAAAAAAATAAAATAATCCAGAGAAAGGAATTTAAAATTTTAAAAGCTTAAATTGTATGTATGTGTGTGTATATATATATATATATATATATATATATACCAACCCCAGAAGAAGTGATATAATCCAAAAACCAGTAAAACTTTTTTGGAAGGAAGAATAGAGAGCTAGAATTTTGTCAAATGGGATCAGGGAAAAAACAATACACATTTTGAAATTATACATAACTACAGGTATAAAAGCTATTTCACGAGAATATCATGTAGAAATTTATAATAAGATATAAAACCTAAGTGGTTAATTTTCTAGAAACATGTATATTATCGAAATGGAGTCAAGGAGATAGAAAACTGCACATGTAAATAACTACCCAAAAAAACCCCTCTGAAATAGCTGCTGTGCCAAGAGAGGTTTATGAGTGGTTTCTGCTATACCTTTAGTAATCATGTGAATCATTTTTTATTTAAATATGATAGAAAAACATGTAAATTTATGAAAAAACATCCCGGGGCACCTAGATGGCTCAGTGGGCTAAGCCTCTGCCTTCGGCTCAGGTCATGATCTCAGGGTCCTGGGATCGAGCCCCACATCCGGCTCTCTGCTCATCGGGGAGCCTGCTTCCCCCTCTCTCTCTGCCTGCCTCTCTGCCTGCTTGTGATCTCTCTCTCTGTCAAATGAATAAACAAAATTTTAAAAAAGAAAAAAGATCCCAATTTGTTACCAAAGCCATGTAATGTTTATTAATAAGAATTGTTATTACAGACTTTAAGTAGAGTGAGCACTGTTTTTTTTTTTCTTAAGATTTTATTTATCTATCTGAGAGAAAGAGAGACACAGGGCAGGTGGCGGGGGGGCGGGGGGGCGGGTGGAGAGCAGAGGGAAAAGGACACACAGACTCCTGCTAAGCACAGAGCCAGAGGCAGGGCTTAATCCCAGGACCCTGAGGTCATGACCTGAGCCAAAATCAAGAGTCAGGCACCTAACCCACTGAGCCATCTAGATGCCCCAGTACGGATGGGTTTTTGTCTATGTTCTAATATCAGAATCCCTACAGCCAGTTAAATGACCAATAGATGGGCTGAAGTCTCTATGAGGCCTCTTTGCTTTCACTTCCCCTTTACTTCTGGGTAGAGTCACCTTGCGTGCCAATTAGAAGATGGGAGGACGTACCAGGATGACTATCATTGCAAACCTGCTACTCTAATTGTGGCCCCTAACCACGAAAGCCTAAAAAGAACTGCTCAGTCTTTCAGTCACCTGTTTGGGGGTTTGTAAAGGTCTCTCAGGGGAAAAGCACCCCACTTCCATGGATTTCCATCTTGTCCTCAATCTTAAATTAGAAATGCTTCACAACTTTGAGCTCTCCAATGCCCTCAAACAGATGCTTGTAGTAGAATCACCCCCCCTCCCCCCGCCGCCCCTACCCCCACTCCACCCAGTTCTAGTTTGCTTGGTGAGAAGCTTGCTCAGTAGTTACCTAATATGTCATTTGGGGAAGGGGAAGTCTTCACACAGAGCATTTTAAGGACATCTACTTTGACGGTTCAAGGCAGCAGAAAATGCAACAAAGGGCAATCAAGGGTTTATAAACAGAACACAGTCCACAGGAATTTGAACTGACTGGTGAAAAATAATTGTTTTTTAGTGATGGAATATAAAAAGCAAACACTAACAAACAAAAAACACTATTTTTTCTTTAAAGTTGACTTGCCGGCTGCCAAGGACTTGATGATTTGCACCTGGTTTGTGAGGCACTAATACAAACACCATTTCTTCCTAACAGAGTAATATACTCTGGTTAAAATGTGAGCACCCTACTTATTCCATGAAGCTCTCAAGGTACAGACACAATCTTCAATCATTCGTTGACCTTGAATGTGACTTACTCCCTGAGCTCATGAACAGCCAAGGTTGACTTTCATAGAAAAGTGGAATCTAAAAAAAAAAAAAAGTGGAATCTAGTGGATGACACTTGCTTATGGTTGTGGATAAATACAACTTTTAAGAACACAAAACTTCTTTCTTTTGATTAAAACAAATGATCTCGGGGGAAAAAAAGATAGTCATTATAAACCAGTCTCACTGATGATCATAGACAAAATAAAATGGTAGTAACCAAACCAGCAGATTGTTATAAGGCAGAGGCTTGACTGACTGATCCACCCAGGCACACCCTAAAATTAAAATTTAAACAAAAAAAATTAAAAAAAGAAGTAAACCTAACAAGAAATGACTCCAATGGGGCCAGTCTGAGACCTGCTCTACAAATGATAGATGGACACTGGTACAGAGAAGGTACCTTGGCAGGGTAGTTGTTAAACTCCAGGCTGTCAGGGATCCTCTTCTCTGGCACACAACAGGATGAAACTCACACACACACACACACACACATGCACAGAAGCTCATCAAGAGATGGAAACATTGATGTCTGAAGCAATCGTTCCTTTCTAGTTCCAGCTGTGCCTGAATCTTCCATTTCAATAAACCAGTAATTTCCCTAACTTGGCTAACACTAATTTAAAACAAGCTGGCAAAGCTTGCAACCAAGAGAATATTTACATGACTTGTCGAGCAGTAGGGGACATGTTAAGCAAGTGACAGGGCTGTGTAGAGCACAAGACTCTTTATCTCGGGGCTGCGAGTTCCCACGTGACATCGGGCATAGAGCGTACCAAAAGAATAATAATAAAAAACAAGTGATGGTGCCTTCAGCGAACTTGGGGTGCCTGGGTGACTCAGTTGGTTAGGTGTCTGACTTCCAGCCTGTGACCCGCTGCGTGCTCAGGGGGGGTCTTTGCTCCTCTCCCTCTCCTTCTGCCTTCTCCCCCATCCGCCCCACATCCTCTGACCCCACCCCGCTCGTACTCTCTCTGTCTCTCTTTCAAATAAATACAATCTTAAAAAAGAAAAAAAAAAGGAGTTGGCAAACTTTTTTCAGCCAGGTAGTAATGATTTTATTTTAGGCTTTGCAGGTCATACGGTCTGCATCCCAACTCTTCAACTCCGCTGTGGCAGCCAGAATTGGCCCTCAGGAAAAGGTTGGCCAAGCCCTGCTATACCGTAGAACCACAAAGTAGTTAAAAAGTGCTGTCATTCCGGAGATACTCAAGTAGTAGGATAGTATTTTGCAACATAACCGCATGGCTTTGAGTTCCCAGGAATTCCTTCTAACCTTTCTGCGAGAGAACCTTGGCACCTGCGGGCATTCTGAGTAATCTTCCTTCAGATACCTGCCTGGCTCGCTCCCTGCCTCCACAGGTTGCTTCTCAAATGTCTCAGGGAGCTTTTCCCCTGGCCACGCTCTCTCAAATCATGAGCCTTCTCCAACCCTGCCTTTCCTTCTCCCCTGCTTTATGCTTCTCCTCGGTTATTTCCTCATTTTACATGTTCTGTATTTCCCTACTCGGCAAGCTCCATGAGGACAGGTGTGTTAATCTGTGTTATTCTCTATTCCAGAGCTTGAAACAGGCTCTGGCACATAGTAGATGCTCAGTAAGTAGTTGTTAAATAAAGAATAACGGTTTTATCTATCTGATACTTACTACATGCCAGGCACTGTAAAAAGTGCTTTGTGTTTCTTTATTTAATTCATATTAAAGCATTTCCTATACATACACATTTACATTTAATTTATATCAATTATATGTTACTATACAATATATCAATCTGTGGTTTAATTTATATCAATCCTCACAACAACCATTCGCGGTCGGTCCCACTACTATCGTCTCTTTGATGTATATCTGGGCCGTGACAATGAGGGTACCTAGTTGCCACAGAGAAAAGCCGAAAAGCAACACATGCAAAGTTAAAGTCCTTGGCTTTTCCTTCCAAAATAGTTCCTCAAAACCCACAGTGAAGGTAAAAGTGTTGAAAGCCAAGGCATTCACTTGCAAGAGCTGAACTTATAAAAAAAATTTTTTTTAAAGATTTTTATTTATTTGAGATAGAGACAGCGAGAGAGAGCATGAGAGGGGAGAAGGTCAGAGGGAGAAGCAGACTCCCTGCGGAGCCAGGAGCCTGATGTGGGACTCGATCCCAGGACTCTGGGACCATGACCTGAGCAGAAGGCCGTCGCTTAACCAACTGAGCCACTCAGGCGCCCCTAAAAAATTTTTTTAAGAATGTAAGAAGGGGGCACCTGGGTGGCTCAGTGGGTTAAGCCTCTGCCTTCGGCTCAGGTCATGATCTCAGGGTTCTGGGATCGAGCCCCGCATTGGGCTCTCTGCTCAGCAGGGAGCCTGCTTCCCTCTCTCTCTCCGCCTGCCTCTCTGCTTACTTGTGATCTCTCTCCTCTCTGTCAAAAAAAAAAAAATGTAAGAAGGTTTTTTGTATCCAAAAGCCAAGTATCCAAAGGATTTGAGTGTAAATTTTATCCTTAAATAATAGTTTGGGATGAACACACGCCTTTTAGAAGGAGATAGGAAAAAACACTCTTGGCTTCAGGGTGTTTGGCAGCTTAGTTGGTGGAGCGTGCAGCTCTTGCTTTCAGAGTTGTAAGTTCGAGCCCCATGTTGGCTGTAGAAATTACCTTTAAAAAAATCTTTTAAAAAACCCCACTATTGGTGTAGCTGCAAGATCTTCTCAGAGTAAGAGGGCAGCAGAATGGACCCCTGGTGAGCATCAGAAAGGTGTGTCCCAGGAGGCTGGAAGCTGCATCTCCAAGCACGAGGGCAGGATCTGGACACGGAGTAGCGGGGACTGAGGTTCCAGGCGGAAGGGCCAGGGCAACCAAAGCCCCTGCGATCCTCTTAGGGAGGCAGAGGCAGCTGAGGGGGGAAGGGCAGACCCAAAGGGCACTGGAATCTGGCTGAGAAGTTTCCAGAGCATGAGGCCTGAGTATAAGAGACCACAGTGTGATAGAGGTCGTCTGGGTGGAGCCCGGGAGATGAGGGTGCCCACAATCTTCAATGGCCTTCACCCCTAAACCTGTCCCCATCCTACCTACTCCTAGGAAGAGGGAAAATCTACCTTCACTGAGTATTTACCTAATAGAGGATGTGATCCAGAAGATATGCGATCAAGTTCTCTGGTTTTCACCTCAGAACTGAGCTAAGAGCGAAATGAAACAAGATGGATTAAGAAAAGGACAGTTTTGTGTGCGTGAGATTGGTGATCATGAGACCAGTCCCTGTTGTCCCAGTGTGGAAAGATCTCAAGGCACAGTGTTAAGTGGAAAGGAAGCAAGCCTTAAACCACTATGTAAAG